>CAXKVI010000003.1:94473981-94978981 GCA_964058755.1 Campiglossa producta | reverse complement strand
GAAGAATCTGCTTGGTCGTGCCCTGCCTGGCAAGTTCGTCTGCCCTACAGTTTCCCTCAATGTCCCTGTGTCCCGGGACCCATGTGAGGTTCACGCGGTTCTGTTGGGCCATCTCTTGAAGAGATCGACGACAGCTGAGCGTCAGTTCAGAGTTGAACGAGTAAGAGCCAAGGGATTTGATGGCCGCTTGGCTGTCGCTGAAAATACAGATATCCTGTCCGATGGTGCGTTCACCTGTCCAAGTCACGGCGTCCATGATTGCAGAAACTTCAGCCTGCAAGACGCTGCAGTGATCAGGTAGTCTAAAGGAGAGTTCTAGGTCTAAATCCCTTGAGTAAACCCCTCCTCCGACTCTGCCGTCTAACTTCGAGCCGTCGGTGTATATAAAAGTGCCGCCATTAGTAGCGGGACACCGATCTATGTTCTCCCAGTCTTCCCTGCTGGGAATGTTTATTCTAAAACAACAATCTCCGACTGTTGTGGTCGCACACCGATCTGTGCTCAGAGGGAGAAAGCTGTAAGATCTTAGAATACAGGAGTGTCCAATAGTGCTTGCGCACAGCCGATGCTGCTGCTGCCCGGTACCCTTCCAGATCGAGTGGCAAAAAGCCAAGAATGGCCTGGAGAGCTTCATTGGGCGTTGTTCTTAACGCCCCGCTTATACAGATCATGCTCGATCTGTGGACTTTTCCTAACAGATTTAGGTTTGTTGCCTTTCCTAGCGCAGGCCACCATACCACGACTCCATACAGCATAATTGGCTGGATTATCGCAGTGTAGATCCATCTGCAAATTTTGGGGCTGAGCCCCCATTTTTTGCCAATGGCTCTTTTACACGTGTAAAGTGCAATGCACGCTTTCCTCTGGCGCTGGATGACATTCTCCTTCCAGTTAAGCTTTCTATCTAGAACTGTGCCTAGGAATTTGGCTTTGTCAGCTAAGTTCAGGCGCACGCCATCTAGTTCTGGTAGGTTCAACGGTGGTATCTTATACCGCCTGGTATAAAGGACAAGCTCCACCATTCCCGGGTTGATGCTAAGCCCGCAGCGAGAGGACCATGAAGAAACTTCTCGCAGTGCTACTTGCATCAAGTCACA
This sequence comes from Campiglossa producta, assembly GCA_964058755.1. Lineage (NCBI taxonomy): Eukaryota > Metazoa > Arthropoda > Insecta > Diptera > Tephritidae > Campiglossa > Campiglossa producta. Next base: position 94,977,884 of record CAXKVI010000003.1, on the reverse strand, counting down.
CAGGGTTTGTGGGAATTTGCCCCTATATGCAATAGCTAAATCGTCTGCATATGCCACTATCTTCCCGCCCCCCACCTTGTGTCTCGTAGCAGCGAGTTTACGGTGAGGTTCCATAGGAGCGGGGAGAGAACACCACCCTGAGGCGTTCCTCTTGTGACATAGCGTGAAAGATCAACTGTTCCCAGTGAAGAAACTATTTTCCTTCCCTTTAGTAGTTGATCAATTAGTCCAATAAGAGACCTATTTATGCCCAGGTTTGTTAAAGCAGTGTTAATAGCCTCTGGCCTTATATTGTTGAAAGCCCCTTCGATGTCCAGAAAGGCCACGAGACAGTACTCCTTTTCGTGCAATGATTTTTCAACAATAGAGACTAGGCTGTGGAGCGCAGTTTCCGTTGATTTACCTTTGGTGTATGCATGTTGATAGCTAGAAATAAGGTTGCTATCAATAGTAGAGGAGAGATAATCGCTAATTATCCTCTCGGAGGTTTTAAGTGCAAAAGACGAGAGACTGATCGGTCTGTAGTCTTTAGGCTCATAGTGTGAGGCCTTCCCAGCCTTTGGAATAAAGACTACCGTGGCGCTTCTCCAGGAGCACGGAATGTAATTAAGAGCCAGGCAGGCTGAATAGAGAACTACCAGCCATTTAGCTGATATTTCCAGCGTGTTTATAAGTTGTGCGGGGAAAATCCCGTCTGGCCCAGCTGCCTTGAACGGCTCAAAGCTTTTGATTGCCCACCTTACCCTTTCCTCCGTAATGGGTATGTTTACCGCCAGGTTTGTTGCAGATACTACAGGTGCATCATACAAGTTCCCCGGAAAGTGTGTGTTCAGGAGCAGCTCCAGGGTTTCCCCTTCCGTGCTGGTCCAAGATCCGTCAGGCTTCCGTAAATAGCTAATGGCTGTTTGAGTTTTTGATAGCACTCGTCTAAGTCTCGCTGTATCATCGACTTTTTCGACCCCGGTGCAGAAATTTCTCCACGAAGTTCTCTTCGCTTGCCTTAGAGCCTTTTTATAGGCCCTCAGTTTAGCTTTACATTCGAGCCATTCAGGCTCCGTACCGATGCTCTTGGCCTTGTTAAATTGCTTCTTGCATGATATACGGAACGAATCCAGGTCGTAAGACCACCAGTGGGGTCTATGTTTGCCGCGTGGTTTTGGTACTGGACAAGCCTGCTCTAGGGCATTTGAGAGCGCCGTTGTAAAGGTCGTTACCAGATCATCCAGTTCTCCCTCTGATGAGGGGGCTTGTGGAGGTAATACTGGTAGGTCCCTAGCTAATATTTGGTTATGTAGCTGCCAGTTAGTGTTGCGTGGATTTCGTTTCATAACTGGCTGCTCAACAATAAAGTCTAACACAATTTCTATGTACCGATGGTCAGAAAATGAATGCTCATCAAGAACACGCCATTTTCTGACCCACTCATAAGCGCCTTCGCTACAAACAGTGAGGTCTATAACCTCCCTACGAGCTTTAGTTATAAAAGTAGGCTCGTTACCCACGTTACAAACCACCAGGTTAGTTGTTAGTAGGTAGTCAAACAGAGACTCGCCCCTAGCGTTAATATCGGAGCTTCCCCACTGGACGTGATGAGCATTAGCGTCAGCTCCAATAATATAATTATAATTTGTGGAGGAGGTTTTTCGGCGTCATATGGCATATAGACCGACGCCATCGTTAGGCTGGTGCTGCCGACTGTTAAGCTGGCAGCTGTAACGTCACCATTTGAGTAGTTGGGTAATAGAAAGGTGTTTAGCTCAGACTTTACCAAAATACAGGTTCTGACCTTGCCCTCATCATTGGCTTGGATGAGCTTGTACCCCTTAGTCCCCAATCCACAGATCCTAGAGCTATTGACCCAGGGCTCTTGGATAAGGACCACGTCTACGTCGCCTTTAGAAAGACGACTGCTTAAAACAGCCGAGGCTGTTTTAGATTTGTGCAGATTTATCTGAAGCACCACCAACATGAGAGAGCTCAGACTTCCCTGCCGCCAGCGTATCGTCGAGGTCTGGCCTGTTCCGGGGGCTGTCTCTCAACGAGGAGTTGTTCAGAGCACCTGCACGATTTGGCGTGGCGGGAACCCTGCTGTCTGAAGCAGCATCAACGTTAGTGTGCTCAGGTTTAGCCACGATCGTGACGTCGAGGCCTTCTTCGTCAAGCAGGCCTTCTTCTATCGCCGAGTTGTTCGCAGCACCATCGCAATTTGACGTGGCGGATAACATACTTTCCGCGTCGGACTCCTCTGCTTCCCCTTCCGATGCCTCGATCTCCGAGTCCTCCGGAGCGTCCGGAATAGCAGCGCGCTGTGCATCGCCACGGTATACGTGGATCACGATCTGACCCAAGCCGTAATGCACTCGTCCGTTGCACCGTTTAAGGGGCTCGAGCGCCTCCTTATTCAGAGTGATAACCACCTGTCTATTGGGCCCAACCATATCATCGACCAGATTGACGCCCCAATCCTGCGTCGGGAGAGACGGATTCCAGACCTGCAGCATCTCAAGAATATTCTCGGGTTCTGCAGGGACGGCAGGAATCCATGCCCTTGCCCTTGGCCGAGCAGGAATGTCCTTCCAGTCGACGACATCTAGTCTTGCCCCTGGATAGACTTCACCCAGTCTTGCAACTGCTGCCTTATACAGTGCGACAGTTCTTGCATCCTCGCACGCGAATATTTTGATCTGACCTTGGTGCCAGCCCGCGTCAGTACCTCGCGGCGGACTACCCGGAGACTCACGCATTAAGTGGAGGAGGGCCCTGCCCATTTCATTCCGGACATACAGCCACTGGTCTTTGGGGATGGACCAACGGTCGTTACCTCGGTCAATGAAACCTATAAGGATTCTGTCCTTGGTTACTTCAGCAAAGCTGAGTTTTCCCACTACGGGGTTGACCTGATGCCGCTTCGGATGGGGGTCTACCTCTCCGTCCGATCTCTGGCGTTTGAAGGGATTACCGTTCACCCTCTTAGGCACATAGGGCCTCTGCAAATTTGGTATCAGAGCTTTCGCTTCCTCCACCATCTTCCTTTCTTCCGGCGACAGCTTCTCCTGCGATGCTCCCTCATATTTTTTAAGGATCCTTGCGGCCTTTCTTTTATCCCAGTACGCAGAGCGTCGGGGAGATGCCTCTTGGGGGGGATTCAGACTCGTAGTTGCCATCGCGGTCTCTCCCTTTGCGGCGTCTTCCTTCTCTTTCGAAACTCTGAAACCAGGTCGTGAGACCATTGCCCCAGATGTGAAGAGATTGGGTTTCGTACCAGCGCCTGATGGAAGTTTAGCTTCCGCCGTTTTCTGCTTGACTGCGTAGGCAGCCGCACTGTTGCTTGCTCCCATCAAGTCACTCTTACTTGATAGCAGTTTGGGGGATGACTGACCCGTAGTTTCCATCGCTGTCGGCCTCCCAGTTAACTTTGAGGCGGAGTTTGTCCTCCGGCGTTGTGTTTTCGCTTGCTCCAGCATAGTTCTTCTCTGCTGCGGAGTAAACGAAGTCGTTAATTGCTTTGTATTTTGTGTGTTCTTCATCTTGTTCGTACGACCCCTCGCCGGACAAGGCCAGCTTAGGGTCAAGGGTAGTGTAAGGGGGAAGTGTGTCGTCCGCCGCGGCAGAGCCCCATACCGCGGTAAGACCATAGTTACTCCCTGAGGCGGCCCGGTATCAGTGAGGCTCCGTTCGACTACAGCCACGATTTGCCTCCCGGCTGCAAACGTCCAATGGGCACGGTATCGCATAACACCCTGGATTGGGAGGGAAAAGTTTTGCACATTTATATAGCGAGCCGCTTGCTTCAAGACAGACGCCCGCTTACAGCCGCACCTCTTGGTGTACAGACGCTGCGAAAAAGACCCCGGTGAGCCCTTAAACCAAGTATGTCAGAGTGGCCCCCCGGGGCTCCCTCTCTTTCTGCCGCGAGCCTAGGTAGCTCAACGTTGCCCAGAGTGCACGAACGAGGACGCAAGAGTCGGGATTGAGCGCGGTCACTCAGCAACCACACCCCATTACACTCCAAAAAGGCAAAATGAATAGGAATGTATAGAAACCAAAAATATAAAAATATGGAAAGGAAAGGAAAATTTAAGAAATATCAAAAAGGTAGGTAAATAAAATAAGGTTTTGTGGTTGAATTTCAACCACTGGGCGAACTCTAGTTTTATTAAATGCTTAGTGGGTTATCTCAATTTCCGAGGTTAAATCCTAAAATGAATGTGCTAGTTGCTAAATAAAAAATGGGAACATGTTGATAAGAACATGATAACATTTTCAGTCATTATTATCTTACCTCAAATCTATAATATTTCGCCTAACGCTTGCTTTTTGCTTGTCGAGAGAGAATATTTGCTTATTCCCAGTAGCAGTAGGTCAAGAGCCTCATTAGGCTTTGCTAACAATTTGGATTCTATCTTATTAAAGACGTGTTTTTGTCAATGTCGTTTTGACACCCGAAAGAGTTAAAAAATGGCATAGTTTAATAATAAAACACATCGAAACACCGAACGCCTGCAATGCCCGGTAACATAGTCAGGGACAGGGCCGCCGAGAAAAAATCCGGACCCGGGGTAAAAAAAAACTACAGGCCCCCATACTAAATGAACAAATGAAGCATTATCGCGAATAACGTTCTAAGTGTCATTTTTTTCAAACCCGGTTTTATTGCATGTAATATTTTGTATTACTCTCTTGCATTGTCCAGGTAACAAATTTTCTAAAATTTCACACACCAAAACTGTAAAACTGCATTTAAAAATAGTAGGGTAATTTAAAAAGACATACGCTATTTTGCATAGAAGCGTCGAAAGTGATTCGTAACTGCACTGGGAGATAATAAGGAAGGTGTAACACTGATAACAGGAAAGATATAAAAGAAAAAGTTAGGGAGACAGATGGGAGATATAAATTAAGAAAATATGACTTTAGCGTCTTTTTGCTCTCCTGACAAATTCTGATTTTGTTACTTAGAACGTTATTCGCGATTATGCTTCAAATTCTCAAAATCAGGGATCGTATTTGCACACACATGTGCAGCACATATGTGTAATTTTGGCCCACACACATGTGCTGTGTGCGTTCAGAATTTTTTTAGCACACTGCACATGTGTGTGCTGTTTGGAAAAATGCACACACACGCGTGTGTAGAAAAATTTGTATTTTGCTCTCAAATAAAACGCATACTTTACTTGCTGACATTTCTTTAAAATAATAGAAAAAAATTAAAATTTTTATTATTTTCCAAATATGTTCCTATAGCACAGGCTGCCAGCCCTTCCATTAAATCATTGCCAGGAACAAGGATGAGTTAGCTGCTTAGTTGCGTGAGGGGGAAGTCCACAGTTTGTTCTAAGGGTCTTGTCGACTGGCCCGCCGCATTAGGCAATTTAGACATCCTCCCTCAACGATTGGTAAGGCCAAGGCTCATTTATGTTGTAGTGCTAGACGTCCTTAAGCCATATAGCGTATCCGCGAAGCCCTGAGTGAATCAGTTTTTGGTTGAAGCACCTTGAGGAAGCTTTAGCACCCTCATCAAATACGGGCAATTTTTATGCAGTGACAAATTTAAAAAGTCCTTTGCCAGATATGTGAACCACCTAATGGTACTACTAGTTAACTATCGCTGGTGAGATTCCTTTCATTGAAACTACACAATCACTTCTCCAAAAGATGTTTGGATTTACTGTATCACCCAACCTGTAAGACAGGTGACTAGTGACCTTTACACAATGTCTGTTCTGTACCCCGATTCCCTAACTTTTAACCACTCGCCAAGCGTTTAGGTTTTCGCCAGGGTTTGGCGTTTGTTCTTAACGAAACTGTGATTCTCTAACTTGCCTTTAACGCATTTCCATATTTTCAATATTTCGCACCAAATAAAGCGCCACAAACTCAAAAGACATTTTTATTGCATTTTAAATTTATTATTTTCTCTTAAACACTTTTAAACACCATCAAATTAATCCGCGATAACTAGCTACAATAAAAGTGTTAGCGAAAACAGCTGATCGAGCTTATCGGCTTTTAGTGTGGTTAACACTTAGAGAATAAGGAAAAGCGATAAAAATGGCGTTAAACAGAATTAACGCTAACACTTGGCGATAAAACAGTTAGGGAATCGACCTACTGAACTTACTACTCCTTGATTTCTTTAACACCTACGTGTCAACCCAGATGTCTAGTCTACACTACCATGCCATCGTATACTTAACTTGCCAACGTCTAATTACACCTTTGTTCTTTTTGCCTCACCACATGTCCACTTGCCTTATTGCCTTCACCGCGAATCGAACTAAGAATTATTAACTGCTGAACGGAGATCTTTACCATGCTGCTATCGTGTGCTTGTGCTTGGTAGCGTCGAATTACACATTCGAAGAAGGCATACCTGAATTTGAATTAATAAGGGATCTTCTAAAAATATATAGTTTTCCTTTTCAATAAATTCAATATGAATCTAGAGAAAATAACAGGATTTTCTCATTAATTTACTTTAAACAGGGTTTCTCATAAAAACGAGCAGATTTCTTCTAACTTTTGACAAAAGTACATAAAAAATTCATAAATAAGAAGCTAACTCCTTGTTTTTAGCCGATTTCCTTTTCAATAAATTTGAGAAGAAATTCAAGCTAAAATTTAGAAGATTTCCTAGTACAAATTTCTTCAAATTTGTCCCCACTCGCTCTCCCCGGCCAAAAAGTTTTTTTTGACGTCGATCTCTTTGATTATAGGTGAACTTTTTGGCTCTGTGTATCCACGATTCATATATGATCCCCAGCCCAGATAATAATTATTTCCAAAAAGGTCGATCAATGCAGCCCAAATCTTACCAATATAATCAAACGAAAAACCCCATATAAAAAAAAACCTGAAGTTAAGGGACGAGATAGGTGCTTCGTTTCCCGTTACGCGTATGTTTCCACGCCCATCCCACAGTTGGATCTTAGGGCCTTGCCAATTGGCCTACCAAATCAAGGTTTCGTCTCTCATCGGATGATGGTTGTATGATATACATATCTCTATAATAGTGGTCGGCTGAAGCCTAAATTTCCGTAAAATAGCCATGGAGTGCACTTATCAAAATGTGCATGCTCATGTGCATGAATTTTCCTATACTGCACAAAATTATATGTGCAAGTGCTTCAAACAAACTGCACACACATGAGCCTGTACATAAATATTTTGAATCAAAAACACACACACGTGTATGTCCTTTGATTCAAAATGCGCACTCACGTGCTGTGTGCTAAATGTTTTTTCCATAAGCACACAGCTCATGTGCGAGAGCAAAAAATTTAGTCAGTATTTATTTGCACACGTGCGTGTGCCGTATGTGTGCGTGCAAATACGAACTCTGCTCAAAATCAAAATCAAAGATGACTTGATCCGAAACTTATTGCTCAGAGCGCTCTAATTGTGTAATTTTTTATAACAGTGTCCAGTGGTGCCAGTATTGCGAATATAATATTTGGGCATTTTGATTTAAACTTTGGTTATTTTGCCTTTTGTTTTTCTTACAACGTACTATTTCCCAGTTTTTTTCTTAGTAAATGTTGATATGTGAAGCAAATAACCAATTTACCATCGAAATACCTGCTCAATTTCAAAACGATATTATTCACGCTAATAGGGAAATTAAAGTAAACTTTGGCCATCAGCAAATCCTACGACACATTTTCTTGTGATTATCATTTTATATTCTTGTTTATTACGTCCTTACCGTTTTTTAAACTAAAATCCCAAATCACAAATAAAAAACCTACTGTTTTCTGTTAATATATTTCATCTGGTTCAGATTTTTCGCTGCTTCTGCTGGCAGATGTTCCTCGATTATGCAGTGCTGCCAAGTCGCAACACATAATCAGTACCCCCGATAGGTGGCGCGCGAGAGTTTCACATCAAGTCATCTTTGATCAAAATTACCATCTCTTACATATTTACATATATGCATTTGTATAAGCGTATACATATGTACGTGTACATTTGTTTACTGCCTTTTCACTACGCTGACTATTATAAATTTTCCATAACATTGTTCGTTATTTGACTTCCAGTTTGCCGCTATGCATTTAACCACCACCTGCATTCAAACCCATATAAGAAGTTTGTTGAAGAAGGAGAAATAGTAGACACTGGTCTATTTATTTTTTTTAAATAAAATTTATTGTATTTACACAGTAAAAATAAAAGTCTAACTTTAATACCTTTTTGGTGTTTATATATAACAACGCCGAAAAAATATTAAATTAATACCATGTTCGGTCTAATTTCTCGTGAGAGAGGAATTCCGTCGAAGATTCTCTGAGGCAAAAAAAAAAAATACAGTTTTATTATATTGCCTTCAGATTCGAACTCACAATTTATTGAATGCTCAACGGAGATGTCTACTATCAAGCCATTGAGTACTTATGTTTGTCAGCGTCTAATTGCACTGTTGTTCTTAATGTAGTATCGCAATAGCGACGAACCGCGTGCTCTGAGCAAACAAACCACCAGACTTAATTTAATGCTAAAAAGTAATTAATTTAATACTTTTCCGGCTTTGTTTTAAAACAAATAGTACCTAAAACATTATAATGAGAGAAAGCGCTAGGGAGAGAGCGCTTTAGTATTATTTTGGTATTATTTTAAAACTATTTGGAATTAAAAAAAATTCAGAGTCTTAAATTAATACTATTTAGTATTAAAACTCAAATTTAATTCCAAAAAGGCTTAATTTCAATACCGACTGGTATTAAAAGTAAACTTTCATTTTTTACTGTGTACTACCTCGCTATGGCAACTCAACAATTTTTATTTCACTCTCAACAAACTGTTAAAAAGCATTTACACAAGTGTTTAGACCACTTCAAAACTCGAGGGCGGTGAGGTTTTTATTGTGGCCGCCTTTTGACCCTGTACCACTATCGCTATAATATTATACATATGTTTATACATATGTATGTAGGTGCAGCCGTGATATTAGTTTTATTTTGTTGTTATTGATATTTTTCTTGCCATAATTTTATGTTTACACTGTGAGAAATTTTAGTTTAAATTTATATTTAAACAGTTTTCCAACGAATTTTTAAAATGATTTGAAACCATTTTTAAACAATGCAGCTTCACTGGTATACATATTATTTTCACTCATTTTCGCTTTAGTTAAATTGTTTTAACTAGTTTTCTATGAAAATATCTATTAGAAATAATACAAAAAAATCTTTTAAAAATGTGTACGAAATTCACGAAAAATGGACCAGTTTTTCCCAAAACTTTTCCTCAGTATTTTTTGCCGTGTACTAATTTTGAATTGTTATTGTTTGTGTTTTGCGCTACTAACGGGTATGTTAATTTTGGAATGTTGAATATGTATTGCTCTCCACTTGCGCGGTATTTTTTTAGAGCTTGTTTATTTGCAGCTATATTTTGTAATTAAAATTCAGTTTAAGTTATTTGTAAATTTTTTTTTTTGATTAATTATTACGTAGCGTGTGTGAGTGAAAGCGAAATGTTCTATGCAACTTTTCAATGATGTTTAATCATCATTTTGCGAACCCTGGAAACAGCTTTTACTTTTCTTAAAAGTTTTCTGAGCTGAATTTATGTATTTCGATTTTTTCTCGATTAGCTCTTGTTTTCAAGATATTTGAAAAGAAGCTAGAAAGGCCTATTAAACTAAGATTAGTAATCCATTGATAACACAGTGCTACAAAAAAAGAAAAAAGTGAATACACTTTTAAACCGACCTAGTAGAGATTGTTAATCCGGTCAAGTTATACACCCTCCCTAGCAGGGCTTTGGACTCAATTAGGGCATTTTCAAACTTTGACGCTCAAAGGCAAAAGTACAAATTCGAGACATCAGAATCTGTTTTGATCCCTAAAATACGATTTTCCTTGTTACTTGGGCGATTTTGAAATCGGCCAGCAACATTTCTCAATCCAAATCCTTTGAGAATTTGTTTTTTAAAGAATTTTGTATGAGGAAACTGAAAAAACGGGTTTTTGGCCTTTAACTCAAATTTTGGGGGTGTTAAAAATTTTTTGAAGGGTGTTTCGTGTATAATTCGATCATAAAAAAGACAATAAAATAAATAATAAAAAAAAATTAAAAAGTAAATAAAAAAGACATAAAATAAATCGGTTTCCGTAATTGCAGTAGGCTCCATTAACCGCCATTCTCAAGTAAAATGTGCACCAAACTATTATATGTATATAATTACTATGCACATTAGACTGGGTCCAAAAAAAATTGTTTTTTTTTTTTTCAAAAATTATATTGATTTTCTTTTTAAGAAAGGTGAAAAGAGATTACTGTAATTTTTTCAGATTTTTAAATTAAAGTCTAGAGGTCTATCATCGCTAGTTTAGATTTTACAGACTTTATGAGGTATAAAACGAAAAACCATTGTTGTAAAACAACATTCACCTTAACACATTTTTGAAGGAAATCGAATCCCCTTCAAAATTTGCATTGACCAAAATTTTCTCAGACTAGCCGTTTTCTAGTATTCTAGCCTCAAAAATTAGCATTTTCTTCGATTTCCCATTTTTTCTTTCAAAAATTGTTAAAAACGCAAATATCCATGTACAAAAAAGATAGATACAGATTCTTAAAGAAAATTGAGTGGTCTACAAAAAAGGTGAAGTTACGCTTTCAAAACTTATTTATAATTAAATTTAAAAAAAATTATTTTTTCGTATTTTTTGGTGCTTCTGATCCAATTTTTTGACTAAATTTTGTTTATTGATATTATTCATGATTAATTACACTGTGACACAAAATGAGGGGCATCTCTCCGGGGTCGGGAAATCCGAAAAACATGCCCATGTTTGAGGCTAGAATACTAGAAAACGGCTAGTATGAGAAATGATTAGGCAGCTTTGGTTTGTTGTTTTTATACCAAATTGGAGGTTAATACCAGTATTCTGTAATTCTGTCTCATATCAAGTCACTAAATTTGAGATATTTCATTAGATACAATTTTTGTGACTTGAGATGATTCCGGTATTCTATAAGAGACAGTCACAAGAAATCTACCATAGTCTCTCTTTCGCTCATTTTAAGGTGTGGTGAATACAAAAATTGCATAAATTTTAAGTAACGCTTTTGGCACTTGCCCTATATATGTCGATGTAGCCCAGGCGTTAAGCGTCTGGATTATGACGGGGGAGGTCGCAGGTTCAAGTGCCGGTCCGCGAACAGTAAATTTTTAATTTTTTTTTTATTTTTTAAAATTTAATTAACTTTTTTTAAACATATAAATACTTCTAATTCGTAAATTCACTTTATTTTTCTTTTTTTTTTTCTTTTTTTTTACAATTTTACTTTAATTAATTTCGTTTGTTACCTGCCTACAAGCAGATGACAAATTAGTGACTCTTTATTGAGACTAGAGATGTGAGGCAGTTTACTGAATACCAAATTGTATCAAATATGAAATAGACCACAAAATGTCTCTATTAGTGACTAGATATAGCTTACAGAATTGAGGTATAAGTCTGAAAAATCTAAGCTTGCGATGATAGACCTCTGGACTTTAGTTTAAAAATCTGAAAAAATTACAGTAATTTTTTTCACGTTTCTTAAAAAGAAAACCATTAAGGGTATTCGTGTTTTGTCTTAAGTTTACGAATCTCGTATATTTACGAGTTTACTACAGTTCTTATACGAACGCCCTTGCTAAGCATTTGTGTTTTAGATCTAACCCAAATAACATTTATAAGATTGAATTTGGAATATTCCTTTATTTGAATTTTGGTACAATTTCATTCCTTTTTTGTGATTATATTATCATACAAATCAACAAAAGAATAATCAAATATGTTTCTTTTTGATGATCAAAATTAATTTTCGAAATAATTTTTGAATCATTTAGATTATTAATTTATGAGATTCAAATAAAGTTGAACATAAGTTTTTAATCATATTTTATGATGATCTCGGAGCTCTTTGGGTGACTAAATAATGAATTTTCTACCTTTTAAAATTCTGGTTTACTATTTATTTTTTTTTCTTATAGACAAATATTTTTTCATATCGGAAAATTCAGAGAAATAATTTTTTTTTATAAAAAATACAAAAAATTGTTAGACTATTGTCAAAAGTTTTTTCATGCAACACATGCAACATTTGTTTTTTGTTACAACAGTAACATGTTTTTGTTCATGTTCTTGCATGAAAAAACTTTTGACAATAGTCTAACAATTTCTTGTGTTTTTTATGAAAAAAATTTAGAGAGAAGAGCCCTAATATTTATATATAAAAAATATTTGAAATCGAAGAACGTTTTTCCTTTTGCCCTCAATATGCCCCAGTATCCTGCAGGTTTTGCGGCTCTTCTCTTGTGCAGCTTAAAAAAATACAAAAACAAATGGATCAGATCAGGTTTTCTAAAGATTAAAACAATGAAAATGTGTTTTTTGAGAAAAATTTACCTACGCGCTGCAGGAACCAGACAAGCCGACATATGTTTCGATGATACTGGAGTTACATCTCTTCAAGGACTTTTTTCTTTCCCGGCATTGTGAGAGTCGAACTCACAACACTGTAGTGACTTGTATGCTAGAAGGTCTAGCACCTTAGGCCACTACCCAGCTTGAAGGTAAACCCTTCTCAGTGTCCATTTATGCATATATTTATACTTCCATATACAACATTTCTTTAATTTCAATGCTAACTTATTGAAAGATTTGCGAATTTTAGGACTTGGTGTGAAACCTATGAAAGAATTTTCTATGCTTAATTAAGCACGAATATTTTTCCATTTATAACATTTAAACTCTTTGTTGCAATATTTATAATACCCATATAAAAGATATGAAAAAATTAATTTAAAATGGATTAAAAAAATGTGTCCATAAAATGATCATAAATCGTTTTTAATTATCTGGAGAGTGATATTTGAATATCCTTGTTCAAAATTTTCAAAATATGCTGGCTGGGTAAGTACATACTCGTATATCAGCTGTTTGATCAATAAATAATAAACAAATCAAACGTCAGAAGAAATTAAAAAAATTTAAAATGAACCTAACCTAAAATTCTTTCTACAATCTACACCAGGAACAATCGGCCCAGCTTATTTACTTAGGAAGGGAAAACCTAAGAACCCTCTCTGGGTGTTATGCGAGACATGTACCTAGTCAACGTTTTCACCTAAGAATTTATAAGATTTCAATCAATCATTTTGACTTCGTATATTTAGCACGTCGTTTACGAGCCAAATTTCATTCTTAAATTTACGATGAATGTGCTAATACAACATTTTTCATACAAATTTTGACACATGATATACGATGTCGTAAATTTAAGAGGTATAGCATAAATACGGTGCAAATAACAAAATACACGAATACCCTTAATATAATTAAAAAAAAAACGAAATTTATTTTTTTTTGGCCAGTGTACTCGTCATGTAAAATTTTGTATTTCGGATTACTTCTTACGTGAACGTACAATTTCTACCTTGATTTCGGATTTTTACATACCTTACTATTTCTGACTGTTTCTGAATGTTTTCTTACCCTGTTTTTGGCCCAGTCTAATGTACATAAAGTTAATATGCGTGTGTTAATATAATATATTTACGCTAAATTAGATCGAGGCCAATGTATTTGCGTCAATGTATATGTATGTGTATTAGATTGATTAAAACAAAGTTAAATTTTTTTCCTAGAACTAATTAATAAGAAAATCAAACTCACAACAACTAAGAGTTATAACTTAACACCCAACTTGCACGACGGCAGGTTATCTTTTTAACTCAGAGTTAACGTCAAATGAGAGGTTAAACGCATACATTTACATTTTTGACAACTTTTCAAATTAACTCTGAGTTAAAAAGATAACTCGGGATCGTGCAAGTGGGCCTTAGAGGTACAATTTATTTACCTAATTAATTTTTTTTTTTTCAAACGGAATTTTCGGTACAATTTCCTTAGTGCCCACTGAAATAGGGCAAGAACGCCAGTGGGCGCCGCAGGTGAAAATTTGGAAGAAAAATCGCGCAAATTTCGAATAAAAAATCACGCGATTTTCAATTCCAAATTTTCAATTTTTGTTATGAAATAAATTATATCATATGCGTTAAAAAAGCTCCGCAGGCAAACATTTGGAATAAAAAATCCCAATTTTCAAAATTGTAATTAGTATTACGTTACCTTAATTCACAAAGGCCCTAATTGACACATTTTTCGAAAATGACTTTTCACATATTTATGTATGATATATTAAAATACACACTCACTACTAATATTAAGGGGAGCTACTAGCAGTAATAAGGGATTTATTCCAAATTTAGGTTAGGTTAGGTTCAAGTGGCTGCCGCAGAGGCATACTTAGGCCAGTTTTGAAAGGCCCGTTGAGATACCACCAACACAAGGAAAGTCAGTCCCGGGACCCAGCCATATGGAAAATCCCTGAGTTGTTGGGATTTTCCACATAGCATAATCCCGGGACTGACACTCCTAAACCGACACCGTTACTCCTCCTCGAACCACTTAGATGACTTTATGAAGCCCATCAAGTCCTTTATGTCCATTTCCGCGATCTGGCTTAGGCTATCCAGGAACGGAACTCCCAAAAAGCGCGTTCTCGCGCCGCTTAAAGCCGGACAGTTGCAGATGAGGTGCTCCACTGTTTCCTCCTCCTCATCATCTTTGCAACTCCTGCAGCATCGTCGGTAGGGCACACCTAGCCTTTCTGCATGCCTACCAATGAGGCAGTGACCGGTTAATACCCCTATCAATATGCAGATTTCCCTCCTAGTTAGGGCATAAATGCGTCTAGACCTTTTAAGATCCCATTTTGGCCAGGTTTGTTTCGATATGCGACACCCTGGGGATTGCAGCCATCTTTCGTTGGCTTGACGGAGTGTGTGCTCCTTCAGCATTAGTTTGCATGTGGCAAACGGCATACCTAAGCGCTCTTTATCCTGAAGAACCTGCTTGGTCGTGCCCTGCCTGGCAAGCTCGTCTGCCTTACAGTTTCCCTCAATGTCCCTATGTCCCGGGACCCATATGAGGTTTACGCGGTTCTGTTGGGCCATCTCCTGAAGAGATCGACGACAGCTGAGCGTCAGTTCAGAGTTGAACGTGTATGAGCCAAGGGATTTGATGGCCGCTTGGCTATCGCTGAAAATAGCGATATCTTCTCCGATAACACGTTTGCTTAACCAGGCCGCGGCGTCCAGGATTGCCGAGACTTCCGCCTGGAAGACGCTACAATGATCAGGTAGTCTGAAGGAGAGCTCAAGGTCCAAATCCCTTGAATAAACTCCTCCTCCAACTCTGCCGTCCAACTTCGAGCCGTCGGTGTATATGGAAGTGCCACCATTTGTTTCGGGACACCAATCCGTCCTCTCCCAGTCTTCTCTGCTGGGAATGTTTATTTTGAAACAGCTATCCCCGACTGTAGTAGTCGCACAACGATCTGTGCTTATAGGGAGAAAGCTGTAAGATTCCAGAATACTGGAGTACCCGCAGCCCAACTGGAGGTTTCTCTTAGGCGCAGAGCTGATGCCGCCGCTGACCGAAACCCTTCCAGATCAAGTGCAAAATGCCCAGAATGACCTGGAGGGCTTCGTTGGGCGTTGTCCTTAGCGCACCGCTTATACAGATCATATTGGATCTATGGACTTTCCGCAACAGATTCAGGTATGTTGCCTTGCTCAGCGCAGGCCACCATACGACGACTCCATAAAGCATGATTGGGCGAATGATGGCCGTGTAGATCCAACTGCATACTGTAGGGCTGAGCCTCCAAATTTACATTTTAAAAATTTCAATGTAAAATTTTTTTTTTTTTGTTTCTCCTGTAAAATTTTTGTATGTCAGTTAGGGCCTTTGTGAATTAAGGCAGCGATATATATCTAAAAAGAGTGGCCCATCAAACATTTGGAATGACAAATCGCGCTATTTTAAATTCCAACTTTTCAATTTATGTTAGGTATGATATAAATGATAACACTATTTTTAAATATATCTAAAGAAGCGCCACAGGCGAATCGCGCGACTTTTAATTCCAAATTTGCAAATAAATGCTAAATCTCGCGCATGGGCGTAATTTCCTAAAAAAAAAAAGATAACTTCCATGGCGTTATTTCCGCAGGCTCTATTTCATTTCATCTGAATTTTCTAACTTTTTTTTTTTTAAATTTAGTCCGTTTCAAAGGGCTGAATTTTATATATAGTTTTGGTAAGTTCAGAGCTTCAACTTAAAGAATATATCTATTTCAATTACTAACTTTTGAGAGGTAAACAAAAATGGAAACAATATATTTTTTTTTAAATGACCATATTTATTAGATTTTTGATTGAAAATGTGAATTTTTTAAAGCGTTAGCAATGGCATTTATATTATTCTTTTCCCAAAAAATTAAGGCATTAGTACAGCTATGAAGAGTTAAAATAAATTGATGCATACTTGTAAAATTGAAAAAAAGAAAACATTTATAGCATTTTCGCGCCTAAGCTGCCTTCGAATTTCAATCTATTTTCCATTCCATTTTCTTTTTTTTCATTGGACCCACAGTAAAACGTAAACCGCAGCTGCTTAAGTAATTGGAACAACTGCAGTAGCGTGGGTTCTTGCACTCATGAAACTTCAAAACAATCGCATTCTAATCGTAATTTTGTCCTCCATCACTACCCTCCTTCCCCCGTTTTATTGATTTTTTATTTATTTCACAGCTAGCCTTCCCCCATCTAAATTCTATACAAAAAAACATTTGTATGTATATAATATAATTAGGACGTTAATGATAACCTTTTGGACCGTCGCAGTCTTTTGTGTTTTTACTTCATCTTTCAGAATGCTGCTGCATTGCCGTTACTGTGCACAATTTCAGTAAATACATGCGTGCATAAATTTGTGTGTATCAGGGATGCCAATGCTTTTTGAAGCGCCAAAAATCCCGGAATTTTCCTTATGTAAAAAAAAAATAAATGATTGTGATTAATTTATGAAAATTTTCTTTATTATTTTATTTAACGCTTTTATTTTTTGTCTGCGTTAGAATTTATTATTTTGTCACATTTTTTATGTTTCGGGCAACCCCGTTCAAATATTTTGAATTAAAAGGACCACTTTGGAATCTACCTCTTTTCGGACCTTTGCGTTATAAACTGAAGAGTATTGAATATTGGTCGATTTCCGCCAATGGCACCACAAGAAGGTTGTCGCCAGAATGTCGCATGTTTTTTTATACTGAAGTCAAAACCAGAGTACCGTCTTATCTAGGAAAATATGTGTCCGCGAAATGAAGTAATCAATTAAAAAAAAAAGTACAAACTTGTTTGGAACCGGTTCTGGATTTTCAAAGGATTTCGTTTTTTTTTTATTATATTTATTTCGAGAAATTAATCGGCTTCGCTGTTGCTTTTGTAAGAGGGATATGTGACGGACCAAACACAGTTGTACGGTATTGAGTCTATGCTTTCTCAGCTGCCGAACCACCTTATGGTACTATTCCCATTGCCGATTTCATCAACCCCGTGACCGTCGTCGAAATGGATTTCAGTCGCCTCTTGCGACAGGCATATTCTAGGCCCCTAACCCGCAGGGGTCATGAATCCATTTTAATTGCTTAAAGTTTCGTTTTCGGTCTAAGATCCAGTTGAAAAAGAGTAGACCATCCATCTTAGCTAAAATGAGCTAGAGTCTAGCTAATCTGAACCCTAAACTCTATTTAAACATGCAAGGAACTTAAGCAAGGGGTATTGTATTTACACATATGAAACAATTTGCTATTTCTTCATACTATTGCAAAAATTGAAAAATCTTAAGCAGAAGGGGTTAATATTTTTTTTTCATTTGACGGGAAAACTTCTACAGAAAAGAGAGAACTGTCAAGTTCACTATAGCTTTGTTTCTTTCCTGCTAATTATGAATAATTATGAACAATTATTCCCAAAAAAGTGTTCTTTGAAAAAATTAGCAGCGAATTCAGCAGCTTTTTGACATTTAATTGAAAGAGAGAGCGCCAATTCGCTGCAAGTTATTGCTGGAGATTTTTCGTCCAGCAGAAACCAGCAAGCAGGAACAGCAGATCGGTGACATAGCAAAACAAAAACAAAAAATGTAAATTCAAATTGTTAGCCAATCAGAAACGTAACCGCTGTTTTGTCTGCAAGTTTCTGCTGAACAGTGTTCGACGAAAAATTAACAGAAATGAGATTTTGACAGCTTTTTACAAGACTCTCTTCTGCTGACAGTTCTTTGCTGGAGATTTCAAGAAACAAAGCTTATTACCTAGTTTAATATACTTTGGTTACAATCACAAAAAATTTCGGTTAGCCATTTATCACAAAAAATGATCAGGCCGATTCTAAACAATTTCTCACTTTGTGGATTTTCTCACTCTCATATAATTTGTGAGCAAAAATGTATGAAAAAGGTGAAACGATTTGCACCGGTTCACTAGTGAAAATTATTTAGAATTGGCACGGATATTTTGCGATGTGGACCTGTTCTTTTTCTTAAAAAAAAAAAAAAAAAAATAGCTCCTAAGGCCCACTTGCACAACGCCGAGTTATCTTCTTAACTCAGAGTTATTCGAAAAGTTGTCAAAAGCATATGAGTTTAACCTTTCATTTGACATTCACTTAGAGTAAAAAATATAACTTTTCGTTGTGCATGTGAACCTAAGTTTCATTCACAAAAATTGTAGTGCATGAAAAAAAATTCTTTGCACTTCGAAAAATTTTCTTAAAAAATCAAAACTTATCAAAAAGTTAGGGGATCTTTAATGATTTTTTATCAATGAAAAAAAAAAATCGTTTTTGATGAAAAACATACTATAAACGCAATTATTTGTTATATATTTTAGGGTCAGATAGTTTGTCAAACAATTTATTGTGAATCCCGGGATGCAGGGATTGTAAAATCCCAATGCATATATTAGAGTATCCATATTTTCAAATTTGCAAATCTAACTTGAAGGTTATAAATAGAGCATTCGAATAACAAGCCTAACGTGGAAGTCCTGTGTTCTACCTATTTTAGTGGGGAACATAATACGTTTGTATTTTTCTAACTTGATGATTACTACTTAGCAGACCCGACAGGCACTGCCCCAAAAATTACTTGCCTATCTTTGAACAAATATATATCCCACTAATCATCACTCTTTCTATTCCATGTCTACCTTTTCCCTTCCTCTAATTTTCTTCTGTGATTATTGCTCAGAACCTTACACAATATAAGCGCTCTACCTAACCCTTACAGGTCGTTCTTTTTTTAATTTTCAATTCCATGTAAAATAAAATTATGATTTTTTTTTTCACTATATTACTCGAAAACGTCTAGGCTACGAAAATTTTAGTCTAGACCTATTTGCTATTCCAAGCAAAGAGACCACACTTCAAGGTAATATCAAATAGAGATGATTTCTTAGTTATGAAACTCTCTTGTGTTAACCCAGATATGCCCATGCATGGGCTTCACGGTATTGAAATAGATATTAGAGCAAATCCAAAAAGAACTAAAAACAAGTAAGGAATGCTGTCTTCGGCTGTGCCGAAGGCTAAATACCTTTCATGAATAAGCGTCACGATTTTCACTGTTTGATCCCAGTACAAACTAATGGCGGCGATATACCAACAGGTCATCATAACCTCTAACGAGATTTTTAGCCGAGCTTCTCTTTCCAACTTGTGGTGTGTTGCTTTTTGAGTTTTTCCTACAAGTGGCGGGACCTACAGTTTTTTGCCGACTCCGAACGGCACTTGCAAAGCAAATGAATTTTTTGCTGAGAAGCTTCTTATGGCAGAAATACACCCGGAGAGTTTGCCAAACTGCTGCCGAGGGGCGACCCCGTTTAGAAAAATTCTTTTTCTAAATAATTTTTGATGTTACTTTTGCCGGGCATCGAACCGACACGACTTGGTGTAGAAGGCCGAACACTTAACCGCTACACCACGGCGGCCGCCCAGTACAGCCTGTGTGAATTTAACCTTAGCTCATACCGAAATTATCGGAACTATCGATTATATGAGGGCGATGTGTTATATTGGTCCAATCTCATTGATTTTTAACATCGACATTCCACATTCTAAAATAGCAACAGTTACGAAATTTCACGTTCCTACCGATATAATTACAGGAGTTATCTACCAAAATCCGCTTATCGGAATAATCGATTGTATGGGAGCTATGTGAAATATTTATCCAATCTCGATGATTTTCAACATCGATATTTCACATATAAAAATAGCGATGCTTCCAAAATTTCACGTTCCTACGTGTTTAATTACAGGAGTTATAGCCCAAAATCCGTTTATCGGAATAATCGGTTGTATGGGAGCTATATGTAATATCGGTCCGATCTTGCTGGTTCCGACAAATGATTCCTATATTGGAAAATGGTGGCCGCATACCAAATTTCAGCCAAATATCTCAAAAACTGAGGGACTAGTTTGCGTTCAAACAGACAGACAGACAGACGGACATGGCTAAATCAACTTATCTCGTCATCCTGATCATTTCGGTATACTTATTGATGGGTCTATCTCTTCTTTTTCTCATATTTACAAATATCGAACCAAAGTTATAATACTATTTCATGTTCATGAAAGGTATAAAAAGGTTTCTTTTAATCTGTTTTATAGGCCATCCTTTTTACAGGAGAGCAGCCCAGTTATCCATTTAAACCACTCGTGATTTACTTTTTTAACTTCTATTGATTTTCATAGTTTTGTCACAGTTCTAATCAAAAATATGTACAAAAATTCAATAATAAGAATATTAACTAACATAAACTTTCTCTTCTGCCTCTGGATTCCAAAACTACTATTTATGATAGATTTTCAAAATTTTTATTATTCATCGCGAAAAAATCAATGAAGGAATCGCGTTAGGCCTAGCTTATCTTCACAAGCTTTGTTGTCCATCTAATCTTACCGCTCAATAATAAAATATTGAATATTAAATTTTATTTTGTGTTTTCTTATTGTTTTAGAGTGGGCCGACAACAAATTACCACTATTGGATATTGATTCTGCAATCGCGCATCCGAATATCGTTACGAAAGTAGCAAACTCATTCGACATTGATGCTCACAAATCGGAAAATTTCGAAATTGCTGTGCTGACCACTTTAACGCCACCACAATCCCCACCGCGGTCTAGGTCATCGGCGACACTTTTGCAAAATGTGTCAACTGATAATGTAAGTTCAAATATAAGTGAAATAATTGGTTTTTCATCTTAGTTTTAGGGGTGAAGCTTGTAGCCCTACTCTCTATCGTAGAAAAAATAATCAAGGATGTGTGTTTTTTTTTTTTTTGTAATATTTCAAGTGTGGCACTGAGCTCAAATTTGTGGTTAACAAATTTTGCGTTTTTTTTTGTTTTGGGTCAATCGCGAGAAATTGAAGAAAAACCGTAGAACCTCCAAATTATGGTAATAGATGGGACATTCCATTGTCACTCGTGGGACGTTTGAATACAGAGTTTAGCCAAGACTCAAAATGCTATGAAGTATGTTTATCGGGATGGACAAATATCCAATACAAAAAATAGCTTTATAATCATAAACGAGTGTGACTCTGGGATAACGAAAAAAAACCCTTTAAGTATTACATCTTTGTAAGCACGAAAACGAATTTTAGCTTTACAATTCAACTTTGAACTACAATTTGTATACATATGATCGAAAGTAAATACATGCATAGTATCATATTCTTTAAAAAACGATTGGTATACTTTTTTTTTACAAAGGCATCAAGTTTTTCGAAATCAGTTGAACATTTTTTTTTTTAATATCCGGCTTTTAATTCGAACTTTTGACCCCGTTTAACGTTGTTACATAAACTTTTAAAAAGTGTATGCCAATCGAACTAGGAAGTTAAGCAGACCTTTTTAAATTTTTTTAATACAGCAATTGGAAAAGCAAAACTAAAAAGGTTCAATTTCGAACTTCGAAAGCCCTTAACTAAATTTTAGAGGTTACCTTCGAAAAGGGGGTACGTAGCTTTTTTTATGTATGTCTCAATCTCTTAAAAAAATAGGTTAGATCCCATACCAAGAAAAAAGTTGATTACGCTGAATAGTATAATAAAACTGATTTCGATAATCGAGTATATTACATATTTCGCTCTTGTCCCACGAGTCACAAAGACATGTTCCACGAGTTACAAATAAATATCGAATTTTTCGCTTTCTGTGCATCCTTCTTGATTTTCTCTAGGTGTTCACCTAAATAATACATGAGAGCTTCATTTCGTGTGACTCGTGGGACACATTTTACAGTTGTCTAGAAATTACAATATGATCCTTTTAACTAAAAAAATTTATGTAGACGGTGAACGGTCTCTTAATCCTTTTTTCTAAAAAAACTGGTTTCATAGGGTCATACCTAAAGCTACCAGAAAAATGTATATGATTTCTTCCGTTTAAGGATCATCACATACATTTGTTAACTTTTTGTAATGTAATTATTTTAATTTTTCTCTTTACTTGAAAGATTAGCGATTTTTATTACAAATAAAAATATAGCTGAAATAGCAATTCTCATATGATGAAACTGTTTCTACAAAGTAGTTAGGTGTGAAGTAAATGAAAACATTTTGGGTTTTTTCATGTTTTTATGCATGCATATATTTTTGTTAACAGATTAGGAAACTAAGAGGTAACTGAATAAATAGGAATGATAAATAGTATTTTAAATTTTATGTAATTTTGGTCAGATGACTGCTCTATTTCCCAGGAAAATCTTGTACTGCCAATTCCGCATGTTTTCTGTTATTTTCGCTTTTCTTGGAAACTATTATTGATCAAAATTTTTCTTCTTTTTTTTTAGATCAACCAAGTTATTCACCAACACCAATTGCTTCCTTCAACACCAGCAGCAACTGTTAATCAAATACCAACCTTACTTTCAACACCACACCACGTCGTACCAATACAAGCCCCTACACCGATTGCGCCAACAACATCAATGCCTAGCTTGAATTTTGTACCCTTCTATGGTTCGCAATCCTTTACGCCTTCTGAAGCACCACAAACCGATGACGATGAACGTAATTCTCAAATTGTTGATGAATTTCTGAAATCATGCATTAAAGAATTGCCAAATTTGAATGATGAATGTGAATCCATGTCGTGGTCCTCTTATTCCAGTTCATCACGTCCAGACTCAGAAGCAACCGATGAAGATTGGTCACCGAATTCATCGTTTTCTTTATCGGCAAGCTCTTCACCGGTTTACAATGGCAATAACGATAACACCCAAGCAATGCGTTCAAAAACATCAGAATCATCCAAAAACAAAAAAAGTACACGCCCATATGGACGTGGCATTGAGGATCGCAAAATAAGGAAAAAAGAACAAAATAAGAATGCGGCAACACGTTATCGCCAAAAAAAGAAAGTCGAAATGGAGATTGTACAAAATGAGGAGCAACAGCTGACACAGCGTAATGAAGAGCTCAAACGCGCTTTGGCTGAACGTAAACGTGAGGCTAAGTACTTAAAAACTCTCATTAAGGAATTCTACAAAAAGAAAAAGGCTAACATTTAAAACTGAAGTGGTGCACGTGGTGCTTAAATGAATTTGTCATCAAATAGCCAATAAATCAATTGCCCAGCAAAAAAAAAAAAAACATTTCCAATTTTAAATTTAAAAACTATTTTATGTAATTTTTTTCGTTTTTCATTATGTCTAACGCAAATCATATGACAAATTGTAACTAAATATTGTATACATTGTAAATTGGCGCCTATGACAGGACTAGCTAAGCGGTCCTTGAACTTGTTTAGCCATTTGCAATGCACACCTGCAACAGTTTGTGAGCTTAGTGCTCTAATATAAACCCATCTTCAAAGTATTTTAACAACAATGTGTGCATGGAAATAGGTTAATTTGAATTGAATTTATTTTTGATGCATAAAAATTAAAAAGGGTTTATACATAATACATAGATGTGTGTGTTTATTGTTTTTTATTAAAATTTGATACAAACCTATTTATAATTGTATATTTAGTATGGCTATATATATGTTTAAGCGACATAACATGGTTTCGTTTATTTCATCTTTATTACATACTATTGTAATTTGCAGATAGTTTATGGAATATTCGGAATACCTAGGTTATAGTCGCAATCACATCGTGGGTTTTCTACGAAAATGGGCAATAGCCGCAAACGCCCGAAAACCCAATAAATATAATTTGAATGGTTGCTTCCAAAAAAATGAGGATAGCCAAAGACGCATTCTCAGAGACAAAGAGCTCGACCCAATTAATACATACATTAGGGTGATTCAAATAAAAAAATTTGGTTTTTTTGGTCCCCGCTGAAACTTTAGGTATTGATGAGAAAATAAGCCTTGCGAAAAACTAGCACTCTAACTTAACCCTTTTTTTCGCCCTTTTTGAATTGACAAAAGTTCCGCCATAGTAAAATTTTTGTATAGAGCTAGCCTATGCCTGTCAAAAAGAAAAATTTAAAAATCTGCATCGATCCCAAGGGTGCTAAAAAAGTTATTCGGGGTTTTTTGATTTTTTTTTTTTCGAAAAGTGTTTTTCTTTTTTCTGTAGATATTGATAAATTTGGTTTGCGTCTCTAATAGGGCTGATATATTAGCGTAAATTCCGAATTAACTCAGTTTTTGGGAATTAACTTGAGCCGAATCTTCATTATAAATTCCCAAAAATAAAGAAGATTTGATCTGCTTTAAAAAATTTTCACTGGAAACACTGTGTGGATAAATAAACAAAAACACAAGAAAATTAAGGGTAGCGACTGATAGATGTCGCCGAGGTAGGTAAAAATTGGTGGAATAACAACCAAATAAGTAATCCTCAATGCGGTTAATCTTCAATTTTGTGTGTGTCAGGGTAAAATTTGGATCTGATTAAAGAAGATTTATTGGAGATAATCTCCGTGTGTGTATCCATAGCATAATAGTACAAAATTATACTTTAGCTAAGTCATTTCAATTTTCCAAGCCAAATAGTTAATATTAAAAAAAAAAAAATTGGACCCCCGGAAATTATTTTCTGGATTCGTGCCGGCATCAAGTTATGATTAATTGAATATCTGGATGCATAATGCAAAATTCTTCCATTGGAAATCTCCATTCCGCATGCATTTCTAGTTTGAGTATACGCATCGTTGACATATGAAGATTGCGTAAAAAAAAACCGCTCAATGTATAGTTTCCGAAAATATGTAACTCAATCAAGTTTGTACAACTTTTGAGCAATTCAGCTAAAAGTTCATCCGTTAATTGGCAGTAGCTCAAGTCCAATTTTTGTAGCTTTTTCGCAGCTTTTCCAATACATTCACACAATTTTTTATTAAAATAAACATAATGTAGCGTGAATTCACGCAATTGATTAGTCAAGGCAGCTCCTTCGCAAAGTGGTTGTAATATATTGTCTACTGTTTGTATGGGTATTGAATATCCGACGCTCATAGTAAGGCTGTGTAAATTTTCACCAATTATTTGCAATTGTTTCCATGTAAAGTTCGGGAATTCACGTATTTCAATATTCAGCTTTTTGAATGATTTGATGCTTTGATGTGCGATTTCTGCGAGTCGCGGTTGGTTTAGGTCGATTATAATAAATATTTCTATAAGACTAAGATATTGGAATACTTCGCTAAGACAGTCATCATTTAAATCAAGCAGAGATTTCTCTTTGGCAGTGTCCATCTGTAAATATTAAACAAAGTACAAAAAAGATTAAAAAAAAAAAATGAAATAAAATAACCATAATCTGATATTTGCTAAGCCCATAAATTTACATATCGTCGTTCGGCGCCAAACAGTGTAACTTTTTGAGAAATACGTGGTATTATTTCAAAGAAAATAGGTTCCATTAAAGTTATTTTATTTATTTATTATTTCGGGTTTTGTGGATGAAAACGGCGGAATTTTAATGTAAATACATTAAGACCGATGAGTTCTAGTCAGGGTAACGAAATCTCGATTTTGGAAGTTCTAGTACCTACATATATATGCTGTTGTTGTTTTTGTTAACAGCAAAACACTCCCCGAAGGTTTTGGGGAGTGATGCCGAAGTTGACAGTCCTTGGCCGGATATGACCCCGGTACGCTGCGGTACTGCCCGACTGTCGTGGTAGCGATTTGGTATGACCAGTGGAACCTTCTAGGTCATGCCATCCCTCCATCTGTGAGGAAGGAGAAGATGGGTAAAGAGCGGTGAGAGGCATCATTTCCATAGATCAACCATCGAGTAGCACGTCAATTACCTATGTGCATATTAGTCGCCTCTTACGACCGGTATGCCTACCTCGGGCATATTCTAAACCCCTAACCCGCAGGGGGTTACATATATATTCCGTATTACGTTTTGCAAATACGCGGTATTGCGCGCCGATCGACGATATATCTTTGACTCAAAAATATGTCTAACAACGGTGATGATTTACCAGGAGTTACATACATATAACAAAACTATTGTATACCTAAAATGAGTTGAAGTGATTATATAAATGTTAGCTTCGCTTGGGTTAAAAGAGCGCACATGGGACATCCCACACTTCTACTCAAAAGGGAATTCTGTAAATGTTGAATGTCCTTAGCGCGTGTGTGCTGGGTGGGGTACGTTCGTTCAACCAGGTATTTCCACTACTCCTCAAAGCACTTGCTTTCCTATATGAACCACAGAATAGCAGAAAGATCAACTTAACACACCTAAGCTAGACTACCAAAAAAATCGTGCTCCCAGAAATCTGTGTCACATAGTCTGCAATCTAGGCATAGACTGAGAAAGTGGTCAATTGGCTTATTTTGTTAGTATACATGCATACGTCATCTTAGAAGCCATATCAGAATACCCGTGATGACATCTTTAAGTACTTTTACCACAGATTGGTGTACGTTAAGAAGCAAGCTCTTTTCCTATCTAAAAAAAATCATACAGAACTAAAAACTCGCAATCATCCAGGTTAGGCCATATTAAACCCGTTGTCCTAAAAATATGCTTTTCCATATTCTTAAGGAGATTTGCCAATGGTAGTCGCATGAAGTTTTCCGGTCCGTATACGTCCATTGCGGAACCGTTCCATTAATATTGCTGTGTCTGGGGACCTAGAGAATTCTCCAGAACTTGGAGTTCCTTTTGCCGTCAAATATTTAACTTTTGCAGAGGCATCAGGTGGAAGATGAAATATAGCCCTTTCTAATGTGCGCTGCTTACCGAGCTTGATAAACAACTCCATATGCTATCGTAAGGATAAATGTGTTGTAACTGGGGATTAGATATCAGTTGTTCCCGAAGGCTCGTTTGGAGGTTGTTCCGTATGAACCCACCTTCATACGAAGTAGTGTGCTTATTGACATTGAGCTGGCAATGATGAGGCCATAGAACGATGGATACATATAATAATGTGCTAGTCGTGCGACAAGGTTGTGCTGTGGGCTGGTCGTGCTATGGTGCTAGTAAAATAGTGAATCGGAGCTAGTTGTGATAAGTGGAATTATAAACAAATAAAAGTTGGTTTTTTACTTAATGTTTTCCAACTAAAATAAAGTGTCTTTTATTTTGGGCTTGGGAATTATTGGGACTTAAACATTGGTCCATGTAGAGCTGGATAGGAGTTGGCGCAGTTGTTTCTCTCCTTTTTACTTCGCAAAAGTGCTGTGCAAGACAAGGAGCTTTGAATACATACATATGTATGTACGTAAAAACTGCATTGAGCTAGTTGAGTTAGTTCATCATGAGCGGAAAAGAGCTAGAAACAAATGTGTTGAGCTAGTAGAAAATGGAGCTTTGAGGGTGCTAGAGTGCAATAGAATATGCGAAGTTCGTGAAATCAAACATATCAGAGCTTGAAAGATATACAGGTGCAAATTGTGTTCTTGCGCATGGTGCAAAAGATGAAAAAGGTAAGAGCTATGTGTTTCAATAATAATGGAACAAGCTAGAGAGCTTGCGTGCATTCATATTCACGAAAAGACAGCGATTTGAAAAAACGATCTAAGAACAGCCACTGTGCTAAAAATCTTTGCGAAGTGAAGGTGTAAAAGTGCGATTGGTCGAGAAAATAAAAATTTAATTTATACAGAGCTAGCGAAAGAGCATTTCTTATTACCGGTAAGCGCTTGTATACAGTCCACATAAATAGAGCACAGAAAAACAGAGCGATTGCAATTAAAGACAAAATTTGTCATTAGATGTGCTGGTGAATTAAAAAATCAACAAAGTGCATAGATATTTGTTCATTGTGCTAGACGTGACGTACCAATGTGCCTGCGCCAATTTGTTTATGTTGGTCAAAGTCGAGCTAGAGTGTGCTTAAAATTTCTGCGCTTGCAAATTTGTGTGCCTATGGCAAATAATTATCAAATTATTTTCAGGTTCATTAAGGTGAAACCACAAAATGGCGAAATTTGAGATGCTGTCAGCATGTGTTCGGGCGATTGAGCGAGCAGCGCTTTATGTGCAGAGCTTGGAGTTTGACTCGATTACCTATCCTGGTGCTAGTGCGCGTTTACAAGCGTTGGAAGGGAGATGGAAACAGTGCATTTCCATGCATGATGAGCTAGTAATTAATATGAAAGAGGGCGACGATATTAAAGAATACGACGAAGAGCTAGAAAAGGCCGAGCAAGGTTATTTTGCAGCCAATGCTGCCCTGCAGGGAAAAATAAATGAGCTAGGTCCAGCGCCAGTGCAAGTAAATACGCCAGCCAACATTCAAGTAGAGCTACAATATCCACAACGGCAAATGGATTTGAAAAACAATTGGGGCGAGTTTGATGGCACTTTGACGAAGTGGAAAGGTTTCCATGACCGTTTCAAAGCTGCAGTGCATGATAATGAGCTAGTAGCGCAAGCTTTCAAGTTCACCTATTTACAAAAATCGCTTGTGGGCAAGGCAGCGCGTACTTTGGGCGAGTGGTAATTATCAGATGAAAATTATCATGAAGCATGGGAGCCCTTGAAGCAGCTGTATGATAAAAAGTACCATACATGCCGCGAATATTTACGTCAATTTTATCGATTGCCTTTCTTGGAGCGTGCATCATCTGATGGGCTGCAGCGTATGGCGAATGTCACCCATGAGACATTGCGTCAGCTGCGGGCACAGGGGTTACCTGTTGAAAGTTGGGACATGATCGTTGTGCATAATTTACATGAGCGCTTAGATGAAGACACTAGTAAGGCATGGGAGCTTCAGCGACAGTCAGAAACGCCGACTGCGAGTGAGATGCTCTCATTTCTAGACAAGCAAGCTGCAGCATCATCACATCAAATAGACAATAGGCGGGCACGAGAGGCGAGTGTGGCATCGACTGCACATAGTAGCCAACCCAAGAGGGGTCAGCAGGGAGCTAGTCATGGAGCGAGTCACAGCAGAGCTAGTATTCGGCATCAGGGCAATGGGCGTGAGAAGAAAACATATCCATGCTACCTATGCAAAGGTGACCATGGACTCTATAAATGCCCAGATTTCTTGAGCTTGAATTTGAAATCGCGCAAATCATACATAGAACAACATAAATTATGCCCAAATTGCATGCCATGAAAGATTGCTACTTCGGACCGTGTAATCGTTGTCCAGGCAAAATTCTCCATAACACCGTTTTGTGTCCAACCAGGGATGTCAACAAGCATCTATTGGTAGTGCAAGATAAAGGTGAAGATGAGCCTAATAATAATAATAAACAGGTAGATGTGCCTACCCCATCGTATAGCTGTGCGTTTAATTTGATGGATAGTCGAGATGAGATAGGGCAAGATTTCAGAGATCAGTTCTCAGGGCATGATATAGGAGCTAGACAAAGCAGATCGCTTTTACCCAACGCGCTTGTCAGGTTGGAGATTGGTGGGATCAAAATTGGGCCTTTTTATGCGTTGTTAGATTCGGGAGCGCAACCGAATCTCATCGCACATAAAATTTTCAAAGCATACCAATTGCCTGCAGCTAATGGCTGCAGACATATGGTAGGGATAGAAGGACAACCATTTGTGGTCAAGCGGAAGATAAGTGCTAAGGTCATACCATGGTATGAATCGAATCAATATGTCGAGCCAGAATTTTGGATACTGCCACGGCAGGGTGGCCTAAAGCTTGGAGTGCCATGTTGTTGTTGTTGTTAACAACAAAACACTCCCCGAAGATTTTGGGGAGTGATGCCGAAGTTGACAGTCCTCGGCCGGATATGACCCCGGTACGCTGCGGTGCTCCCTTGCGGTACTGCCCGACTGTCGTGGTAGCGACATGGCATCCCTCCATCCATGAGGAAGGAGAAGATGGGTAATGAGAGGTGAGAGGCATCATATCCGTAGATCAACCATCGAGTAGCACGTCAATTACCTATGTGCTTATTAGTCGCCTCTTACGACCGGTATGCCTACCTCGGGCATATTCTAAACCCCTAACCCGCAGGGGGTTGGAGTGCCATCAGTCCAGCTTGGTTAGATTAAATAATCCAGTGAATGTGCCGTTTGCTAATCCACATTATTGGGAATCCAACGAGATTCAGATCGTGCTAGGAGTGCAAGTGTTTGCGAAATGTTTAATTGGGTTAGTAGCCAGGCGCTCTGACCAAATTACCATGGTAGAAACTACCTTTGGGGTAGTAGTGCTAGGCGCATATATCGATCAAATGGATTATGGAACCGGGGCAGATACATCCAGCATAGGCTGTGCCAGTTATGAAGAGCTAGAAAAGAATGTGCAAAGATTGTGGGAAATGGATCACATCAGTGATTCACCCCTCCGTACAAAGGAGCAAGAGCTAGTTGAGCAAATATTTGCAGATACGCATCTTCGAGATGAGACTGGGCGATTTGTAGTTACGATTCCAATGAAAGAGGCTAGAAGATTTGGCAGCTCTCGTGAAACTGCATTAAAACAGTTCTTCTATTTGGAGAAAAGATTAGCTAGAAACCCTGAAATTGCAAGCAAATACATAGATTTTATGCGGGAGTATGCGAGGCTTGGGCATATGAAAGACGCTCTGAGCGATCCAGTGCCTGGTGAGCTAGTATATTATATTATTTCGTGTGGTATTTAATGCGAGCTGTAAAACAGATACAGGAGTATCTTTGAATGAGGTGCAAATGCTTGGAGAAAAGTTGCAAAGAGATTTAGCTGATATCATAATGCGATTTAGGCGTCATAGGATTGGCATAAGCTGTGACGTGAACATGATGTTTAGGTAAGTGCGAATAGTAGAGAGCCAGTATGACCTACAGAGAATATTCTGGCGCGAGAGTCCCAAGGAAAAGTTGCGCGAGTATTGCTTGACAGTCGTCACATATGGGATGACTGCATCGGCCCACTTGGCGGTGCGTTGCTTAATCCAAGCAGCCACAGATGAGCTTGAGCATTTCCCATCAGCAGCTAGAGCGATTATAAATGATTTTTATATGGATGATGGTATCACTGGAGCAAGCAATGCCGATGAGGCGATCAAATTGGGTAGGGAAATGAAATTCGTGCTAGGTAGTGCAGGCATGGAATTGTGCAAGTGGCATTCCAATAGTAAGCGGTTTGCAATTGCTTTCCAATCAGAAGAATCAAACACAGTGTTGATGGCTGACAGCACTGATACATCCGTGCTAGGCGTGAAATGGCAAATTAATAGTGACAACCTCACTTTTAGAGTAAATGCGCCAGAGATACCGGCGCTAATTAGCAAGCGCATTGTTTTAAGTTGTGTTGCGCAACTTTATGACCCAAACGGTTACATAACACCAGTAACAAGTATTGGAAAAATAATAGTGCAAGATTTGTGGAGATTGAAAATGGGCTGGGATGACGAGGTGCCTAAGAATATTAAACTCAGATGGTGCGAATTCTGGGAAGATATTTCAGAGCTAGAACAATTCGAATTGCCTCGATTTATCGGTGCTAGTGCTGATGCGACCGTCCAGTGGCACGGGTTCGCAGATGCATCTGAGAAGGGCTTCGGGGCAGCGATTTACGTGCGAGTAGTATCGAGCAAGGGCGAGATAAGATCTGAGTTGCTAGTATCCAAGGCTAGAGTCGCGCCACTGAAAACCATCTCAACTCCTAAACTTGAGCTAGCTGCTGCGGAGCTGTTGAGCAGGTTATACTTGAGCGTTATACGGAGCACGGAATGGGAGCAGAGCTGTTAATTTTGATTAGTAATTAGTAATTGATTGATTAGAAGGTTTTTTTTAATTAGTAATGATTATTTTAATTGCTTTCAAGAAAAAGCAATTACTAATTGATTACGATTAGAAAAAAAAAATAAAAATAAAAAAAAAATTAAAAAATCAAGAAAAAATCAAAAAAATCAAAAATAATCAAAAGTAATCAAAAACGGCTTTTTTTTGATTATTTTTGATTTTTTCTTGATTTTTTTTTAATTTTTTTTATTTTTTTTTGATTATTTTAAAGTTTTGTTGTTAAAAGTGTAAACATCTGTTTATCTTTGTATGCAAATATGTACACCTACTTACACTTTGGGGCTCATGGATTTCTAGAATGAACCTTGATCGCTAAGTATATGTGCATATGAGAAAAAATGCCAGGTTTAATGGTTATATTGGTTGGAGTGATGATAACACTAGCTTACAAATAAGTAATTTGAAAAAATACCAAGATATTCATGTACATATATGGGTGAATTGGCACTGATATGCCAAGCACAAAACATATTTTTTAAATTTTTTGTATGGGTAGGTTTTCGAGATATCGGTAATTTTGTGTTTTTCAGGTATCACTTTATTCAAAATTTCTTTTTGCCAATGTTGCAAAAGCGATGGAGCTAAGCGATACCTCGTTCGAAAGGAAATTAAAATACGCTTTTTACGATTTTTGAAAAAAAATTGATTTTAAAAAGGTTTTTTTCATGCGAAGTTGTGAAAATCAGAACTGTTTATTTTTTTTCGAAAATTAGTATGTATAATTGCAAACATTTTAAGCGTAATATTACCAAGATCTAGGAAAAACTGTATTTTTGGCGATTTTTTGTAACTTTCAACATCTCTACTTTTAATAGAATTGTAAAAGGTCGATGTCTGATTATTGTAGATATTCAAAAAAATATTCATAGTATTAGTCATTATTAAGCCAATAAAGTCCAAATCAACCGTTTTTAGAATTTTTGTCGGTCTGTCTGTAAACTAGTGTAATTTGTCCTTTTATATGTAAACGGCTAGTGTTTCTCGTTTGATACCCTACGGGTGCGGTCGATGAGACCGGATGAAAAAGTCGGTTGCAGTGTGAGCGTAGCCTCGCTACATTCCATATTTTTCATATTAATATTTTATCGTCATTATCATTCCATATTACATATACCTTTTTAAAAATAATAGACTGAATGTGCAAAAGCGCCAGTCTTCTGTTTAGGTTGTAGTTCGACCACTTGATGAGAACTAGTACGAAAGATGTCGAGATTTTTCCTCCAGGGATATTTATGTGCATGAATACATGCATTTATATAAAAGAACTTCTTGCTTCACCTATACATTTGTATGTTTGTGCAAGTGAATATGTATGTATATATATATTTTTCTACAACAGTACTGGAAAAAAATCAAAAAATCAAAAGTAATCATTACTTTTGATTATTTTTGAATTTTTGATTTTTTTTGGATTTTTTTTAATTTTTTTGATTTTTTTTTTTATCAATTGAAAAAGTAATCATTAAAAAGTGAAAGTAATTGGTAATCAATCATTAGGTGGCTTCTCAAAAAATAATCAATGAAATGCTAATCATTACCGATTACTAATCAGGTATTAACAGGTCGGAATAGGAGTCAGTCGACTATGTGTTGTGGTCTGATTCCATGATAGTCCTGCATTGGATACGGAAGCTACCATGTGAAATGAAGGTCTATGTAGCAAATCGGGTGGCTTCTATCCAGGCAAACACAGATATCAGTAAGTGGCGACATGTGAGAACGAGCGATAATGCAGCAGACCTTCTAACCAGGGGTATCAGTGCGAGCAAGATTGTGGGCAATCAACTATGGTTGCACGGCCCGATATGGCTTGGGCTGCCGAGCGAGGAGTGGCCAAGAAGTGCCTCTGTGCAAGGGAGCGTACCAGAAGATACATTGCCTGAGCTGAAAGTGCATGAACGCTCTAGAGCTTTCAATCTAATAATTAAAGAAGCGCAGGGGCTAGTTTACATGATGGAGATTCGTGCTTTGTCCAAGGAAATGCCGGTGCCTGATGGGAGCAAGATCGAATCATTGAAACCAGTGCTAGACAAAAATGGGCTTTTACGTGCAGGTGATAGAATCGGAAGAGCAGAATGTGATTACGAAATGAAGCATCCAGCTATTATCCCACCGGGTTCTAGATTGTGCCAGTTAGTTATGAGCAAAGCGCATCAAGCCACTAAACATGGAGGGATCCAGGTTATGATGCAATATATCCGACAACGTTTTTGGATACGAGGCAGCTGTGAGGTCAATGAAACATCACTTGACACGCGTGATAGGGCAAAGGTGCTTAGAATATGAGCAGTTTCTAACTCTTCTAGTACAAATAGAAGCCATATTAAACTCGCGTCCACTGTATCCACTGAGCGATGATCCATTAGATGTGCAAGCGCTAACGCCAGGTCATTTCCTGGTAGGCGAACCTTTGGTGCTACCTCCTCCATTTGAGCTGGCATCGCAACCTGGATCCAGAGGATGAAAGCTATGGCAAGAAAGACAGAGCATGGTAAAACACATATGGAAGCGCTGGCAAGATGAATATCTTACAACTTTACTAGAGCGGAAGAAATGGCGCAAGGAGCATGAGGGCTTGAAGATTGGCCAACTGGTCATCATTAAGAGCGAGAACTTCCCACCAGCGGCATGGGCTTTGGGAAGAGTTGTAGAGCTTATAACGAGCAAGGATGAGCTAGTGCGCAATGTGGTCGTACAAGCAGCTACTAACAAGCTAACCCGACCAGTGCAAAAGATTTGTATGTTACCGATTGATACGAGTGCTAGTACCTAATCATGGTGAGAGCTAGTTTGAGCAAGCTCAACGGGGCAGTGTTCCGTATGAACCCACCTTCATACGAAGTAGTGTGCTTATTGACATTGATCTGGCAATGATGAGGCCATAGAGGTTAATCTGGCAACGATGTGCGGTGAACGATGGATACATATAATAATGTGCTAGTCGTGCGACAAGGTTGTGCTGTGGGCTGGTCGTGCTATGGTGCTAGTAAAATAGTGAATCGGAGCTAGTTGTGATAAGTGGAATTATAAACAAATAAAAGTTGGTTTTTTACTTAATGTTTTCCAACTAAAATAAAGTGTCTTTTATTTTGGGCTTGGGAATTATTGGGACTTAAACAGAGGTGTAGGACAATGAAATAGCCTTATTTGCTCTCTCCCCGATACTCCTTTTCCAATATGGTTTTATGTTGAAAGTTATGACAAGATAAACAGTGGGCGAAAGAGAACGGTTACGTTGTTACCGATATCCGGAAAGTACTAAGATTACTTCTCGGCCCCATAAATGGAGATATTGATCAAGAACCCCATAGTCATAGTGAAATAAAAACAAGGTGAAGTAAAAAAAAGAGATAGAAGACCAATGCTATCTGAAATTGTAGGGATGTATTTTGAAGAGGGAAAAGCTGGTAAAACGGCCAATAGTTTTTACCCTTTTCGGCCAAAAGTTTCGCCCTTTTTTTAATTTAGGATGTTGTTTTTAAATGAAAACAAGTAAGGAAAGCTGTCTTCGGCTGTGCCGAAGGCTATATACCTTTCATGAATAAGCGTCACGATTTTCACTGTTCGATCCCCAGTACATCCTGTTTCAATTTAACTATATTTACTATACACATTACACATCTTTGTTATAATTTAAAAAAACTTACAAAATAATAGGATCCGAGTTATCGGAACAATCGATTGTATGGAGGCTATATATTATACGTGTTCAATTGTACTGACTTACACTATACACATTACATATGTATGTAGAAAGTACTAAAGGTGCAAAGTTTTACGTTCCTAACTTTTTAAATGCGTAAGCATTGGCCAAAAAACCTTATATCGGAACAACCGGTTGTATGGGGCTATATATTACATTTGCCCGATCTTGTTGATTTTCACTATATACACTACATAAATAGAAAGTACTCGAGATGCAAAATTTTACGTTCCTAACTTTTTAATTGCAGAAGTTTTGGCCAAAAAAACCTTATATCTGAACAATCGGTTGTATGGGGGCTATACGTTACATTTGCCCGATCTTGTTGATTTTCACTATATACACTACATAAATAGAAAGTACTCGAGTTGCAAAATTTTACGTTCCTAACTTTTTAATTGCAGAAGTTTTGGCCAAAAAACCTTATATCTGAACAATCGGTTGTATGGGGGCTATATGTTATACTGGTCCGATCTTGTCAGTTCCGACAAATGATTCCTATATTACAAAATGGTGGCCACATACAAAATTTCAGCTAGATATCTCAAAAATTGAGGGACTAGTTTGCGTTCAAACAGACAGACGGACAGACGGACATGGCTAAATCAACTCAGCTTGTCATCCTGATCATTTCGATATACTTATTGATGGGTCCATCTCTTCTTCTTCTCATACTTACAAACATCGGACCAAAGTTATAATACCATTTCATGTTCATGAAAGGTATAAAAAAAACAATCCTAAATGCCCTAAAAATTAACTTTCACAGCTGAAATACATATCGTCGCTGCGCCAACAAAAAGTGCTATACGTTTTTCAGCAACTTTTCAGGAGAGTAAAAAAACCGTTTCCTGGTGATCCTAGCGAATATTTTTTTCTAGTTTGCATTGTTAACTAATGATACTACACATATGTAATAGACTTGTGCAATTTTTATTTACTTTTTTTGGACAACCACTTCGCATGAGCATTTGCGCCGTTTTACAGCACATAGCTCTTTTTACAAATTATTTCAATTTGCTAGTGGGGGTAAGAAATCGTGAAAGATGTGTATACAATTCTTCGCTAGGGTCCGATGCAATTACCTATATCTTAGAACTGCATTATTTAATTGACCAGTTCCTCTCCTATTTTGAAAAGTGGTCAGCAAAAAAACGATATTTTTATTAGCGAAATGACGGCAAAATGTCTAGGAAAATCGAAATGTTGCAATACACATATTTTTTTTTTAATATTGAGCATGGTAAATATTAAAAAAAATATGTGTATTGCAACATTTCGATTTTCCTTGACATTTTTCCGTCATTTCGCTAAGAAAAATAATTTCGCGTTATGTTTTATGAATTATGCCGAAAAGAAGCTGTGTTTGTGTAAAAAAGCATGGAAGGCAAAGAGTTCCAGCCTATTTAGTGCTCCTGTGCACGATAATGTGCTAAAGCAGCGGGGTATTTATATTCATTAGAGTGGCCTTTGTATTTATATGGGGGAACATTTTTTTTACCACGCTTTTATTAGCTTCACTTATATGTTTGCTTGGTATTTGTTTCCTTTAGGGGCCAACTGCTAATAAATTAGCTAAAATTATGGAAGATAGCTCAAAACGGGGTTTGGCCTCAGGATCACGAATCTGGAAGCCCTTTTTTATGGTCAAAAAATCGAAAAGTGACCCGGGTTCGATACCAAAATTGGGGCGAAATCCATGGTATTTATGTGCGAAACACCTTTCTGAGTTGGGGGCCCTCGGCCGCGCTTATAAAAAATAGCCCGGAGCTACGCCATCCCAAGTCCGGGTGGTTGCCTGAACCGTGGCAACATGCCACGGTACGCATTCTCTCGCACGTTTTTAGGTACAGCCTAATAAAATTACAACAACCACATGAAAACTTTCAACTTTGATTGCAAATATCTCTTCAGTGAAGCAAAATATTAAAAAAGCGCTTCCGGATTCGTGATCCTGAGGCCAAATCCCGTCTTTTGAGCTATCTCCCATAATTTTAGCTAATTTATTAGCAGTTGACCCCTAAAGGAAACAAATACCGTTTGCTTTATGTAACTCTCATTCAGTCTAAGCCCTAGTGGCCCAAAAACCGTAAAATGTCCCCACAATATGGATATCAAACGAAAGTGGAGGCGATTTGAAGGTAGATTTGTTCACATAAACAATACAACACTTGCGCTAACTTTACTTACTCAAAATGATCCCAAAATGACCCAAAAATAAACTCAAAATAATCCTAAAACGGTCCCAAAAAGACCCATGAATGTTCCCAGAATGATACGAAATTGAACCCAAAACGGCCGAAAAATTATCCCAAAATGAACCTAAAATGATCCAAAAATGATTCCCAAATGATCCCAAAAATACCCTAAAATGATCCCAAAATTATCCAAAAATATTCCCAAAATAATCCCAAAACAACCCCAAAAATTATCCCTAAATGACTCCAAAATTCAACCCAAAATGATTTCAAAATAGCGCCAAAATAATTCTAAAAAGACCCCCAAATGATCTCAAAATGATCCTAAAATAATCCAAATATGATCCCAAAAATATACAATATATACAATTTTCTTTTGGTTGTATTCAATTTGACCAATTTTGTAGTTCGATAATTAAGAGTAATCAAAATGATTAAGTTGGGTTTGCATGAATATAGTTTAGATAAGGTTTACGATTCATTTTTTTCTCTCCATAAATTCTTGAATAATATTTCGTAATATTATTATTATTGGCGACAGCCAAGCGGCCATCAAATCCCTTGGCTCTTACTCGTTCAACTCTGAACTGACGCTCAGCTGTCGTCGATCTCTTCAAGAGATGGCCCAACAGAACCGCGTGAACCTCACATGGGTCCCGGGACACAGGGACATTGAGGGAAACTGTAGGGCAGACGAACTTGCCAGGCAGGGCACGACCAAGCAGATTCTTCAAGATAAAGAGCGCATAGGTATGCCGTTTGCCACGTGCAAGCTAATGCTGAAGGAGCATACACTCCGCGAAGCCAACGAAAGATGGCTACAAGCCCCAGGGTGCCGGATATCCAAGCAAACCTGGCCAAAATGCGATCTTAAAAGATCTAGACACATATACGCCCTAAAAAGGAAGGAAATCTCCATATTAATAGGTGTTTTAACCGGGCACTGCCTTATTGGTAGGCACGCAGCAAGGCTAGGCGTTCCCTACCGACGATGCTGCAGGAGTTGCAAAGATGATGAGGAAGAGGAAACGGTGGAGCACCTCATCTGCAACTGCCCGGCCTTAAGCGGAGCGAGACGGCGCTCTCTGGGAGTTCCCTTCCTGGTTAGCTTAAGCCAGGTCGCGGAGCTAGACATAAAGGACTTGATGGCCTTCATCAAGTTATCAAAATGGTTCGAGGAGGGGTAGCGGTGTCGGTTAGGAGTGTCAGTCCCGGGTTTCGGCTATATGGAGAGTCCCAACAGCACTGGGATTTTCCATATGGCCGGGCCCCGGGACTGACTTTCCTAGTGTTTGGTGGTATCACAACGGGCCTTTTATTACTGGCCTAGGTGTGCCTTTGCGGCAGCCACTTCTACCTACCTACCTAAATTAAATCATAATATATCATACATACATATATCTAGTGTTAGGATAAACCGCGTAAAAACTTAGATGTAAATTCTTTAATTGAATTACTCACCCCTATTATGGTTGTCAATATCAATTGCCACTTCGTATCAATATCAACATCAAGTCGTATCAATATCAACGTCGCATGAATGCAGTTCTGGTATTTACTTCATCAATGTGTTGACGTTGACGTGTTATCGATAATTTTATAGCAAAACTACGATCATTTATTTTGACAATTGTTTATTTGCTCTCAACAGCTGAATTTTTTCATAAAAACTGTCGGTATTTGTTTCCTTTAGGGGTCAACTGCTAATAAATTAGCTAAAATTATGGGAGATAGCTACAGGTACAGCCTAATAAAATTACAACAACCACATGAAAACTTGCAACTTTGATTGCAAATATCTCTTCAAAGAAGCAAAATATTAAAAAACGCTTGGGGATTCGTGATCCTGAGGCCAAACCCCGTCTTTTGGGAGATATAATTTTAGATAATTTATTAGCAGTTGACCCCTAAAGTAAACAAATACCAAACTGTCAAAAGTCACAACCTTCGGAGCATCCAAAGGTTCAAACCCCCCCTATAGAAAATTTCTACGCCCTGTTACGACTTAAAATTATTGGGAACTGCTCCTTTGGAAAAGCCTCTTGTAAGCGCAGGATTTTGTTTTAGTTCTAAAACAAGCTGCGCAAATTGGTTGTTGCTTGTTATTTTAATTTTTTTTTTCATTTTCCTAAATTAAATAAAAACTAAACAAATAAAGTGTGTAAAAAGGTATAATTCTGAATTATTTTACCAAATTTTTACAACAGAATATTTAATTGCGCGCTTGTCGTCACCAAAAACTGTGTTGACAATTTTTATGTTGACAACCGTCAATAGAATATCACTATTGTTGTCGTCAATACCAAAATAGTATCAAGAGCTGCCAAAAGTTATCGACTTTGACGACGGCAATACCAATTCGGACGCATCGACACTATTTTTGACAATGTTGACAACCGTAATAGGGGTGATTAATTTTGTTTCTGTTAGAAGTTTTGTTACAATTAATTTTGTTTCGGTTTCTGTTTCTGTTTCAAGGAACAATATTAATTATGTTTTTGTTACAGGTTTTGTTTCTGTTCCTGGCTTTTTGTTTCTGTTTCTGTTACAAGGAACAAAATTAATTTGAAGAAAAATGTAATTGGGCGACATCTAGGGTTGCCACAAAAAAAAATTTTTTTTTAAATGTTTTTCAAAAACACTTCGTATGAGGGGAGGTACGGCCGACTTTTTTTTGCCTGTAAGCCCGAGACGCTCTACTGAACATGCTTAACATCTTTATTATCAAATCTAAAATTTACTCCTTCATACAAATTAATGAAAACTAAAACTCGTTGAGCGCCGCCTTCCATATGTTCCATAGTGCTAAGATTTTGCAGAAATTATTCTTTTGTTAAAAAAATAGGAAGGTCCCTAGGTCTCTAAGAAAAAACTTTAGTTTTTTGAACCATCCTAATGTATATTTGCAAACCATCTCATTGTAATACATACATACGTTTCAAGGACTTCCCCCACAAATATCTGATGCCAAAGGGTCATGTATGCTTCCCCAATTCCAATGCTCCCTTTGCAATGCCATTTAAGAACTCAAAACGTGTAGTACATATACATATGACATTCATATCAGCCATAAAAAATTAAATCCGAAATGCTTCAATAAGGAGTTATATAAGACTCCTATTTAGGTTAAATATGAGCCGTTTCTGAGGCCAATAAGAGTCAAAAATGACTCCCACTTAGCCTCATATAATGTAAATTTAGCTGATATCGGACGACCATCGCAGGAATGAAAATACATTAATTTCGGACTCAAGCTCATAAAGATCGTAAGCGCTCCCATTTAGAACTCCTTTCTGACTCGAATTGGTCATGCGTCGGCTTGATACGCGATTTTGAAACTTCGTTAATGTTATGTTTTTTTATGTACATATACTGACATATATTCATAGTTAATATGTTTATTGATTTAGTATATGTTCGTTTAGATGAGTATTTATTTGATTCCGGTCTATAGAGTGGAGAGCTAAAACTGCAAGCGAGACGGAGCCGTGCACCTAAGTCCCCAACGTAATTTTCCGAATTCATTGAACTGCGTGAGTGTGAAAAATAGCAATTCAGATAAATATTGCGTCGCCATAGGTCGCGCCATTCAGCCACCTTCCAAAGCGACCTGCAGAGCAGTGCGCCACTCTTCGACCGTTTGCGCTTCATGTGTTAACAAAGCAGTGATGGTGTTGACATAACTTCGCACTGTTTAACCGTTGTATGCTTTACGTTCATTCACATTCACACAAACGTTCATACACGTAAGTAAGACGGCTTTAATGCAGCCTCTGTGGCTTAAAGGAAGCCCACCATGCGACTGTTTTGGTTGCTTTTGTGTGGGTGCGATTGTGTTGATGGTGGCGTTTCTGATGCTTTCAGTGGTTGATGTGACACAAAAATCATATTAATATAAATTAACGATGTGGAAAATTTAGTTTAGTAGTGAAAATGGTAATGTACGTCTGTGTGCTTAGGTATGTGTGAATGTACTGTTGGATCAACTGCCTTAAATGACCTAGAAGGTGCCGAGCCACAATGAAATGCCAATGCTGGAAAAAGAATTGATGTAAACTAGTGCATACTGAGCCTAGCCTGGATAATGGCAGAAAATAGAAATGAAGGTTAGGCCGTTACAGTCAACAAATATGTTAAGAATAGCACGACCGATGAACATTAGTCATTGTAAATGTAAATCTTTGGTAAGAAAAATTGTTGATGATCATGATGGACACATTCAAACACAAACTGAAAATATTTTTATTTATTTACTATTGACTTAGTTCTGCTAGTCCCTATCCCTACCCCTATGCCTATCCCTATCCCTATCCCTATCCCTATCCCTATCCCTATCCCTATCCCTATCCCTATCCCTATCCCTATCCCTATCCCTATCCCTATCCCTATCCCTATCCCTATCCCTATCCCTATCCCTATCCCTATCCCTATCCCTATCATTATCCCCATCCCTATCCCTATCCCAAAACGTAATGGGAGGTGCCGCGCCCCATTCTCCCTTTCTTCCATTCCTTCTGGAGTGGTTATTATTGTTTTCATTTAACTCTTCAACCCGTTTCAATATTTTAACATGAATATTTGGGATTATATATGACATATGTATGTATGAGCGTGTACCATCCGTAGTATTATTTAAAAAGCATGTAAGTATGTATGTAAAGACGCTACGTTTATATATCAGCTAATAACCCAACAAACATTTTTAGCTAATCTCAATTTGAGATGCATTTGAGAACCAACCATCTTCTCAAATCTCAAACCTTCGTTATCAATTTGAGGCGAAATAACCGTTGATAGCATTCTCAACCTAAAAGGCTCATTTTTAATATGGGATTTTCCCTGATTTTCAAATTGAGAACGGCAGAATTTTCAAACGTTTCTCAAACTGAGCGGAGTGGATCGAAATGGAATCCACATGCTCTCATTGAAATATTTATTCAGAGATGCCAATCATGCAAAACAAATACCCATTTTAATAAAAAGCGAGTTTCCATTTATGCAGTTAAATTTTACATAATATTTATTTAATTAATATAGTTCAACAAATAATCCTGTTATATAAACAACATTTGAGAAAAAGTTGAGAATAGATGTTTTCTCAAACGTTTGAGTTTTTGGTGCTCGATGTTTGTTGGGAAACACCCGCGGAATTGTAAGTTTGGAGTATCTACATATGCACAAAAAAATTATCTTCCACCCACCACAATGGCATGACCAACTGATAAAGTTAAATTGCGTAAATAAAATCGACGGGTAAGTCAATAATTTTTTATATAAGCAAATGTGCATGTAAGCAGTATAAATGTACCTAAGTACGTACGTCAGAGAGCTGAAACCAGTTCTAATTTAAATGGAAATTCACAAAGGGTTGAATTTCAGGTTAAGCTGATCACTTTCTCGTTTGTTACCACTACCATCACGAAATACAAGCGAATGATTCCGGGCCGATAATGGATATTTTACAAATACATTATTTTGCTTATGCAGATTGTAAGTGTGAGTAAATGATTTTATATAAGTTTTTAATAGTTTGAGGAAAGTGTTATCTTCATTGATAATATACCTACTAACTATAAAAAAAAACTTACGCGGAGGAAAATCTATGGATGGAACATCCATAATTATTGATATCACATTAAATAAAAATTGATATTTCTGTCCCATCAATGAATATGGATGTTTCATCAATGTTTTTTTGATAAATCACTATTGAAATGGTATCCATATAAACTATTGATAAATTCTAAATAGTTAAAAAAAAAAAAAAAATTTTATATAATTTGACATCTGGTTTCATTGGGACTCGAACCATGCTCCTCTGGCACGTTAGCCCAGTATTCTACCATTCGGCTTCGGCATATTATAAATTTTTTCGAAAAATGTTCAATCATAAGAAATTCAAAAAATTTTGAATTTTAACAAACGCTCCAACAAGTTGTAATATCGTTTGGAAATCCATAGTAAACATTGTTGAACTATTATGATTATTCGTCCCAGAAAAATTTACATTTCGCCAATATATATTATTTCTATTGTCGGTATATCCATATCCATATTTACTACATAGTAATAATGGTAGAGACAGCGTATTAATATATATGGGCGAAATGTAAATTTTTCTGGGACGCATAATCATAATAGTTCAACAATGTTTACTATGGATTTCCTACCCCATGAAACTTTAGGTATTGATGAGAAAATAAGCCTTGCAAAAAATTAGCGCTCTGAACCCTTAGGGGTGGCTATTTTTTTTCGCCCTTTCCCATACATTTTGTATGGGGGAAAATGGCATTTTTTTCAAAGTTAATTTTCTTTCAATTTTTGAAACTTTT
This sequence comes from Campiglossa producta, assembly GCA_964058755.1. Lineage (NCBI taxonomy): Eukaryota > Metazoa > Arthropoda > Insecta > Diptera > Tephritidae > Campiglossa > Campiglossa producta. The sequence continues at coordinate 94,933,543 of CAXKVI010000003.1, read as the reverse complement.
TTCAAAATATTTTTACATACTCTTAAAGTTCAAGCTTTGAAGCTTCCAAAATGGTAATCCATGTGTGATTATCTCAACTATTAAAATAATTACAGCCATTTAAAAATGACTGAGTTTTGTACTATTGCACACACATATACAGTAAATTTGAAATGGTTGTAATTATTTTAATAGTTAAGATAATCGCACATGGCATACCATTTTGGAAGCTTCATAGCTTCAACTTTAAGAGAAAGTAAAAATATTTAAAAAAAAAGTTTCAAAAATTGAAAGAAAATTCACTTTGAAAAAAAAAAAGGCCATGTATGGGAAAGGGCGAAAAAAATAGCCACCCCTAAGGGTTAAGTTAGAGCGCTAATTTTCTCATCAATACCTAACTTTTTAGGGGTAAGACCAAGTCGAAATTTTTTTTTTGAATCACCCTAATGGACACTGACAGTATCTGATAAGGCTGTTTTTGAAGTATTCGAGAGAGAAATTCTCGGAAAGATTTATGGACGCCCAAAAGTTGGCGACCGCGAGTACCGATGAAGATACATATAATGATGGGTTGTATGAGATTTAACGACGTCGACATAGTTCAGCGATTTAAAACCCCGTGGCTTCGCTGGTTAGACCACGTGGTGCGAATGAGGCGCTCCGGCCCAGAATGTATTCCAATTGGCGCCAGTTGGCTCAACAAAGTATCGAGTGGTGCAAAGAACACCGTGGTAATGACAGTGATCACTCTGGACGCTTTGGGAGGAAGGTCAGACTACGTCGTCGAAAAGGCAAGGTCGGCAGAATGGTCAATATCTGAGCCCAAACGGAAGCAACAGCACTATGGTTTAGATAGGACTAGGTTTTCTCACTTATTGGTACCGACATAGTCTTCTGGACTTGCACAAGGAGCTCGGGTCCAACCCGAGGGGCCAAAGGAGGTGGGTGAAATCAGCTTTTGTGGATGCCGTTTTCGACGTCCTCCTAGAAAATCCGGTAGCTGCTCCAGTTGTAAAACCGCTGCCTAGTTCTAGGACCACGCTAGGGTGGTTGCTTGTCAGGGTGCGAGATCGGTGGAGCTGTATAAGCACCGTTGTAAATTTAAGAGTGTAGAATTTGAAAACACCAAATAATAAATGAAGAACTTCACTCATTCTCTAAATGTTTTTAGACCATGTAATTTGTTTGAGAAGAGCTATTATCTTTGAGTGGGCTAATTCACAAATTCCAAAGACAAAGATTGAATTATTTCCCCAACACAATAAAACAATGTAATGACCCACCCAATTTGCAAATAAACAAGTATGTATGTAAATTCTGAACATATTTGGATGCATTTAGAAATGCACATCTGAAATTGCTATGCAGTTGAACTGGAAAACTTATCACGAGACATACTAGTTAAAAACTAGAATTATATGACTAATATCGAAGTAGGTACTCTGAAATTCGAACTAATTGTTGTTTTGCATAATATTATATAGAATAACTTTTTTTTCTAAAAATGCCACACGGTACTATAGCGGTGTTGTGCTGGGCCTATCACACCAAAAATTCTGGTTTCTCCTCCCCGAAAAAGTAACAGCAAAAAATCATTAGAAAAAGTTTTTATAAGCGTGGTCTCCCCGAAAAATTTCATATGCCGTTTGTGGGTCCCCACAATTTGTAGGAAAAAGTTCAAACCAGCACATCACAAATTGGAAGAGAAGCTCGGCCCAGAAATCTCTATGTTTCTGGCCTCGTTAAAAATATTGCTGAGTAGGTACTTGCGCTAAGTTGTCATACTAGTTGAGTGATGGTCTGCCACCAAATGAATTTACTGCAGGTCGGCTCCGACAATTCAAAAATTTCATTTTTTTATTGGTATGTCCTACAATTAGTACAAACGCAGCTAACAACGGAAGTGCAGTAATGTGATCTACATATTTACACGGAACATGGGTAAGTATGTACTACTGCAGTCTGAAGAAGAACGTGACATTTTCCACATATCATCTCGTCACTCATGTTTTGTTAAAAATCAGCCAATGTCAGATACTTCCACCTTCACGCAATGCAAAAGCTTCCCACCCCATATTGTACTGCCTTTGAGAGTTCCGCATAAATCGGACGCGCAACCACAAATGCCATTCCATTACGTTGTAACCACTTGAATTGAATCCACGTGTCGCACGACTCCATTCTAACTGCAGTTGCATTGGCTTCACATAAAGATCGACATGAAATGCAGTTGTGCATTCCACAGCAAATCGTGCCTGTTGCTCCTAAGTGGTGGATTACTAAGGGCAGAGTGCAATCAGGATTTATCCTGCGGATAAATTATGAGAATTTGAATGACATAAAATTTTGAACAGGTACGTTGTAGGTGGGTAAATACTTGCTCGTAATTTTCATTCATTTTGCATTTTATGTTGTTTGCTGGTAATTGAACATTTTATTAGCTAGCTTGCTTTCTTGTTTATTCAGAATCTTGTTATGCGGTTTAACGCAGAGAGACCCTTAAAACAAGTTTCCGGTAGTTGCACAAAATACATGCCATGTATACAAATATATACAAAAATAAACTAAAAACCATAAACTATAGTTATGTATATTCTTTTTTCGTGGGTGTTAGTGCATGTCGTGTTTTAGTAATTTTTCCCCGTGCGTGTTAGTGCATATTTTCGAAAATCTGTTTCGTGTTGCAAAATAATCATGCAAGCGCCCATCTCTAGTTCAGAACTCCGTAACAATGCAATGTGAACAAAAAAAAAACAATATGTTAGTTGGCGCACGGATCATTTAAAAATTGAAATTGCGCGACTATCATTTAAGTAACTTCCTTGTAAGCTAGATTATTGATTCTTGGCATTAGATCAAGATCCCAGAGCCGCCAGTAAATTCTTGCGATCGATTTTGAGTAACTTCCCAATAAGCTAGGGACTTGAAACTTGACACATTTTTCAGACTAGGTGACAGTAAGATTCGTCATCACAAAAGTTCCCGTAGGTGGCGCACGGATCGAGCTACTTCGAAAATTCGGAATTAAAACTAACACCTGTGGAAGCAGGAAGTAAGTATCAAGGTGAAACCTGTGAACAAGCACATTAGCGCACACCTCTAGTAAAAATTGGTATCGGCTTATCTCGTCCTTTAAATGATAAGCCTACTAACCTTAATAGGGTCACGACTTCAAAATTGCTATTTAAAATTGGTGTGTCAACTAAATACAAGAGGTTAAGTAGTAGGTGCTAAAGCCGCTATTGAATAGTCCTTTTCTCTACTAACAACATACTCTATTTTCAATCTGTAGCGCACAACTTGTACTCTTTTAAATTTTTATATACAAGCTCGTATTGTAGCTTTTATCCCCACAGAGTCATTTATTGTCGCCTAAGTGTCGGCATTTGATTTCTGTGTAAATTAAGCCTCTTGGGTGATTTTCTTATGGTTAGGGGTTGCTTCCGTTGGAAGCAGAGAAAAAAGAACAGTATTAATTCATAAAAGGGCTTCCATGCTATGGGTTTAATTGATAACACTGCGGTACAAAAACGAACTTTTTTTCTGTCCTATGAACCAAATAGACTTTTTCGGAAAGTGGACAAAAAATAAAAATACACGTGTATCGGCGATTTTCATGTACACGTCAGAATTTCATAAATTTTGAACTTTCTTGGCAGAATTTTCAGAAAATTTTTGAGGATGCAGTTTTGTAGCCTATTAAATGTGCAAGTTAGAATTCGCTAATAATTTTACTTGATTTTTTAGAATTTTTTTTGGCAAGGGTGTTGAGTGTTTTCTTCCATACAAGTCACAAACTAATTTTACTTTTGTATGGAGGAAAACACTCAACACCTTTGAAAGAAAAATTCTAATAATTCAGGGAAAATTTGTAGGGAGTTATAACTTGCACATTCTTGGAGTAAAATTGTATTGGCTACAAAACTGCATACTCAAAAATTTTCTGAAAATTTTTCCAAAAAAGTTGGAATTTTTTTTTATGTACGTACATAAAAAAAAATATGACGTGTAGATGAAAATCGCCGATACACGTGTATTTTTATTTTTGTCCACCTTCCGAAAAAGTCTATTTGGATCATAGGACAGAATGTGTGTAGAGCAGTGTAATTTAACACTAACTAACATTTCAGCACTTCGGTATTATTTTACTGATTTCATTGCTTTGAATTATGTGCGTGATTTTTAAGAGACATATGTACTAACAACATTAGGTTGACTATTAAAAATCAAATTTATACTTCTTTCAGGAACGTTAATAGTTGAATTGAATTAGAGCTATAAATCTACACTAACCTTTTCCAGCAGTACTTTTGGAAGCATCAATCTGATTTTAGAAAGCTTTATTTTTATTTTAGAAATCATCAAATGTACTTTCGAATGTATCAAATGTATTTTAGAAAATTTATAATGTAGGGCAATTGATACTGTCAAAGTTCATTTGACGCTTTCTAAAGTATATTTGACGCTTTTTCAAATACATTTGACTATTCCAAAGTACATTTGATGCTTTCTAAAATCAAATGTACTTTCGAAATGGTCAACTCGTTACCCTAATATAGAAAGACAACTCATATTTTCTTAGCTCGAAAAATTACTCGAAAAGAAAAATAAAAAATGAGTTAGGGCCTTTCTATATTAGTGTAACGAAATGTACTTTCGACAGTATCAATTTCCCTACATTAGAAATTTTCTGAAGTGCATTTGATATATTCGAAAGTACATTTGACGATTTCTAAAGTACATTTGACGCTTTTCTAAATATAAAATGAAAATTCCGAAATTGAATTGTAGCTTTCTGAGCTTGAATGACCATTTTCTGAATATGAAATGAAAAAGGTGGTGACTGCGAAGAAAAAAAGTTCCAAGTCCGCTCCTAAATTTATGTACTTTCTTTTTTTGTGACTTTATTATTTGACATCCGATTTTTAACCCTTAAGTGCATCATGTAGTCATTCGGCAACAAAGTACGAACTCAAGCTTTTATGAAGCTTCAAAATAGGTCTGAATTTTCGTACCTTTTTTCGGATCTCGTAAATTTTTTTCGATGGCTTCATTCAACTATATTCAAGTTTCCTCTATCAGAATTTTTATACTGATGTCAAAACGTGTCTTTTGTAACCTTGTTCGTCAATCTTCCATGAAAATTGTTCAGGGTACCATTTTGTAAAAGAAAATAGCTATCCCAGCAAACATGGCTCAACTTTTTCCAAACCTTTGAAAAATTGTGTAGTTCTCAAGTTGATATCCAACACAATTCTCCAATTTTTCTCCAATCTTAGAGATATTTTGATATCCAACATCATTCTCCAATCTCCAGCTTTTAAAAAACAAAAAGTTTCGGTATTTATTTTCAAAGTCGCATTCATACCTTGGAGTCCAATCAGAGCATCCCATTTGAGTACAAGTTAAGAACTATCCCTTTCTCAATTTTTTTTTTCTTTCATAAAAAAATTCCTTTTTGTTGAGAACGCTGTCATTCTCAAGTGGGTTTCGTGTTGAGAAACAACGCTTGAGGTTTGAAAAGCACCCTAGTTCTCAACTTGAGATCTAACCTACACTGAAAAAAAAAATCTACAAGAAACGGCCGTCAAATTAACAGTAAACCCTGTCATTTTTCATCCAACAGTGGGTAATATCAATTTTGAAAGTGACCTCCTATCATTCTTCGTATATACTATCATATTGACATGAATTACTGTAAATTTGAGAGTGGACACTATCATATTGACATGAATTACTGTAAATTTGAAAGTGATAGTGTCATATTTTCAAAAATCACATGTTTTTACTGCCAATTTTACAGTAAATACTGCAATATTTACAGTATTACCATAATCGATTTGAAAGTGGTTTTGATATGTTACTTTCAATGTACACTTTCAACCTTTTTATTTCAGTGTAAGTCAATCCTAATTGTTTATTGGGTATGTGTCCTCTAAAAGAAGTAAGACATTAAACCAATTCAAAACCGTTTGGAACCGGTTCCGGATTTAGAAACGGTTTGGGGTTCGTTGTTTTTCAGATTAAAATAACGGTTACGGTTTTGAAAAATTAATCGGCTTTAATCGGTTACGGTAACGGTTTCAGTCTCGGTTGCAGTCCTTGGTTATAATATAAAAAGCCAAGCAGAGCAAAAAAAGATGCGACGGCTGGCTATTCTTAACATCAGTTTTTAGAAGGGCAGGGGAAAATTGCCGGTTAATGAGGAAGAAAAAGTGAATAATATCATCTAACATAAAATATCGCCCCATCGCCACATAAGCTTCGGGTTTCGATACTTTGGTCCTAAAGCTACTCTCAGAGATGCCATTCATTTACATCGGTTCTTTATAAAACCAAAAATAAATGAAAAACTTTATTTTTTGTCTATGAACGTTTAAAATTATGCCCACATCAGATATCACACAGAGAATAAGCGTTTTTATACAAATACACAAACGTCCATAGGCACATACCCAAATATATGTAATGTGGATACTAGGGTGGTTACAAGAAATCAGTTGTGGAATTTCAAATGTGACACCCCCCTAAAATATGGTAGTGAACTAGAAAATGATAACTATGTACAAAGTTTCAGGCCAATCCAATTACGTTAACACATGCCTCATCGAGGCCAAAGTTTGGAAAAAACAGGGATATACAAAAAAAAAATTGAAAATTAAAAAAAAAATTGTTTTTTGCTTTTCCTGTAAAATTTTGTTTATGTCAGTTAGGGCCTTTGTGAATTAAGGTAATGATACTAACTATGACCTGATGTGATAGATGATAAAAACCCACTGCTGAAAATAGCAGTTTTAGCAAAAACTTCACATAAATCAAAAGACTCACTAATAAAAAGTCGTATCGAACCGTATTCGGATGAAGTTCATAAAAGAAGTGGTGTCAATTTTACGGATGAAAGCCCACTGTTTTTCCTATCTTTGACCCCAATGAGGCACGTTTTAACTTAATCGGGTTGCCCTAAAACTTTGTATTTATCATTTTTTGGTTTACTACCATATTTTAAGGGGGTGTAGTAAAAGATAGTACACAATTTTTTCCCCACATCTACCTTGTAACCACCCTAGTGGATACTCAATGGTTACAGTCCATTTGAGTTATGTATATGTAATGAGTGCATAAAGATATTTGAAACCTAATTAAATCTAACGACTACTTTATTTTATTCTTTTTTAGTTATTTGCCGCAAGAGACGGTCATAAAATTCTACCACCAAACTCCTTGAATGTGGAAAGTTTTTTGCAGCATTGTTCCAATTTTCTTCACTGTGTTTCGCGCCTCCCTGCTTCTGTTCTGAGTCTGACATTGGACAATGTTAATGTTGGTGTTACTGTTAATGTTAATCAGATTTTTTAAGACACGCTCTAATGTAGATACTTTTACATTGCGTTGAATGTATTTATATTGGAGATTGACTTCATTGCAACAAATACATAAATGAGTTGAATCAGGGTTGTCATATTTTTAAAATAAAAAGCGGAAATCCAGAAGAAAAAAGCGCCTCAAAGCGACCAAAAGCGCCCAAAATTCCCATTTGCAATAAAACATATAGGGACAAAGAATGGCGATAAAAATTAAGCCATGTATGTATGTATAAGAAAATATAAATTTTTTTTAAGTGAATTTTCTGATCATTTTAGTATTTTTTTTGTTTTCAAAAAACCTTAACATATCTTAATTTTTATTATATTTATTAAGTTATTAGCCACGTGGTGTAGCGGTTAAGTGTTCGGCCTTCTACACCAAGTCGTGGCGGTTCGATGCCCGGCAAAAGTAACATCAAAAATTATTTAGAAAAACAATTTTTCTAAACGGGGTCGCCCCTCGGCAGTAGTTTGGCAAACTCTCCGGGTGTATTTCTGCCATGAGAAAGCTTCTCAGCAAAAAATTCATTTGCTTTGCAAGTGCCGTTCGGAGTCGGCAAAAAACTGTAGGTCCCGCCAACTTGTAGGAAAAACTCAAAAAGCAACACACCACAAGTTGGAAAGAGAAGCTCGGCTAAAAATCTCGTTAGAGGTTATGATAACCTGTTGGTATATCGCCGCCATTAGTTTTTTTTTTTTTTTTTTTTTTTTATTAGCCACAAACCAGGGGAGTTTTTTTCCTCGTCGATTTCCTAATAGTTGAACTTACTGAAAAAATTACCACATGTTTTTTGTAGTAAAAAAATCATAAATTGAGAGATGATAGATATGATTCATTAAAATCACAACACACAGTAGCCACCACATCTCATCAAAAAATATACATATATTTCGAAGTCAAAAGTTTTTGAAAGTATTTCCTTGATAGTAATTGCGTTTGGAGAAAAAAATCTCCCAATATCAAAAAGGGCCCAAAAACTCCACTTGCGCTTCCTTAAATTTCAAGGCGCGAAAATTCAGAAATAAGCGCTCATTCGGCGCTAAAGCGCTCATCTGGCAAGCCTGAGTTGAATCGAATGCATTGATTGAGATTGTGGTAACAATTTGTAGCAATTTGCATAATTTTTTTGTTTCAATGCAACAGTTTACAGATGAGACCTGCCGACACTTTGCTTTGAAGCACATCTGGTTGAAGCCTAATAAGCGAAATGGAAAAAAATCACAGAAAACACATTTTATGAAGTTTAAACGATGTAAAACTGAAGCATTGGTTGAATTTTCGCATACTGACGAGCTGATTGAAATTTACAAAATTGAAATCAAAGTTAGCAACGCAGCTCTAACAAAATAGAGATGGCAAGACTTATTTAACAAGGAAGATCATAGCTTCGTTTCTTTCCGGCTAATTATGAATAATTATTCCTGAAAAAGCGTTTCTTGTTCAACAATCAAACAGCGAATCCAGCATCTTTTTGACATTTAATTGAGAGAGAGAGCGTCACTTCGCTGCAAGTTATTGCTGGAGGGTTTTCGTCCAGCAGAAACTAGCAAGCAGGAACAGCTGATCGGTGAAATAGCAAAACAACAACAAAAAATTTAAATTCAAATTGTTAGCCAATCAGAAACGTAACCTTACTAGTCGGTAATGATTAGCAGTTTCATTGATTATTTTTTGAGAAGCCACCTAATGATTGATTACCAATTACTTTCATTTTTTAATGATTATTTTTCAATTGATTAAAAAAAATAAAAAAAAATAAATAAAAAATAATCAAAAGTAATCATTACTTTTGATTATTTTTTATTTTTTTAAATTTTTTTTCCAGTACTGTTGTACATGCAAATGTATAGGAGTGTTTCTTTTTCAAGTGATCCAAATTTTAACCGCCATGTTCAAATTCGGCTTACACGTAGGAACTATAAACTGATTTGACACGTATTTTTTGTTTTGCCATTTTTTCGATATTCTTTGGACATATGATCTGTCAAAGTTTGGAATTTTTCTTAAACTAATGAAAACATATGGAGTGTAATGGAGTGTGGTTGCTAAGTGACCTTGCTCAATCCCGACTCTTGCGCCCTCGTTCGTGCACTCTGGGCAACAGGAGCTACCTAGGCTCGCGGCAGAAAGAGAGGGAGCCCCGGCGGGGCCACTCTGACATACTTGGTTTAAGGGCTCACCGAGGTTTTTGCGTAGCGTCTGTTCACCATGAGGTGCGGCTGCAAGCGGGCGTCTGTCTTGAAGCAAGCGGCTCGCTATATAAATGTGTAAATATTTTCCAAAAACCCCGAAACGGGTTGTGCGCTGGGTTTGGGACCCGCCACGTAAAAAACAAATTCAAAGCCTCGGATGAGAACCCCCTTTAATGTTGACGACCCGGCAAAACGAATAAGGCATAATGATTTGAATATTAGGGCATGTACCGGGAATGTCCGGACCCTTTCAAGGGACGGTGCCGCTGCCCGACTGGTTGATGTCCTCGTAGGCGCAAAGGCCGACATCACCGCCCTGCAGGAAATGCGATGGACGGGGCAAGGAAAGACGACCATCGGTCCTTGTGACGTATACTACAGTGGCCAGACACGCGGCAAAGCGCGTGGTGTAGGATTCGTGGTGGGAAAGAGACTTCGCCGCCAAGTATTAGCGTTCACTCCTGTCGACGAGCGTCTCGCTGCGATCCACATCAAGGCGAGGTTTTTCAACATAACATTTATCTGCGCCTATGCGCCGACTGAGAGAAGGACTCCTTCTACGATAAAATTGAACAAACTTATGATCGCTGCCCCCAACATGATATCAAAGTCGTGCTCGGCGACTTTAATGCCAAGGTGGGCAAGGAAGGAGTCTTTGGTCCTACAGTTGGAAAATTTAGTCTCCACGATATAACATCACCCAACGGCACTAGGATCATTGACTTCGCCGCTGCTCGCAATATGGTCATCAGTAGTACTAGGTTCCAGCATAAACGAATACACCAAGCCACCTGGCTGTCCCCTGATCAAAGAATAAGAAACCAGATTGATCATGTCATGATTGACGGCAGACATAGCTCCACCGTTCTGGACGTGCGTACACTGCGTGGTCCCAATATTGACTCTGACCATTATCTTGTCGCAGCCAAGATACGCACACGCCTCTGTGCAACGAAGAAAGTGCGCACAGTAACGGAAGGAAAGTTTGACGTCGAGAAGTTGCGCGTGACACAGACAGCTGATAATTTCTCCACTCGACTCTCACACCTGCTAGCAGAGGGCAATCCCCGACCTAACGATGTAACCGAGCAATGGAAGCATATCTCTCACTCATTGCGTACCGCCGCTGAGGCCACTATAGGGTTCCAGCGAGCCCGCAAGAACAAGTGGTACGATGAGGAATGCAAAACTGCCTCGAAAAAAAGGACGCTGCCTACAAGGAGACGTTGCGAACGGGCGCAACCCGCAGTGTATGGCAACAATATCGTGAGGCAAAGAAGGAAGAGAGACGCCTTTTCAGAAAAAAGAAAAGTGAGACCGAAAGGCGTGAGTGTGAGGAGCTTGAGATGCTGGCTGACAGGAAGGATGCCCGAAAATTCTATGAAAAGATCCGGCGGATGACGGAAGGTTTTAAGACCGGGGCAAGCTCCTGTAAGGACAATAATGGCGACCTGGTAACCGGCGTACAAAGTGTACTTAAATTATGGAGGGAGCACTTCTCCTCACTGCTAAATTGCGAGGGAGACGTCGAACCCGATACCCCAATCCCTGACGATGGAAAAGTCGTCCCACCACCTGACTATGATGAAGTGAGGATAGCTATATCCCGGCTCAAAAACAACAAAGCGCCTGGAAAAGACGGACTACCCGCCGAGCTGTTCAAACACGGAGGCGAAGAGCTGGTAAAAAGCATGCATCAGCTCTTATGCAGAATATGGTCAGACGAATGCATGCCTCCGGATTGGAATTTAAGTGTGCTTTGCCCAATTCACAAGAAAGGCGATCCCGCTAACCGCACCAACTACCGCGGAATTAGTCTTCTTAATATTGCATATAAGGTTCTTTCTAGCGTGTTGTGTGAAAGACAAACTGATTGGACCTTATCAGTGTGGCTTTAGACCTGGTAAGTCTACCATCGACCAGATTTTCACGATACGCCAAATCCTGGAGAAGACCCTGTAATGGTGTGAATGCACTATAAAGAAAAATAAAAGTGTCACCCTGTTTCCAATTCGTTGCAACACTGCTGTCCTATTGTGAACGGACAACATGGGTTGGAACGGGTGGAAACAGGGCACTCGGCAAGAGGAAAAGATCGGCGATATTAGGTTTAATTGGATAGACATTTTGGACGGCAGTACTTCGCTAAATAAAATTTATTGTAAAGCAACTAAAAAGTAAATTTAAATAAGAAAATAAAAAAAGAAAAAGTAAATTATTTTCTGCCGGCTATTTATTTATTGGTTTTGTGATAGCGCTTCATCGGAGTAAAAGCGTGCAAGGCTCTTATACATAAAGAGTAGCACAACATGGCGACCGTGACGTTGGAACGTCCTACGGGAGTTAGCCTCAAAGCCACAAGGCGCAACGCCAGGAAGATGAAAATAATTATACAACGCTAAAACCTACAAAAAAATATTTAAAATGCTAAAACCTACAAAAAAAATTTAAAATTGAAAAAACTACAAAAAAAAATTATAAAATATACAAAAATTCACAAAAAAAATTAAAATAAATCCAAAAACCTACACAAAAAAAATTTTCGTACTGAATGGCAATCAACAAAATTTATAATTTACATAAAAAGAATATGCACCACGCAATAAGGGTATATGTATGAGGAAAATTTTGCAAAGCTGTACCATGCCATAACGGGATAAGCGGTGTCTATATACCTATATACCTAACATAGAATAGCAGTACAAGGAAATTGAGCACATAGAAATTGGTAGCAGCGAATTTACGGCAGCAGCAGAGGAGTATAGCGGAAAGCAGAGCAGTATGTATGTGTGTACAAAATGTAATATGTAGTTGGTACAAACATATATTTTTCGTTATATATATTTTTCGCAAATACTTAAAATCCCGCTTAAATTCAATCAGTCGCAAATAACCTAACTGCAATATCTTATGTTTCTACAATTTTGCAAATCCTTTACGATAAGTTTAAATACATATAGGCTTCTCATACGATATGTTTTGGCATATGTATAAGTCACTTTTACATGCGTAAAGCAACATGCAAATACAATGCTACTTTTTGCTGTACATAAGAAATAGAAACTCCTAATTCCGCATGGAATAGGTGCAAATACTTTTCTCTAATCGGTTGACAAAATGTTATTGTTGAATTTCTATATAATAAAGTTTCAAATTGAACTGTTAAAAACCGTTAAAAGTTATAAGACATTACGTATGTGCAGAAAAGTGATAAGTAAAATATACAATCCATATCGTGTACAAAAGCCTTTAGTATGCACATACGACATTTTAGCTTTGCAACAAAAAAGTGTATAGTTTCGAATACAGTCAGCTCAAATTTTGTATACGTATAAATCGAGAATTTTTTTGTCAACTATTGTAGTTTCTAACCTTTTCATACACATACACTTATAAGCATAGTTCATAAAGTTCAAAATTCAAGCGAAATCTATATTCTCAAATTTATTTTGTTACTTAAAGTAGTTACTAACACCCTCATCCATATAAGTCAAAAAATTTTCTAAAGTAAAATTGGTAATACATATACATAACCTCCGAAAATTTTTTTTCATTAAACTTTTGCAATAATATATAACAAAATATCATGTTATATAGACAGTCTATATTTGAAACAATATAAAATTTTTTTTTACAAAGTGTCTATGTACATGCATATAATACATTCAGTGTGGCTAAAAGCGAATATACTGCATTTATAAAAAAAAAAAAAAAAAAATCGACGTATGCATATACATTTTGTGGAAATCCAATAGATTTTTTTTTGCTGTGAAACGGTGCGGCCGACACGTTAAAAACCCAAAGTTAATCATTTTCTAGTGCAACGGTGCGGCCGTCACGTTAAAATTAATGCTTTTCTTGTGCAACGGTGCGGCCGTCACGCTAAACAATTATAACGAATATCAAATTGCAATAAATTGATTTCCGTCTAAAATAAACATCATCTTACGCTAATTTGAAACACAGCTCAGTCCAAAATTTAATTGAAGGTTCATAGTAGTCCATATTTAACGTACTTTTAAATAATTTAATAAAATTATGCAAACACTAAATACAATACCCGGGTAACGGTTCATTCTAGATTGTAAAATCATTGCAAAATCTCTTTTTCATTCAAATTTGTTCACATTCATAACTCAACAACGCAACATTTTCTCAACTCATTTATGATATAAAATCATTTCAACTTTTCGATTTTATTCGAATTTGTTATTATCCATAAATACCACTTTCAGCTTTTTCTTCTGCTAATGTCAGATTTTGAAACAAAATTCAAAGAATTTATAGAAAATTTCATTAAAATTAAAAAACGTGTTTTACATACAGGTCGTCCTATAACGACAAGGCAAGAGAAGTTAGATGAATATAAAGATTCGTTAATTGATGCGTATAATAACATTTTGGTAGAGGTAAATCGTCACTTTGAGAACCAACTTAGACCAGCGTCTGTGAATAAAAGCTTATCACGTTGCAGGGAAGAATTAATTAAATGCTTCACGAAACTTAACTGCACAGTTAAGGTACCAACCAACCTTAGCGTCTTAGTCCAAGATAACATTTGTATGTCCGACATCGAATGTAAAGAAGAAGAATCCCTAGAAGAACACATACCCGATTCCGAAAAAGAGGAAGAATTATTCGACCCATCACAGCCAAAAACAGTCGGTCGTATTAGGGAACAAATTTTGTCTTTGCCTAAGAGCGAAAATATTTCATTACAAGAAAACTTCCGTGGTCTCGATAACACAGTTAGTGAACAAAGTTTGTCTTTGCCTAATAACGAAAATATTTCATTACAAGAAAACTTCTGCGGTTTCGATAACCCAGTCAGTCAAAACAATTCTTTAAGATTTCTAACAACTTCTCACAATTTCAACCAAATTCTCAGCAATTCTCCAGAACCAACAAAAGAAAAATTATATTGCGATGTGCGCTCCCATATTCAGAGAAAATTATAAAGGCGACCCATTAGCGCTGGAATCCTTCTTAGACAAAATTGACCTAGTCGAAGGCCTAACTGAGTCAAATCTTACACCAATTCTTATTTCGTTTGTTAAATCGAAGCTCGAAGGGAAAGCACGAGAAGCACTTCCGACAAACATAACATCTATCCAAGAAATTAAAGATGCGCTTAGAAGTCGAATAAAGCCAGACAATTCAAAGGTCGTTGCAGGAAAAATAGCTTCACTTAAAGTTTCCAATAATAATTTGACCGAATTTGCAAAACGCGTAGAAGAGTTATCTGATGCTTTAGAGCGGTCTCTAATTCATTCGTACTTTAAACTTGGACGCCCCTCAGCAGCGAACACTGAGGGACGACGCGGAGATAAGCGAATAAATATCAAAAATGTTTTTTGTCTGAATTTAAACTACTCGGATTTTATCGAAATCTACATAACCGGATCTAACAAATCACGCACATTTTTACTAGATACACAGGCTGATATTTCTTTGATTAAAATTTCAAGTTTCAATAAGAAAATTCCCATTAATTCTGACGATATAGTTAATATCACTGGCGTGACAGCAAACTCTGTTCCTACTTTAGGTAAAATAAACATAGATTCACACTTTTCTAATAATCTCGTTGAACATACTCTACATGTGGTACCCGATGACTTCAATATCCCATCAGATGGTATACTGGGCAAGGACTTCCTTCACCACAACAAATGTGTCATAAATTATTCAAATAATAGCATCTCATTCTGGGCAAACAATGAAAAAGTCACTATGCCAATCCTACACGGAACGGAAAGAGATATGTGTATTATACCACCAAGATGCGAAGTTTTTCGAATTTTCGACTTAGGTCACTCAACAACCTCACTTTTCGTTGAATCTCAAGAAATACAAAAAGGCGTATTTACCGCAAGATGCGTTACAAACTCGGATAACCCAGTCATAAAGTTAATCAATACCACAAATGACGTTCAATTCGTACACAAAAATTCTATTAAGACAGAAAGTCTATCAAATTATCATGTCTATGTAATCGACAAAACTAAGTCAGATGAGAAACGAATTATTGAATTAACTTCAATTTTAGAAAATCAAATTCCCAAAGATGCGGTATCTGAACTTTTAGATCTTTGCATACAATATGCCGACGTATTCGCGCTTGACAACGAAAAAATGTCGCTAAACAATTTTTACGAGCAAAAATTACGAGTAACTGACAACGAACCAGTGTATATAAAGAATTATCGTCTACCCTATTCACAGCGAGAAAAAATCAACAAACAAGTTCCAAAATTATTGGAAAATGATTTATTCTAGTACCTAAAAAGAAAATTAATGGAAAAAAGCGTATAGAATGTGTGTTGATTTTCGCGCGGTTAACAAGAAGCTAATAGCAGACAAATTCCCATTAGCACGAATCGATGATATTTTAGACAATCTTGGTAGAGCCAAATTTTTCTCAACTTTAGACCTATTTTCTGGATTTCACCAAATACCGTTACACGTAGATTCACGCGATATAACCTCATTTTCTACAGATCGCGGAGCGTATAGATGGAAGGTATTGCCATTTGGTTTAAATATCGCACCAAATTCGTTTTCAAGAATGATGACCATCGCATTTTCAGGAATACCACCTAACGTAGCTTTTCTTTATGTAGATGACATTATTGTCATTGGCTGTAGCGAATCCCATCACATTAAAAATTTATCTAAAGTCTTCAGTACATGCAGATCATTCAACCTTAAACTCAATCCGAATAATTGTAATTTCCTTAGACCGGAAGTAACATTCCTAGGACACAAATGCTCGGCTAAAGGTCTGTCACCAGACGATTCAAAAATAGACGCAATTCGTAATTATACCAAGCCAACAGATAAAGATGCTGTCAGACGGTTCGTCGATTTCGCTAACTACTACAGACGCTTTATTCCAAACTTTGCGTCTCTAGCAGCACCTCTAAATAAACTAAATAGAAAAAGAGTAGAATTTAACTGGGACAAAACATGTAATAAAGCTTTTGATGCACTAAGAGCATCCCTAATGTCACCAAAGTTATTACAATACCCAGACTTTTCCAAAGAGTTTATCATTACAGTAGATGCTTCTAAAACGGGGTGTGGAGCAATACTAAGTCAAGAACACCAAGGCGACGATTTACCCATATGTTATGCGTCAAAATCTTTTAATGAGGCAGAACAAAAAAAAGCTATTATTGAATTGGAATTATTAGCCATTTATTTTGCCATTAAGCAATTCAGGCCATTCGTATACGGAAATCACTTTATTGTAAAATCAGATCACCAGCCTTTAGTCTATTTATTTACTATGAAAGATCCATCATCAAAACTTTCTAGAATTAGACTTGAGTTGGCAGAATACAATTTCACAATAGAGTATATAAAAGGAAAATCGAATGTAGGAGCTGATGCACTTTCTCGTATCACCATTGGCGAAATAAAAGAGTCAACCAAAAATATATTTGCAGTTCAGACTAGGGCTATGGGTAAGGAAAAAGAAAAAATGTGGGTCTATTAAAAATACAGAATTATGCGATAATATACAAACATTAAGCGTCTATGACAAATTCACTCATAACTTTTCAAACAAAATTCCTCGTATCAGATCCAAAATATTTCATGATAAAAGCAATAAACAAAGAACAATTTTACTTGATTTTGAATTTTCTAACGAAATAAAGAATTTCGATTTTTTACTTTCGAGGCTAGAAAAAGAAGCCAGAAAACTTAATATCAAGCAAATCGAATGGCCAAAAGATGATTTAATTTTCAAATACACTACAATTACAAACTTTAAAGAAAGAGGAAATAAGCTTTTACAATTTGTAACAATTATTTTAATGGATCCAATTGTAACAATTACTGATCAAGAACAAAAAGTTAAGTTACTGGCAATTTATCACAATGATTGCATCACTGGAGGTCACTGTGGAACGAAAAAACTCTATGCCAAATTACGAAACAAATTTTACTGGAAAAACATGACAAAAGACATAGCTAGTTATGTGAGAAAATGCGAAAAATGTCTTTTAAACAAAGTCAAAATTAAAAATAAAGAAGAACTCGTGCTAACTCCCACACCTAGCAAACCTTTCGACATTGTCGTAATTGATACAATTGGCCCATTGCCAGAATCAAGTTATGGTAATAAGTTCGCGCTTACCATGATTTGCGATCTGACGAAATATCTAGTAACTATATCAATACCAGATAAAATTGCAAAAACCATCGCTTCAGCAATGTTTGAAAGCTTCATTTTAATATACGGTTCTATGAAATCTATTAAATCCGATCTAGGCACCGAATTTAAAAATGAAATTTTTGCAAATTTAACTGGTTTACTAAACATTAACCACAACTTTTCTACACCTTATCACCACGAAACCGTAGGAACTGTCGAACGAAATCATAGAGTTTTTAACGAGTATCTACGTGCGTACTTAAACGATTCCTTCGATAATTGTGATACATATTTAAAATATTTTACTTTTTGGCACAACACAACGCCAAATACTGTATTCGATAACAAATTTACTCCTTTTGAACTAGTTTTTGGCAAAAAGGCGATTTTGCCTGCTGAATTAAAGAAAGAAACAATCGAACCAATTTATAATACTGAAAACTATTCAAAAGAAGTAAGGTATCGAATGCAAAAATGTCATGCCGTGGCTAAAGAATTAGTAGAAAAACACAAAATAAGAAATAAAAATACTTACGACCAAAATGCACAACCAATAATAGTAAACATAAAATCAATATATACCATATAAACAACAATTGATTTAAGTACAAGAAACAAAGAAAACGTATGTGTAAGATAATACACAAAACCTAAGAACATGAAATTTTGAATTACAAAAAAAAAAAACAAAAAAAAAAAAAAAAAACCAACACAAAAACTCATCAGCTATTATCCATATACTATGTATACGGCGGCCGCCGTGGTGTAGCGGTTAAGTGTTCGGCCTTCTACACCAAGTCGTGGCGGTTCGATGCCCGGCAAAAGTAACATCAAAAATTATTTAGAAAAAGAATTTTTCTAAACGGGGTCGCCCCTCGGCAGTAGTTTGGCAAACTCTCCGGGTGTATTTCTGCCATGAGAAGCTTCTCAGCAAAAAAAATTCATTTGCTTTGCAAGTGCCGTTCGGAGTCGGCAAAAAACTGTAGGTCCCGCCAACTTGTAGGAAAAACTCAAAAAGCAACACACCACAAGTTGGAAAGAGAAGCTCGGCGAAAAATCTCGTTAGAGGTTATGATAACCTGTTGGTATATCGCCGCCATTAGTTTTTTTTTTTTTTTTTTTATGTAAATGCATTAGGCTTAAATATTTCCATTACAACACACATATTCGTAATTAACTAAGTTAACCTAAGTATACCTGCCACAAATGTCCAAATTTTCAATTTCTTTCATTCACTTATAAAAACACATCATCCAAAAAGCTTGAGGCCGACAAATCTGATCAACTTGTCGACTTCAACCTTTTTTGCAAAGGGGGATGGTGTAATGGTGTGAATGCACTATAAAGAAAAATAAAAGTGTCACCCTGTTTCCAATTCGTTGCAACACTGCTGTCCTATTGTGAACGGACAACGTGGGTTGGAACGGGTTGAAACAGGGCACTCGGCAAGAGCAAAAGATCAGCGATATTAGATTGAATTGGATAGACATTTTGGACGGCAGTAATTCGCTAAATAAAATTTATTGTAAAGCAACTAAAAAGTAAATTTAAATAAGAAAATAAAAAAAGAAAAAAAGAAAAAGTAAATTATTATCTGCCGGCTATTTATTTATTGGTTTTGTGATAGCGCTTCATCGGAGTAAAAGCGCACAACTCCGTGCAAGGCTCTTATACATAAAGAGTAGCACAACAACCCATGATAAAAGAATCGACACACACCATCTCTTTGTTGATTTCAAAGCCGCTTTTGACAGTGCAAAAAGGAGTTGCCTGTATACCGCCATGTCTGAATTTGACTTCCCTGCAAAGCTTATACGGCTTTGCCAAATGACGTTGAGCAATACCAACAGCTCCGTCAGAATCGGGAAGGACCTCTCTGAGCCATTTGAAACCAAACGAGGCTTCAGACAGGGCGACTCGCTTTCGTGCGATTTCTTCAATCTGATGCTGTAGAAGATAATTCGAGAAGCAGAGCTAAACCGCAATGGTACAATCTTTTACAAGAGCGTGCAATTGCTGGCGTATGCCGATGATATTGATATCATTGGCCTTAACAACCGCGCCGTAAGCGCTGCCTTCTCTGGACTGGATAAGGAAGCGAAAAAAGTGGGTCTTGCCGTGAACGAGGACAAGACGAAGTATTTGCTGTCATCAAAGAAAGAATCGGCGCACCTGCGCCTTGGCAGCCAAGTCACTGTTGATAGTTACAAATTTGAAACTGTGAGGGACTTCGTCTATTTGGGAACCAGTATTAACACCGAAAATAATATCAGTCTAGAAATCCAGCGGAGAATCAATCTTGCCAACAAGTGCTACTTTGGACTGAGTAGGCAATTTAGAAGTAAAGTCCTCTCTCGAAGAACAAAGATCACGCTCTATAAGTCTCTCATCATACCTGTCCTGATGTATGGCTCAGATTCATGGACAATGTCAAGAGAAGATGAGATGGCCCTTGGAGTATTTGAGAGAAAAGTTCTCCGGAAGGAAATTTAACGATGAGCTGTACGAGCTCTACGCAGATCTGACCATAGTCCAGCGAATTAAAGCCCAAAGACTCCGCTGGCTGGGCCATGTTATGCGAATGGACAAAGAAGCTCCAGCACAGAAGGTTTTCCTATCGTCGCCTGAATTCGGCAGCAGAGGAAGGGGGAGGCCTCGACTGAGATGGAAACAACAGGCGGAGGATGACTTGAACTCCCTTGGGGTTTCCAATTGGCGTCAGTTATCGCTAAAAAGGAATGACTGGCGTGCTTTGCTATGCAACGGCCAAAATCGCTTAGGCGGTTAAGCGCCAATAAATGATAATGATGAATGAAAACATGTACCGACTCAATCTATCATATCTCGGCTTGTGCTAATGCTACAAACTTCAACTTGAGCTCATTTGAAAGCTAATGAATCCGGCTTTACGTTTCTTAGTAATTTTTTTGCATTTGGCAATTTTTTTAATTTTATTATAATAACTGCATTTTTAATATTGCAACTGCACAGTGTTACCCACAACATTTTTAGTTCTAAATAACAGCATTCGATTGCTTATTAAATTTTCTACAAAATCAATATATTTCAAAAATGGAGTCAACGTACGGACTTTTACTAAAATACATATTTACAAGACCAACTCTATATTTTTTGTATGAAATGAAACACAAATTTTTTAACAAGCTTTTTTTTTATATTGAAGCATTAACACACTATAAGGGCCGCTTGCATAAAAGCCGATAACGACTAATCGGAGTTTAATTGACGTATTTTGTATGGTTAGCTGTCAAGTTAATCACCGATTAGTCAATATCAGCTTTTATGCAAGTGGCCCTAAAGGAGTGTCGCTCTTACGCTGATATATAAAGGATGCAATCAATTGTATAGGGGCTATGTGGCAAATTAGGTCAACCATACTGTAGACATTGCACACGCAAAAATACCAATAGTTACGTTTCTACCTTTTTAATAACAGGAGTTATAGCCCAAGATCCGTTTATCAGAACTATTGATTGTATGGGAGCTATGAGTAGTTTTTGTCCGATCTTGCTAGTTCTGACAAATGAATACTATTGGCCCGATCTTACTGATTTTCAATATCGACTGTTACGAAAGATATGGCAACCCCGTAGTCGACCCACCAAGCACGCATATACACAGCTGTCAACCAACAACTTAGCGCGAAAGTTTTTCCTTGTTTGAGATAAAACGTGGTAATAAGCCTTCGCTGACACTTCAGATTTATCAAATTTATATTTGCGTGTTTCCGGAAACCTTTAAAACCACTTGTAAACCACTGTAAGCATACATTCTAATTAACATGTATATATATTTATTGTACCTTCTGAATCTTCTTAATAAACAGATATTTAAAACGTTGCTTGTAAACGCACGTTGTGTAAAATTTTGGGCAGTGGGTGAATATATCCGGAACATCTTTTAAATATAGTGAACTTCAATTGCTCAAATTGAATGATGTCGCAAGCAGAAGAAATCACGGTGTTTAGCTGCAAATTCTGCCAGAAACCGGATGATTCAGAAATGGTGTGCTGCGATGAATGCGACCAATGGTACCACTTTCAATGTGTGAACGTGACTTCCTCTGTCGAGAACGAAGACTGGCGCTGCCAATACTGTTTAGCAGCTCGTAATAACCAGTCAAATGTAGTCAACGATGGCTTGCCAAATTCAAGCAATAACGTAGGTGGTGAATCTGCTCTGCCCTCTGGTACGGCTAATGAAGAGCAAAACTCACCGCCTGAAGCTGCCCAACACGGCCGCACGTCACTGCGCTCTGGCCGCCACGATAAATCGACTAAAACACGTCGCTTTCAAGCTGAAGCCATATTACTTGAAGAGGAATACAAACTGCTTCAACAAAAGGAAGCCATACTCGCAAGGCGTAGGAAGCTCCTGCAATGCGCGGAAACCGACTCGGACTCTGATGAGGAGCTGAACGTGACTGCTGTCCAAAAGTGGCTAAACGCTACTGGGATCACCTTACCCAGCTCTGCGCCACCCAAGACACCGACTTCAAACCAGCGCCCTTCAAACGGGCCACGAGCGCAACCTGCGGCCACTAGTAAAAGGATAGAAGGGGTACGCGACGACAACGTTCAGCGTGAGATAGACGCACTAACGAAAAGGCTCTCTACTCTTGAGCAACAGCGGCATACGCAACACACTCCTATTGCCACTACTACCTGGCTGCCAAACCTAACGTCTGAAGGCGGCCCAGTAAATACGCACCCGCAACCTCCTTCCGCCAGTCCCGTCACACCGTCGAAAGATTTTCCTTGCCTAACTAAGAACCAGCTAGCTGCGCGTAAGGGTCTGTGTAAGGAACTTCCTAAATTCGATGGGCAACCGGAGGAGTGGCCCTTGTTCGTGGCTACTTACCGACAAACGACCGAGCTGTGTGGGTTTTCAACAGGAGAAAATTTGATTCGTCTGCGCCAAGCGTTGGAGGGGCCAGCACGCAATGCAGTAAGGAACCTTCTCCTCCATGACTCATGCGTCCCTCAAATAATAGACACACTTCAAATGAAATTTGGTCGTCCAGAACTCATTATCAGCGTACTTATAAGTCGAATCAAAAATATACCAGCAGTGAAAGAAAATCGAATGGAGACTCTTGTAGATCTGGCACTGGAAGTGCAAAACGTTTGCGCAACGATGAAAGCCTCAAATATGATGTGCCATTTAAACAACCCGGAGCTAGAACAAGAGCTGCTAGCGAAACTTCCGGGGCTACTAGCCGCGTTCTGGGGCATGCACAAATTGCAGTTACCGTCATCCAACCTCGAGAGCTTTGGTAATTGGCTCTTCCAGCTTGCACAGGGTGCAAACAACGTACTATTGCCAAGTAGTTCTTCAAAGAATCAAACAAAGCGCGGTTATTTAAATGCGCATACAGATGATATCAAACCTGGAGGTAGCATGTGTGTCATTTGCCAAGGCGATTGTGACGAACTTGACAGGTGTGCTGTGTTTCAAGCAATGAACAGGTCGGAGCGATGGAAGGTGGTTCGTGTGCGTAATCTTTGTCGACGCTGCCTGAAAGGACACCATAAACGTCCATGCTCATCGACTATTAATTGCAACGTAGATGGCTGTCGTCTCACTCATCATCCACTCCTGCACAGACAATCTTCCGTAGCCCAGCGTGCAATACCTGGTAACTCTACAGTCAACGCACACAGTTGTGAGGCCGACTCGATCCTATTTCGGGTCCTACCGGTGACACTTTATGGCAACAACAGGAAAATCGAGACGTATGCGTTCTTTGATGATGGCTCCTCCTTAACGCTGATGGACGCTGACCTACTAAATAGCCTAAATTTAGAGGGAACTCCTCAACCCCTTTGCCTCAGGTGGACGGCTGATGCCCACCGGTTCGAAAATGATTCCCAAGTATTGGACATGAAGGTTTCGGGCGTTAATTCCCAAAAAAGTTTCATCCTGAAAGACGTCCGAACCGTACAACGCCTGGAGTTACCAATACAGAGCGTTGATGCCAACACACTTCGAGCTAGGTATGCGCATTTGAACGGCATTCCTTTGTCATCCTACGCTAAGGCTGCACCGAGGCTGCTGATTGGCCTGAATAACAGCCGGTTGGGGCAGAGCCTGAAATTTAGGGAAGGGTCACTCGACGAACCTATTGCCGAAAAGACGAGATTGGGCTGGACGTTGAAAGGGTCTGTAGCAAAGCAGCAATCACAGTTTCCGTTGGGCTACCACGCCTTTCACTCCTGCGAATGTGACGCCATTGCCAGCGTTGAGCTACTACAGATAGTTAAAGATCACATATGCCTTGACAATGTGGACGTTGCTAAGAGGTCAGAATTATCATCATCGCCTGAGGAGCAACACGCCGTAGAACAACTCAAGACAAACACCAAGTATATCGATTTTTCCCGTCTATAACCCGAACAAACCGGGCAAGATCCGACTCGTCTGGGACGCAGCCGCTAGGGTGGCTAACGTGTCTCTCAACTCAATGCTGCTGAAAGGGCCTGACCAACTAACGTGCTTGGTATCCGTCTTAAGAAGGTTTCGGGAACGAGCTATTGCGGTCACCGGGGACATCGAGGAAATGTTTCACCAAATCCGAATACGTCCTCAGGACCAGGCCTACCAGCGTTTCCTATGGTTCGATTCTGGAGCAACCGAACCCTCAGTATTTGTTATGACGGTAATGACCTTTGGTGCCACCTGCTCGCCAAGTAGCGCGCAGTACGTAAAGAATTTTAACGCAGAAAAGTTTCGCACCCTCTATCCTCGAGCCGTCAATTGCATCGTAAGTAACCATTATGTCGATGATATGCTAGACAGTGTAGATACACCCGATGAGGCCATTAAGCTGGCAAAGGATGTTAGTTTCATTCACGCTCAAGGTGGGTTTAATATTAGAAATTGGCGATCTAACTGCGTAGACGTGGTAAAAGCGTTGGAAACTGGTGCCAGTGACTTCGAAATCAACTTCAATACCAGTCAGGAAATACAAGCAGAAAAGATCTTGGGACTCTGGTGGCTGTTGTTGTTGTTGTTGTTAACAACAAAACACTCCCCGAAGGTTTTGGGGAGTGATGCCGAAGTTGACAGTCCTTGGCCGGATATGACCCCGGTACGCTGCGGTGCTCCCTTGCGGTACTGCCCGACTGTCGTGGTAGCGATTTGGTATGACCAGTGGAACCTTCTAGGTCATGGCATCCCTCCATCCATGAGGAAGGAGAAGATGGGTAATGAGAGGTGAGAGGCATCATATCCGTAGATCAACCATCGAGTTAGCACGTCAATTACCTATGTGCATATTAGTCGCCTCTTACGACCGGTATGCCTACCTCGGGCATATTCTAAACCCCTAACCCGCAGGGGGTTGATTCCTTTACCTTCCGAATTTCGCATAACCACAAAAGTTTGGGCCGATCACCATCCCACCAAAAGAGAAGTATTGAAAATAGTCATGAGCGTATTTGACCCTTTAGGTATGCTAGGCTTTTTCGTAATATACGCAAAGGTTATTCTTCAGGATATTTGGCGTTCTGGGTGTGGCTGGGACGAGAGAATTCCCGACGAACAACACTGCAGCTGGTTAAAATGGGTTGAATTATTTCCAAAAATAGAGGAGCTACAGATACCACGTTGCTACTTTA
This sequence comes from Campiglossa producta, assembly GCA_964058755.1. NCBI lineage: Eukaryota > Metazoa > Arthropoda > Insecta > Diptera > Tephritidae > Campiglossa > Campiglossa producta. The sequence goes on along the minus strand of CAXKVI010000003.1, from coordinate 94,908,203 downwards.
GAAATATCTGCCCAGAATCGAAGTTAGAGCTGCATGTGTTTGTCGACGCGAGCGAGAATGCTTTCGCCGCGGTGTGCTACCTGCGCCATAGTCTTGACGGCGCTATTCATTGTACGCTGATAGCTAGTAAAGCTAAAGTCGCTCCCCTGAAAATGCTCTCCATTCCACGACTCGAGCTGCAGGCCGCGGTTGTTGGAGCACGGCTGGCAGCTGGCCTTATCAGTGCCCTTACGCTGCCTATCAAAGAAACTACCTTTTGGACTGACTCTCGTACCGTACTCTCCTGGATTCGCTCCGATCAAAGGCGCTACTCTCAGTTTGTGGCATTTAGGGTGAGCGAAATTTTAGAATTAACAGAGGCACCTCGCTGGCGATGGGTTCCTTCAGCAGATAACGTGGCCGATGACGCAACTAAGTGGAGGAATACGCCTCATATCTCGAATGACGCCCGTTGGTTTGCCGGGCCCGAATTTTTAAAACTACCCTCAAAGTACTGGCCGAACGAAGCACAAAGCGCAGAAGAAACTCAAGAGGAACTCAGAGCCAAATACGTCGGGTTTCACAATCAAGCACAATTCTACCGCGTACCGCTGGGAATACATATACGTTTTTCGAGGTGGACTCGTTTGCTGCGGACAACCGCAACTATATTATTAGTAGCCCGCACATGGAAGGCGTACAAACGAAAGGACCCAGGTCTACACGGTTTGCTAGATCAAAACGACTTCAAGCCCGCCGAAACCCTCCTGTGGAAAGAAGCCCAGCGCGATGTATATTCTGACGAGCTCTCCTTGCTTGCCAAAGGAAAACCAATTGAACGCTCCAGCTCCATTTATAAACTCTCCCCTTATATCGACGATGAGTCGCTGTTACGCCTTGAAGGACGAGTGAAAATACCAGGCCGGCAAGACCTCATTATTCTGCCTAGGGATCACAATATCACCAGATTAATAGTACTCGATTACCATATTAAATACTTCCACGCTAACTCTGAGACCGTTGTTAATGAGATACGTCAGGTATTTTGGATTCCCAGACTTCGTGTGCTAGTGAACAAGGTACGTGAGAAATGTCAAGTGTGTCGTAACAACAAAGCCGCACCCCAACCGCCAAAAATGAGCTCCCTTCCTATAGCTCGAACGATGTCTTTCAGTCGCCCATTTTCTTACGTAGGGGTAGACTATTTTGGTCCCATATCCGTAGCGGTGCGCCGTAGCACAGAGAAAAGGTATGGTGTACTTCTGACTTGTCTAACGACCAGAGCGGTACACATAGAGATAGCGCATTCACTAACATCCGATTCATGCATCACCGCCATTCGAAATTTTATGGCAAGGCGCGGCATTCCCCTGGAATTTTGGAGTGACAACGCCACGAACTTCAAGGCCGCTCATCGAGAACTAGCCACCGCCTTCAGCGTAATGGACAAGGACAAACTTGTAAGCACCTTTACGAATTCATGCACGAAATGGAGTTTCATACCGCCAGCCTCGCCACACATGGGCGGGGCGTGGGAACGACTTGTGCGCTCTGTGAAGAGCACACTATCGAAGACATTGCTATCCTTACGTCCTACCGATGAGCAGCTTCGCGGGGCATTAATGGAGGTCGAAACGATTATAAATTCCCGCCCCCTGACGTACATACCCTTGGGTCACGAAGACGACGAGGCTCTTACGCCTAACCATTTTTTGTTAGGCAGTTCAAGTGGAATGAAGCCTTTGACAGAGTTTTCGGACGAGCCCACACACTTGCGAAGAGGATGGAAGTATGCACAACAGGTGGCAGACATGTTCTGGCGACGTTGGCTACGTGAATACTTGCCGATGATTACTCGGCGCACCAAGTGGTTCGAAAGAGTTAAGCCCATTGAGAAGGGAGATATCGTTTATATTGTCGACCCGAACGGGCCAAGGAACTGCTGGCCAAAGGGACGAGTGATCTCCGTAAACCAGAGCTCCGATGGACAGGTGAGAAGCGCTAAAGTTAAGACTTTAGCCGGTATCTACGAGCGACCAGCGACAAAGCTCGCCGTACTTTCTATTAATATTTCGGAAGGAGAGGTAGATCTTGCAGATATACCGGGGGGGAGTGTTACGAAAGATATGGCAACCCCGTAGTCGACCCACCAAGCACGCATATACACAGCTGTCAACCAACAACTTAGCGCGAAAGTTTTTCCTTGTTTGAGATAAAACGTGGTAATAAGCCTTCGCTGACACTTCAGATTTATCAAATTTATATTTGCGTGTTTCCGGAAACCTTTAAAACCACTTGTAAACCACTGTAAGCATACATTCTAATTAACATGTATATATATTTATTGTACCTTCTGAATCTTCTTAATAAACAGATATTTAAAACGTTGCTTGTAAACGCACGTTGTGTAAAATTTTGGGCAGTGGGTGAATATATCCGGAACATCGACATTTTCCATGTAAAAATAACAAAAGTTACAAAATTTCACGTTACTAGTTCTTTAATTACAGAAGTTATAGCCCGAAATCCGTTTATCGAAACAATCGATTGTATGGGAACTATGAGTAGTTCTAGTCCGATCTTGCTGGTTCCGACAAATGACTATTCTCATATAAAATAACGCCTCCATACTAATTTTCATATCTCTAAAATTGAGGGACTAGTTTGCGTACAAACAGACGGACATGGCTAAATGGAATCAGCTCATCGTCCTGATCATAACACTATACTTATTAGTGGGTCTATCTTTTCTTCTTCTCATACTTACAAACTTAACATCGGACCAAAGTTATAATACCATTTCATGTTCATGAAAGGTATAAAAATTACAATCAATATTGAATACAAGAAACAATTATAAATCTCGTCCGCCACCAGACTAATTTAAATTTGATACCGTAATAAGTAACTGTATTTTCCCCTCAAACATTCTGGGAGTGCTCATAACTAAGGACTCCGATATGACTCATAAATATTAGAAAAATATGAGCCTCCGAAATAAGATCATACAGGAGTCCCTTATGACTCCGATTTGATGAAAATTATGAGCCGTATGCTGAAATTGTTCATTTAACAAAGCAATTTTGGAACAAATTTTCATATTTTGTTTATGAAAATTTTTTGATTTCAAATAAATATTCAATTAAATTACGTGCGGACTGTTCCTGGCAATTTTTCTAGCTATCCTGTTAGCACCGTTCTAGCGGATTCCCTGATAAGTATACCTTCATATAGTGTTTATTATTTTCATTGTACCACATATATCTATTTAAAGGACGTTCCCCACAAATATCTCATGCAAGTCCCGGCAGCTAGTGGGACAGTTGCTGGGTTTTTGCCTGGGTTTTTGCTAGTGAGCGGGGGAGCAAAAACAGATAATGGTGTGATGATCGCTCTTTCACTAATACACCCTCACTTTCGATTCTGCCGGTCCCTGATCTAATGCCAAAGGTTCATGTATGCTTCCCCAATTCCATTGTCCCCGTTTCAATGCCGAAAAGGCGCCATTTAAGAACCCAAAAAGTGCAGTAGGTATATGGCCTTTTCAAGAGTCATAAATGCATCCGAAAAGCTCCATAAAAGAGTCATATTTGGCTCCTATTTAGGCTCTATATGAGCCGTTTCTGAGGCAAATAAGAGTCTTAAATGACTCCTATTCAGGCTCATTCAATATATGAAATTTAGCTCATATCGGTCGACCATCGCAGGAAGGGAAATACACTCATTTCGGACTCATAAATGAGCTCATAAAGAGCGTAAACGCTCCTATTTAGGACTCCTTTCTGCATCATTTATGACTCCGATTGTTTGCTGGGTTGTTTTAACCAGGGACTGAAATCGAAACCCTCACTGTAACCGATTAAAACCGATTAATTTTTCAAAACCGAAACCGAAATCGTAACTGTTATTTTGATCTGAAAAAGAACGAAGCCGAAGCCGTTTCTTTTTGTGGGAACAGATTCTCTTTTACTAAAGGGTACCCTGAAAAGCTTTCATGGAAGATTGTCGAGCAATGCTACATAAGGCACGTTTCTGTGTTCAAATTCCGAAAGAGGAAATTCTGCAATAGCTGAATGATCCATACACAACGTTAATAATATTTTTACATTGTACAGCAGCCGGCTGTGTATTGGACGAAATCAAATTTCTTAAAGAGATTAAGACATATGTATGTAAAAAAGATGGCGTTCCCATTTTTTCGAAGTTAGTCTCTATAACTAAGTTACGGGATTTCGAAGTGGTTTTCTAATTGTTTTGTTAAAAAAATAAAAAAAAAAATACGACTGAATCTTTGTTTTTCGGATGCGGATTCAGCCAATGTGGATTGAAGCATCTATCGCCTCTCCTCTCTCCCTGGTGTTTAAGACATTATCCAATTTTTAATAAGCGAGCGCTTTTTAGAAATTATTAGAATAATTTTATTACTATTCCTACGTTTCACTAATATACAAGGATGTAAATGCGACAATCTATTTTCTTCCTGTTTATTATTTTGTCAAGTCAAAGTTATAAAATAAAGTTCCATCCTAGTCTACTATGCAATGTATATGTTTACCAAAAGAAGGATAGTGGCATTTTAGAAGTCGCAGAATTTCTGCTTGAAACAAACATTAGTATGGATTTCAAGGCCGTTCGATCTCGCTCCTTTCTAATAAATCTCACTTGGATAGCATTACGTCTCAATGTTATACTACAAAAAAAAGCTTGTTAAAAAATTTGATTCAATTTTATTTTTTTCATACAAAAATATATATATGCATTTTAGTAAAAGTCCGTATGTAGACCCCATTTTTGAAATATATTGATTTTGTAGAGAATTTAATAAGCAATCGAATACTATTATTTAGAACTAAAAATGTTGTGGGTAACACTGTGCAGTTGCAATGTTAAAAATGCAATTTTTATAATAAAATTAAAAAGATCGCCAGATGTAAAAAAAAAAATACTAAGAAACGTAAAGCCTGATTCATTAGCTTTCAAATGAGCTCAAGTTGAAGTTTGTAGCATTAGTACAAGCCGAGATATCGTCCGCAACTTAAGCTCCGCGCTTAAAGCTCAAATGACCTACTTTTTGGAGCTCTGTTACTCTGCAATTAGAAGCAATAATTCGATCAAAGTACATTATCACACAACAGGGCTTTACTATCGCCGATTTATAGCAGACAAGCACGAGAAGATTTTATTGCACACCTTTTGACGAATTCGACTTTTTTTTTGCTCATTTTGCGAGGTCCATAAGTCTACAAGTAAATGAGATATAAGTCTTTCGAAGGCTGAATATGATAGCCCACACATTTGTCTTTACCATCCAAGGTCAAAAGTTATGTGTCAGTTACTAAGGAGAAGTGAGGTCAAGTCAGGTAAATGATCCATCCCATTTATAATTTTTTTACTTTTCTACTTGAAAAAAAAAATCAATATTCAAATTCGTATGGAATTAGCATTTTGTCATTTCATTGGTGGACTTAGCACCTTTCCTAATCAATGCAAACAACGCACTTAAAAACAGAATAGTTATGCAATTCATCATTTTGCATCAAAACCTGAAAAAATCCATAAGGTGGACTTACCATCTTTCCGACCTAAGCTGACGATATGATGGATTGAGTATTTAGGTACATGTTTTCATCACTTCAAGAAAAATTCCAAACTTTGACAGAACATATCTCAGAAGAAAATCGAAAAAAATGGCAAAACAAAAAATACGTGTCAAATCAATTTATAGTCCCTACGTGTAAACCGAATTTGAACAAAATCCGTGACATGCGGTTTTTTCACAAAATTTGGATCACTTGAAAAAGAAACGCTCATAGGTGAAGCAAGAAGTTCTTTTATATAAATGCATGTATTCATGCACATAAATATCCCTGGAGGAAAATCTCGAGATCTTTCGTACTAGTTCAAGTGGTCGAACTATAACCTAAACAGAAGACTGGCGCCTTTGCACATTTAGTCTATTATTAATGAATAAAAAAAACGATTCTACTTCTACTTTTCTCTACTCCAACTATGCCCATAATTTGCTACTTCGCCCATTGTGGTCGAAATTTATTAATCCCGGACATCTCTCTATGGATAATAACCGCTTAATTTTTGTCTAATTGATCATTACTAGTCTCTTTTGGACATACTTGGTATGCCTATGTTTTAATTTGTGCAGCATACTTATAAGTGTTCAAATAGAACTATCCGACCGTACCCGTAGGGTATCAAACGAGAAATAATGTCCGACACTACCCGTTTAGATATAAAAGGGACAAATTATCGTCACTCCAACCCACATAACCATCAAACCTGGCATTTTTTCTCATATGTACATATGCTTAGCGTTCAGCTTTCATTATAGAAATATATGAGCCCCAAAGTGTAAGTAGGTGTATATATTTGCATACAAAGATACACAGATGTATATACTTTTAACAACAAAACTTAAGAATAATAAAAAAAAATCCAAGAAAAATCAAAAAAATCCAAAAAAAATCAAGAAAAAATCAAAAATAATCAAAAGTCATCAAAAACGGCTTTTTTGATTATTTTTGATTTTTTAATTTTTTTCGGTTTTTTATTGATTTTTCTAATCGTAATCAATTAGTAATTGCCTTTTCTTGGAAGCAATTAAAATAATCATTACCAATTAAAAAAACCTTCTAATCAAGCGATTACTAATTACTATCTAATCAAAATTAAAAACTCTGGTCTATCTCAAAAAGTTTGAGTCTAAAAATATCCAATTTCCTAACATTAAGAAATTATTTCTTTGTTCTTAGGTAATAGTCCAGGCGGGGAAGACCTGCATACAAGCATATCACATTTCAGTGACTTTTTTGGGACTAAAGATATCAATATTATATTTGGGGAATTGAGTTTTTATGTGGGTGTACCATTATCCCCAAATTAAAATTCCCAAAAAAATCCCTAAAACCAAAACCCCTAAATCAAAATGCCCAATACGAAATTGCCATTTTATGTGTGAAGCTAATTCAAATTATATAGAACTCATTTTCTTACGAGTGTCTAGAGTCTTCGATTACCACACAACTGGCGTAGATTCATTGCCTGATCTAGGCTCTATATTTTTTAAACTTTTATATAACACAGTGCTACAGCCATTTTACACTTTTGAAGCGACCTACTACAGATTGTTCTTCTGGGGGTGAATTCTGGTTCTATGAAATGATAACGTGAAACAAAATTTTTATGAATTTTAAGTTTCTTTTCATAAATTTTCACGAATTTTCCCCCTGTTTTTCAGTTTCTTCGTAAAAAAAATATTCATTAAAAAACCAATTTTCAACCGATTTCAGAATTGTCAACGGTTTTAGGTAGAGAATTTTTGACACTTTCGAAATATATATAGTGCTTTATTCATTTGAGAAAGAATCATATGTTTTTAGCCAGAAGTTGAAATTTTAGGAAATTTTATCCGCTTTTCCGGTTTTGACGTAATTTTTGAATGATATTTTATTTAGTTATGCCAATTTTATTTTTTTTGGAAATGATATACTGCATAATCCAAAATCTAATATTTTGGTCTCAAGCGCCCTACAGGCAGTGGCGTAGCTAGGTCAGCAAGGGCCCTTGTGCAAAAGACAAACTAGGGCCCCAATCTTTGAGTTGTGTCAATATATGCCAAAATATTAATACTTGGTTAAATTAATTGTGTTTTTGTATTAACGTTTTCTTTATTGCACATAAAATGTGAAAAATTATTTATTTAGTATATTCTAAATTATAAGTAATAGTTTCCGAGCTTTATTTTTTGCAAATGTGTCAATGACTTCGGTTAGATCCAAGTTTGATGCGACTTGGTTTTCGATTGCTATTAGTGATAAATGCCGGAGTCGAGCTTGGCCCAAGGTATTCCTTAAATAGTTTTTTATTATTTTTATTTCATTACAAAATTTGTGAACAGACCATGTTTTTGCCTCAGTTATTCCAGGTAAAAGAAGGTGATAAATTTTAAGAAATTGAAGGGTAAAGTTAGGGCCTATCATATCAGAATATTTACATTGGAATTGGTTACACTTTTGTATTAAAATTGTTTCATCAACATCGAGTAAGAATGTTGGTCTGAGAAAATCGAAAATTTGACTGACTGCACTCATACCAGCAAAACGTGCATTTAACTGACTTATTATTGTGTCCATTACATTATTGAAAACAGTAATTTTAAATATGTGTTCCGTGTTTTTAAATCGGTAATTAGAAGATAATTGGTCAAAATGTTTCTTAATTTTACTTTGCCTTTTTTCTTTAAAATTAGGATGTATACCATATTTTGTTGCAGTTTCTATGGCTTTGGATTTGAATGACTCAAAGTCATTTCTATAAGTTTTCATCTTTGAATTTATTTCTGCTAAAGCTCTGCTTGCCACGTCCAAATTGATGTCGGATTTTTGTAAAATTTTAGATGCATAATTGATGTTATTTAAAATACAGTGCATGAATTCGTAAAGAAAAACGAACTCAAAACTAAGCATTTTTGTTTTAATACTTTCTGCTTGATCACGCTTATCTTTTTTGCAACTTTTGAGAATTATTTCTGATAACGCTTTGATTATATCGAAGAATCGAAGTTTTACTGCAGATACCGAATTTGCCCGACTGGACCATCTAGTCGGGTTTAGTTTTTTTAAAGTGGTGTCCGATTCGCCAGTAAATTTCGACAGCAGATCCCAGCGTTTGATGCTAAGTCCGAAAAAATTATACAATTCTTGCAATGTTGCGAAATAGTTTTTCAATTCCGGACAATTACTAACGGCATCATCTACCACCAAATTTAAATTATGAGTGGAGCAATGTATATAGTCCGCGTTAGGCTGAATATCTCTAATTTGTTTTTGTACACCATTGTACACACGGCTCATGACACTGGCTCCATCATAGCCTTGCCCAACACATTTTTTTAAATCTAATTTTTTTTCAGTAAAACATGTAGTCACCTGACTTACTACATCTGCTGCGCCATGTTCGCTGACTGCGTAAAATCCTAGAAATGTTTCTTTAAGCTCTATTCCAACTGGTTCGCCATTCTCCGAACGGTTGATTAACGTATGTCTCACAACAATACTCAACTGATCTACCGTCGATATATCCTGAGTCGTATCTAATATAATGGCGAAAAACGGGGACACTCTGATCTGTTCTAGCAGATGATTTTCAAGTGTAGTGCCCAAGGACTCAATCATTTCATTTTGAATAGTTGGACTTAAATATATTGTAGATCCTAAACTACGAACAAAAACATCATATATTATAATACAAATTAGAAAAGGAAATAACTATACAACTTTATAAAAATTAAATATGGATGAACAAAGTATTTATTAAAATCTAACCAACATAAGTGGAGAAATAACGAAATAGCGAAAAGGAAATAACGCCCGCTAAATCCCACGGCAATTAAAAAGAAATAACACCCATGGACAAGATTTTATAGAACCCGTGCGCGTTATTTCTTTTTAAAAAGAAAAAAATACCCATGTACAAGATTTTTTGAAGGCTGTGGGCGTTATTTCATTGCCTCACCAACATATAGTACAAACAGTTAAAATGTAGATGTCATCGCTCTCTTTCCAGAAGCATTAATGGCCATTTTTTCGATTTTGATTACATCAAAATCTCGAATAAAAGGCATAACAGGAGCCGTTCAAATGTGCAAACAAAAAACGATAATAACATTTCGATTTTGACACATGCATGATTCTGGCTTGCGGGCGACGATATGAGAAAGTACCTTTGGGCATATCCAAAACTTGACGTAATATGTGATCATATCGGGCGACAAGTTGTACGACGGACAGAAAGTTTCCGTGGTACCCCTCCTCACTTAAGTTTTCTCGATGCCCTCTTAAAGCCAAAGAACTCTGTGTCATTGTAAGTATGACGTCAAATCACCTTTTAAGAACCATTTTCCAAAATGACGATTCTTTACGAATTTCATTTTCAAGTTCTTTGTCGATAGTAGTATCACTTCTTTTCCAAATTTCATAAACAGCACATGCTTCTGTATGACCACTCGAGACACTGTGTTGTTTTATTCTCTCTGATAAATGCCCCCAATCACGAATGCCCTTAAACGGGCTACTCACCTGCAAAGAAATGTCAAACTCCATATAAAAAAACGCTTAAGAAATGGTCAAGAACTGTTTTCACACGTCAGTTTTTCTTGAGCCAATACTCAGCTCATAAGAAAAAATACTACAATTTTCTATGGTTGGCAATGCCGCTTTACCTCAAGAAATAAATATGCTCGTATATATTTCTTGAGGTAAGCGTGCAGATTCACGGCAAAGGTGAGTGCATATATTCCTATACATGTTTTATACATTTTTATAACAGTAATTTGCAAAAAAATGGAAAATGTGGTAAACGTCAAAATTTCTTGACCAAGCACAAGAAATATATGCTCGTTTTTTTCTTGAGGCATTTCTTGGCAGGTGAGTAGCCCGCTTTACACAAAACATATTTCCGTCCAGTATTTTAGAATAACACAACCAAAATCGGTGAACTGGTCCATATTTAGAAGTTGAAAAAAAGTAGGATTTTTAAAAGCATCTGTTGTCCTGGTGGGCGTCTTTTGGAAAAGGTCCCGAAGGCTGTAAAGGCCCACGATCAAAAATTTGACGTTTTTCCTTATTGCTTAGCAATAAAATATTCGCAAAATTGCCTAATGCTATGGATACACACACGGAGATTATCTCCAATAAATCTTCTTTAATCAGATCCAAATTTTACCCTGATACACACAAAAATGAAGATTAAGAGCATTGAGAATTACTACTTTGGTTTTTATTGCACTATATTCTTACCTACCTCAGCGACATCTAGTTGTCGAAAGTCGGATCTTAGAAACCATCAGCTACCCTTAATTTCCTAGTGTTTCTTGATGTTGTTGTCTATTTATGTACAGAGTGTTGCCAGTGCAAATTTTTTAAAACTGCTCAAATCTTCTTAATTTTTGGGAGTTTATAATGAAGATTATGCTCAAGTTAACTCCCAAAAGCGCAGTTAATTCGGAATTTGCGCTAATGTATCAGCCGTATTAGTCATATGGCGATTGATTGTCCAAATTTTCGAAAACTGATGATTTCGCTGGTTTTTCCGCTATTAACTATGCTAGGAAGGCATCATCGTTGATGTGCTCAGAGGCATCGTGTGTAATGGCGGTATTTTGAACTGCCAGATCTGTCTCAGTAGGATTCTCAGCCTGCACTACGGTAGACACATTCACTTCGTCGTAAATATTTGTGATAAAACTACAAGAAGGCGAACTAAAAAATTTGTCAATGTTTCGTAGCTTTTGTTTAGTATTTTCTCTCTCTTGACGTTGTTTGCGCTTTAAAGTCACAGAGAACAAGAAATACAATTGATATAAAACTTCACGAAGTTGGGAAACCCCCGGTAAATATTTTATTTCGATAATTTTATTTCGATAATTATGGAAAACAGATTCACGACGGCAACGACGGGCGACCACCTGTCAAATTATTTTTACACACGTTCTAATGGGAATGCATTTTTAGGGAACGACACGACAAAGCGGCAATAAATCATGAATGAGGGCCCTCTGACCTTCAGGGCTCCTGTGCGCTGCACCGGTTAGCACTAAGGTAGCTACGCCACTGCCTACAGGAGTACTGTGTGTAATTTAGCGGGTCGATTTCAAAATCGCCCAAGTGACAATGACAATAGTTTTTAAGGGATTAAAATAAGATACTTTTCCGGAGGAAGAATACCGCTTAAACCAATTCTTAAGTCCCAACTTTTTATACCCAGCGTACTAGTACTAGTACAAGGGTATATTAATTTGTTCGCATAACGGTAGTTTGTAACGGCACAAAATAATCGAGATAGCTATAGAGTTCCATATATGAAAGTTCTTAGTTTGAAAAGAGGATTTCATTCAGGCATGTCCGTCCGTCCGTTCGTCTGTGTACACGATAACTTGAGTAAAAATTAAGATATTTGCATGAAATTTTATATGCTATTGAAAATGGGCGAAATCGGATGATAACCACGCCCCCTTTTTCGATATCGAAAATTTCGAAAATCACACAAATTGACATATCTCGGTAACTGATGTAATTTCATAGGTGAATCCAACCGGCCATCCTCTTATGATTTTTCCAAAAAAATTTTATAGTGGGCGTGGCACCGCCCACTTTTAAGGGTGGCATTTTTGAAAATTTGACTGGTCGTAACTTTTAAACTGATTAAGATAGAACGATGAAATTTGACACAATGCATACTTGTATCGTTGGGAGTATATCTGACGAAATTGGATAAAATCGCCCTCCAACCATGCTTACTTTCGATATCGAAAACTTCGAAAATCACCTAAATTTACATAATTCGATAACGGAAATGGCTAAAATGATATAATTTCACAGGTGAATCGCCCTGGCCCGGGTTTTCAGTGCAAGTTTAAACCACATACAAAGTTGACTAGAGTTTATCTCATACGAATTGGCCGTTTAAACTAAGTTTAAACTCGTAGCGGGCCTAATGCTATGGATACACACACGGAGATTATCTCCAATAAATCTTCTTTAATCAGATCCAAATATTACCCTGATACACACAAAAATGAAGATTAACAGCATTGAGAATTACTACTAAGCGACATCTTGTTGTCGAAAGTCGGATCTTAGAAACCAGCGCGACGCCTATCTGTCAGCTACCCTTAATTTCCTAGTGTTTCTTGATGTTGTTGTCTATTTATGTACAGAGTGTTGCCAGTGCAAATTTTTTAAAACTGCTCAAATCTTCTTAATTTTTGGGAGTTTATAATGAAGATTATGCTCAAGTTAACTCCCAAAAGCGCAGTTAATTCGGAATTTGCGCTAATGTATCAGCCGTATAAGAGTGCCCAATCGTGTCCAAATGTATGACCGACCCCCACTAACTTTGAAGGGCCGACCCAACCATGCTAGCACGATTGCGGCACTCTAAATGGGTCAACTTGATATTTTTCAAACTTTGGAGCTCAAAGTCTGTACTTTTGACTCGGGGCATCAGAATTTGTTTAGAGGTATGCTTTCTTCGGCAAAGTATCTTATTTTGATCCCTAAAATACGATTTTCCTTGTCACTTGGTGATTTTCAAATCGGCCCGTCTTCTTACACATAGTACGCCTGAGGGCGCTTCAGAACAAAAAATTAGATTTTGGATTATGCTGAATATCTTGAAAAGTTGAATTCCTTTCCATTCGCAATGAGGTTCATTTATTGTCAATTAGTGGCAAAAAAATGACGACGAAACCGGAAAAACCAAAAAAATTAAAAAAAAAAATTAGCTTCTCGCGTTAAACCCATGTCATACCGTTTTCAAATGAACAAAACAGCCTTAAAACCAGATTCTGGGGTGTTGCAAATCTTTTGAAGGGCGTTTCGTGTATAACTCGACCAGATGAACAATCTCTACTAGGTCGCTTCAAAAACGTATTCATTTTTTTTGTAGCACTGTGTAATTTATTAAATTTTAATTTAATAAATTATTCACCTTTTTGTTTTATAACCGTATTCTGGACCAAATAAAATAAATTTAATTTTTTCAGAAATTATATTGATTATTTTTTCAGAAAGGTGAAAAAACTACTTTACATATTACAGATCTTAATATTAAATTCATATTTGGTATAAAATCGGCAAACCTTTGTTGTGAAACACAAATTGAATTCCCCACAAAATCTGCCTAGACTGAAATTTTCTCAGACTAGCCGTTGTCTAGTATTCTATCCTCAAGCATTGTGATGGTTTTGTGAGGTTTGAGACGAACTGCGACATGCTAGGTTGATTCTGATCACGGACTTGGATTTAGCTCTTCAAAATACATGAAAATTAATATATTGAGTTCACATTTCCGTCCATTTTTTTTTTTTTTTTTTTTTTGTGACTGCGCCATTTTAAGACGGTAAAACTACTATTTTAGATCAAGTTGATGGATCTTTATTAATAACTTCTGAATGAAGCTTCACTAAAACCTTAGTACTATTCCACATCGTAGTTAAATATTACAGGCATTATTGTTTGTGTTTTCGAACAAGCCATCGTTGCTATGGTTTACTTAAAATTCAGTTTTTTCGAGTGAATTTTCGATCTAAGAAAATATGAGTTAGGACCTTTCTATATTAGGGTAACGATATGTATATTAAGCAAAATAAGTTTGAACGTATAAGAAAAATGAATATTTATAATGATTATTGTTCATGTAGAATATTAACAAAAACATTTATTAAAAAATTGGATCAAAAACACCAAAAAATACTAAATAAGTTTTGAAATAGTAACATTGACTTGAATTTTTTGAGGTGAGCCACTTTTTTTCGAAGTTGTACTATCTTTCTGAAACTTTTTTGTATGGTTCACAGCAACAAGAAAAAAATACGCTTGGGCCAATTTTTCCAAATTCGAATTATTTTCAAAGTTATAGCTATCAACACTTTTCGAAATTCCTCTCTTTTGGATGAATTTCTCACCATTGGTTAACCCTAGAACACACACCCAGAAAATACCACGAAAAGACACACCCGGGATACGTTTGTACCCGGGACCTTATTTTGCGGTTTTTTTAATGCTTATTCAACCGATTTCTATGATTTTTTTTTTTAAATGTATATTTTAATATATAACAAGTCTTTTGTCTTTTGTTTCATTCGAATATTCCTACTGGTTCCAGCGATATGGGCAAATAAAGTCAGGACATGCAACAGTGGATTTTTGTTTTTGTTGTTGTCCTGATAAATGCAAAACAAAATAATATAATTTATAATAATTTACTTGTAGAGTAACAACGAATACACATTTTGGTTTTTATTTCATTGAAATATTCTACCTGGTTCAAAAGATATATGCAAAAAGGTCGCGCAAGGTATGGGTATTTTATATGCAGCTGCAAGGGTTGTTTTCACACGAGGTGTTGTTATAAATGCTGCCTGTTGATATTTTCATTATTGTTTTGGTGCTCAAAAGTGTAAGAAGTGAAAATAAATATAACTGAAACTATAAATAACTGGATACGAAATGGCTTCAAGAAGAAACGAATATTTATCAAGTGCAGCATATAGAAGGTAAAAAGTGTAAAATAAGCAACAATGTAAACATATACTAATTTTTTTTATTTTGCTGGCTAACTGAGGAACAGCGAGAATCATATATACAATCTTTATTTGATGAAATTTGTGACGATGACGCTCCCTATGATTTTGACTCAGAAGATGAAGAAATTCAAATCAATGACATTGAAATTGATGATGACGATGCTGAAGTTTCGCAAAGTGCCGCAGAAGTATTACCTGATTATTCGGAATATGAGGTTGATGAAGAAGACGATGAAGAAGAAGAAGTAAAAGAAAATAATGAATTACCTGCTAGTGACGAAAAATTTGTTGCACGTGATGGTACTGAGTGGATGAAAGAACCAAATGTAAGTCGTCAGGTACTCAGACAAAATATTATTTGAGAACGTTCTGGACCAGCTAGATGCACTGAAATGTTGTGTCAATAGAGCAAACATTCAAATGTTTCATGAACGTTCAAATGGCTGATATAATTATGCACCACACAAATAAGTTAGCAAAAGAAACTTATGATGCTTACAACAATGCGCATCCAAACACAACTCCTAAAGCTGGAATTATTGGTGATGTTTGTCGTAACGCTGTAGTCGTATCCAATCAGCTGATTCGACCAACCTTATGGGATTTAATGCAATCGATTATTGGTGCCATATCGTAACGCTAAGGTCGTAACCGGATCGTAGCCAACCAATTGGTTTTTGGTTTTCCGCGGTAACGTAAACAGCTGATTACCTTTTTTGTTCATTTAATTTATTTATTTTGCATTAATTTTTCGAATTTATTGGTTTTTGCTATTTGGTGAGTTATCATTTTACATTTTTTAAGAAAATATTAATTAAGATTGTGTTCATAGCTGAGTTTTTGCAGTCAATCAGCTGTTTACGGTTACCGTACCAATAATCGATAAAAATGTATCGCATAGGGTTGCGTTAGGGATACGACTACAGCGTTACGACAAACATCACCAATAATTCCAGCTTAAGTCATGGACGCCTGTGTCAATAACAGAGCTGTATGCATTTTTTGGCATACTTATTATGACTGGTGCGAACCATAGCAATGGAGAACATGTTCGAGATTTATGGAGCGTCAAAAACTATCCTTTATATCGCGCCACAATGGGAGTCAACCGTTTCTGTTCGATATTGCGGTTCCTAAGATTTGACGATAAAAACACTCGTGCAACACGCCTACTAACTGATAAAGCAGCACCGATCAGTGATTTGTGGACGATGATGAACAATAATCTTGCTGCACATTACAAGCCCAGCTCATGCTTGACGATTGATGAACAATTATTTCCTTACCGTGGACGCACACGGTTTACGCAGTACATACCGTCAAAACCTGCTAAATATGGTATCAAGGTTTGGTGGATTTGCGATGCCATAAATGCATATCCACTGCATGGACAAATATATACTGGCCAAGCGAACGAGTGGTGAAGGATTTGTCTGCCAAATACCAAGGAAGTGGCCGAAACATTACAATAGACAATTTGTTTACGACCTTGCCAGTTGCAGAACTGCTTCTCACCTGGAAACTCACGATCGTTGGAACTTTGCGCAAAAACAAATCATATATTCCTCAAGAAATGAAGCCGAACAAAAACAGGACAATTGGTTCAACGACATTTGGCTTCAAAAATAATGTGACAATGTGCTCTCATGTTCCCAAAAAAAATAAAGCAGTAATTTTGCTTTCGACCATGCATAATGATGCTGAAATAGCTGACAGTGGGAAACCTGAAATAATTGAATATTATAATCGTACCCTAAGGTGGTGTTGATCGAATGGACCAAATGTTTGCGGAATATCCAACACAAAGACAAACAAAACGATGGCCACTAGCGATGTTCTTCAACATGTTGGACTTTACAGCTCTTGCAGCCTACATTGTATACGATTTGAATAACCCTATGTTGCCTTGGAGATCAAACAAGCGTAAGCTGATCCTGCGCAGCTTGGCTGAAGCATTGTATATGCCCATTATTGTGTGCGGATCTTGCTATTTATGTTACGCACAAGAGGAAAAACGCCGTAGAAAACCCAGAAAGCTGTGCGCCAAATGTAAGAAGCCAATGTGTCTTGAACATTCGGTCACATCAACAAATTGCTCTATTTGCCATGATTTTCCTTAGATATAAGATGCATTTTTATAATTTTTATAATAAAAGTCAATAATCTAATTTTTCAAATAAAAAAATAATATAAAAAATGTTTTTTTTTTTTATTATTATGAGGATTTTTACTATTGGGGTACAAATGTATCCCGGGTGTGTGTTTACGTATATAATGGAAGGCTGTAGCTCCTGAACCAATGGTCCGAACTGGTTCAAATTTTGAATTTGAACTCAAAAATAAATAATCTTCCTAGATTCCTAGTTAGCGGTATAGAGGTATAGCGGTTCAAAAGTTACAACACTTCAAAGTTGAAAGTGGATACATTTGTACCCGGGTGTGTGTTCTAGGCTTAAACCGATTTTGCTAATTTTTAAATATATATAATTGATGGTAGGTATCTTCTTCCAAACGACGATTAAAATTTTTGCAAAAAAAAATTTTTTGCAATTTTTAACTTCTCTATCATGGGAAGATGGCGCTTTTGTATGATGTTGTTGGGCATTCCATTAGTAACTATTAGCAAAAAAACTGTGTACTATGAAGGTAAAAAATTTAAATAACTTCCGCTCCCGTAGAGTGCCAAAATTTTTTTTTTTTTTGCTAATAGTTACTAATGGAATGCCAAACAACATCATACAAAAGCGCCATCTGACCACGATGGAGAAGCTGAAAATTGCGAAAAATGTTTACAAAAAAATTTTTTTCCAAAAATTTGAATCGTTGTTTGGTAGAAGATGCCATCTTTGATATATATTTAAAATATTAGTAAAATCGGTTTGCCCAATCATGAGAAAATCATCAAAAAGTGAGGAATTTCGAAAAGTGTCATACTCGTATATGAGGCGGTTAGAAGCAAAGGGGTGTAAGTACCTTTTTCACAAAAAACGAGTTAAGTGCACCATCACATTAATAAAACACCATTTTATTTGGTGGCAAAAGGATATATATAAATTATATTCCAATAGCGACATCTACCCACTAAAAGAAATAGTGCTTAACAATTTCTTCAAAATACTTGGAAGCAAAGGGGTGTATGTGCAGTACATTTTTAGATGACTGTAATTATTTTAATAGTTTAGATAATCGCACACGGTTTACCATTTTGGAAACTTCAAAGCCTCTACTATAAGAATATGTAAAAGTTTTTTGAAAAAAGTTTCAAAAATTATGATAAGAATTACTTTGAAAAATCCCTTTTTTTCCATAGAAAAGGGCGATAAAAAAAGTATCCATCCCTAAGGGTTAAGTTACAGCGCTAATTTTTTGCAAGACTTATTTTCTCATCGATACCTAACTTTTCAGGGGGTAAGACCAAGTCCACCTTTCTTTTGAATCATCCCAGTGATAGTGCTTAACAATTTTTTCAAAGTACTTGGAAGCAAAGGGGTGTATGTGCAGTACATTTTTAGATGGCTGTAATTATTTTAATAGTTTAGATAATCGCACATGGTTTACCATTTTGGAAACTTCAAAGCCTCTACTTTAAGAATATGTAAAAGTTTTTTGAAAAAAGTTTCAAAAATTATGAGAAAAATCACTTTGAAAAATCCCTTTTTTCCATAGAAAAGAGCGATAAAAAAAAATATCCACCCCTAAGGGTTAAGTTACAGCGTTAATTTTTTGCAAGACTTATTTTCTCATCCATACCTAACTTTTCAGGGGGTAAGACCATGTCGACCTTTCTTTTGAATCACCCCAGTGTGCATCCTACGTAATTTTTGATATTTTTTAAGTTTTTGGGGTTCTGGTGGCACCTGAAGACAAAGGGTTAGGAATATGAAGTTTTTAGAGGGTAACTAGTATGCCAAGACATAACTTTTGCGCACCCAAACTAGTTCAATTTCTGCGAAAAGTAAAAAAAAAAAATATTTTTTTCACTCCGCCCTAATACAGAGGCTACAAATGTACAAATGTTATTGCTTGCGTTCATGTTAGCAAAGCAAGGAATATAAAGTAAGACTTATAATGTTAGCGTTATTCACAAATTAAGTGGTAAATCATAAAAAACAAATTTCGTTTAGATGCAAAGGGGTGTAAGTACTAGCACCCCTTCACTTAAAGCTCTGTATTTTTTAAATTACAAACTTAAATGCATTAAAATTTATTAAAACAATCTTCTTAAATATATTAGAAATAAAAACTAATAAGTTTGAACATTTTTAAATGCTCCTGATTTTTTTCCAGAGCTTAAACTTTGAACCTGTTTTTCTCAAATTGACAAAAGTGGCACTTACACCCCTTTGCTTCTAACCGCCTCATATGTATTTTTGTTTAATCGTTGTGAGCCATACTACCAATTTTCATTAAAATACATGGCCGTCGAAAAAATTGTAGGTGGCTCAGTCCACAAAATTCAAGTCCATTACAAAAAAAAGTTTTCTAACTTTTTTTGTAGAACATTCAATTTTCTTTAAGAATCTGTGTCTATCTTTTTTGTACATGGATTTTTGCACTTTTGACAATTTTTTAAAGAAAAAATGGGAAATCGAAAAAAATGCTAATTTTTGAGGCTAGAATACTAGAAAACGGCTAGTCTGAGAAAATTTTAGTCTATGAAGCTTTTGGCGGGAATTCGATTTCCTACAAAAATATGTTTAGGTATATGGTGTTTTACAACAATGGCTTGTCGTTTTTATATGAGGTGAAGTCTATAAAATCTAAACTAGCGATGATAGACCTCTGGAATTTAATATTAAGATCTGTAATATTTGCAGTAATTTAATTCAATATAATTTTTGAAAAGCAATTTTTTTATTTGGCTTAGTCTAATGTATATGATTTCTTCTAATCTTAAGTTTTATTTTTGAAATTTTCCATTTTTTACAAAGTATTTTCATTACATACACAAATGGATATCGCAGTAAACTTTCATTAAGTTTTTTTAACCTGAAGACGTGGCAAAAATTAGCGAAAGTACTGATATTAAAACGTTCAGCAGAATTACGCATAGAAAGACCCGCAGCCACGGTTGCCACTGCAAGTTTTTTTTTTCGGACCAAAAATGGACCAAATCTCAAAAAAAGGACCACATTTTTTTTTTCTTATTTATTGATACACAAACAATGTAATTAATAAATTAATATAACAAAAACAAAAAAGTGCTTTAATTCACATTGCACGTTAAAGAAATTTGAAATACATTTCATCACATAAAGCTAAATTTTTTAGTCTTATACACATACATATTTATATTAAAATATTTAGGAGATCAAAGTTTCCCATACTAAATACTTATTTTGATAGATATCTGCCACAATACTTCGATGTGGTAGGGTAAAGGCACTAGTAGTCGGACACTTAACTTTTTTTCATACTTCAAAAATTCATATCTCTCTTAATATATGGAATATCGACACAAAGTAAAGTTTGTATGATTGTGGAGATATTGCAGAATCACCTGGTAAAAAAATTTGTAAAAACAGTTAACCAGGTTTTTAATTATTTTGGATTAATTAAAAAATGCCAGTTTGCGCTAGTACTCGGACATTTTTTTTAGTTGTCGGACACTTCAGCTCTAGTACTCGGACACGGCAAAAGTCAGTATAATACTATATGTTTTTGGAACAAAAACGTTAATTTATTGAGAAAAAGCAAAAAAAGCTAAAAACAATATCTAATATTGATAGAAAAAAAATACATTTTACATAAGCCATGTTATAAATAAAAATAAATGCGTGGTTTAGGGGCGTCCAAAATACTCAGCAGATCTTTATGAAATTTTCACAGTAAATACTTTGATTCACTAGATATAGTATAAGCTACTATATATATATTTGGAAAAGGGGCGGGAACACGCCCCCCAAGGTATATAACAATGAAGTAATCGACGTATTTTCGGCGATATCAACCAAAAAACAAAAACATTTAACAATTCATAGAAAAATCAAAAATAGCACTTCAATTAATTCAATAAATACTTATGTAGCTAAAATCAGGTATTAGTCATCACAACTAGGGCAAATAAATAAACTCTCAGCTGCTTCAAAGTACGGCAAGTCCTTCAACGGTGTGCATCTCAGATGGAACCATACTGGGCAGGTGTAACATCCGATATTTTTTAACCCTTCTTCTTCAACATCACTGACAAGTTCCTCCTTACAAGCTGGACATGTTTTCGACGGCTTGGACTTACGGCGTACAGTTCTTCCAGTCTTTTTTTTTGAATTTCTCTTCTCTATCCGCTCCTCCTTCCTTTTAAGAATAGCATCCTGCTTCATCTCGCGCCCCCGTTCTTTTTCCAGATGAATATTTCGCCAACCTTGCGAGGAGATAGCGCTGGGAGACCTGCACCCATTCTGTACTAACCTCTTTCCTAAAAACTCCATATAATTAAAAACTGTTATTTCATAAATTACACTTGTTTACCTTTAAAGCCAATAGGTTTTGGATAAAAAAGATGTGTAGAAAATAGGTTGGATCCACTTGATGTGCAAGAAATATCTGAAGGCACAAGCGCAACCGCGGGTTGCTTATCATTTTGATCCGATTTCTCCTCTCCCAACTCCAGTACTCCATCATCATTAGTGGGTTTCTCATCATTTTGATCCGATTTGTCCTCTTCCAACTCCAGCTCTCCTTCATCATTAATGCTAAATATACCTGAGGGAATTTCTATGTCCCCCAAAGATACATCAATTAAAGATATTTTGGAAAGATTGTCATCTTCTGCTGGCGGTGGAGCATTCTGATCAGTTTCTTCATCGAGGGAAATAGGTAGATCTTGTTCTATGCAATGAGTTTCCAAACTAGTTAGTCCTGCTGCAGCGATAACTTCCAATACAGAATCCGGATTAACTTGGCATGCTCGGAGTTTGGAAGAAAGTTCTTTTATAACATTTGAAGCATTTTGTACTTATTTTCAACCCTTTCTTCAATATTTGTTTCTGATAAATTACTCAAAACTCTTTGATTATACGATTTGACACATTTTGAATAATCTACAGCGTCAGGATCCAACGGAAAAAGTCCACATTTTCGAAAACCATTTTGTATGGTGCTGGAATAGTCCTGAAACGCTTTTTGAAGTAACGGACAAAAATCTTTCTTTGTTAGAGTTTTACCCAAGTTCTGCATTTGCCACTGGCCTACAGTTTGTTTCCAATTCATTTTAAGTGGCCTGAAGAGACTAACGTCTGCTGGTTGCATAATGTGAGTTGTGTTTGGAGGCAAGTTTCTGATCTCATCCACCCACTTTCCGTACGACCAAGGAACCAATTTTCAGGCATACTATTGACAATGTCCTTAGGTGGCCTCAAATAGGAAAATATCACCATTGGTGGAAGCATATTCCCAACTGCAGAAAACGTTACTAAAACTGTAATATTTTCTTTTTCGTTACCCGAAGTAATTTTATAAATGTTTTTATACCCCTTAGGCCCAATGACCTTACCAGTTTTTGGGCACAGTGAAAACCCTGTTTCGTCCCCATTGAATATTCGAGATGGATTTTCCATAAAATCATCCTGCCCGGTACTTCGAAGGTATTCCTTAAGTTCTGAAAACCATTCACGTATAGATACTTCCGTAACGACTGCTCTGGCCTTGTTTATATTTTCCGCTTCGCGGCTCACCAAAATTCGATTCCTTTTGAAAAACAGATTAAGCCAAGTTTTACCTGGCCTATCATCCTTAAACGGAGTACATTTTCCGCTGTCTCTAATAATCTTCTGAACAGTATTCAAAAGCTCATCTTTTTTTAGGGGAAACCCACACCTACATAAATTTATAATCCATTCTATAATCTTTTTTTCCTCTTCTAAGGACAAAAAGGATTCAGG
This sequence comes from Campiglossa producta, assembly GCA_964058755.1. Classification (NCBI taxonomy): domain Eukaryota; kingdom Metazoa; phylum Arthropoda; class Insecta; order Diptera; family Tephritidae; genus Campiglossa; species Campiglossa producta. Next base: position 94,885,244 of record CAXKVI010000003.1, on the reverse strand, counting down.
ACCCTTCTTACATTGATCCTCCGTAAATCTTCCACTAACTCGGTCGTATAAAGTAGACTTAGGTATATTGTAAGTTACTGCTGCTTTTCTTATACTCAAAGTTTTGTTCCGTACTTTCTCAAGAGCATTTGACATTCTACTTTGAAAATCCATCATTAAAGTAAATCTAAACAATAAAATTAAATCCACAAAAAATAAATAAAGCTATTTCAATAATTGAGCAACAATTTCAAGTGTCCGAGTACTAAAATTGTCGTAATTTTGTGACCTCTAGTTGTCGGACGGGCTGTCCGATAACTGAATTTCATCCTTAAATCAGTTTCAGTACTCGGACATTGATTTTAACATACAAATAAAAATAAAAACAGATTTAAAATATTTTTAAATTATTGCTTACCCTTTTTTCTAACAAATCAAACACTTTTTCACACTTTTTTCTTTAAATATTACTCAAAAAATCACTTTTACAACACAATCTACTTTAAGCAAAAGTACACAACTACTGCGATCGGACGATAGCACATCAATATTGAAATTCAATTTAATTTGCCAAAAATCCAATTTCCACGAAATTTGGCGTGCGATAATTTTTTCGTGAAGAATGAATTTCATAGAATTTATTTAAATTTTTTTGAACGTAAATACAACGGTTTTCTTATTTTGAATACAAAAAGATGAAAGTGTCCGACTACTGGGGGGTGTCCGACTACTAGTGCCTTTACCCTATACATAGGTAAAAAAAAGAAAGTTACAAAAAAGCAGCCTATTATATATATTTTAATAATTTTTTGACAAGAACATACAGAAAAACAAGTAAGGAAAGCTGTCTTCGGCTGTGCCGAAGGCTAAATACCTTTCATGAATAAGCGTCGCGATATTCACTGTTCGATCCCTAGTACAACCTGTGTGAATTTAACTTAAGCTCATACCGAAATTATCGGAACTATCGATTATATGGGGGAGATGTGTTATATTGGTCCAATCTCATTGATTTTTGACACCGACATTCCACATTCTAAAATAGCAATAGTTACGAAATTTCACGTTCCTACCTATATAACTACATGAGTTATCTACAAAATCCGTTTATTGGAACAATCGATTGTAGGGGGCTATGTGAAATATTTATCCCATTTCGATGATTTTCAACATCGATATTTCAGATATAAAAATAGCAATACGTCTAAAATTTCATGTTCCTACGTGTTTAATTACAGGAGTTATAGCCCAAAATCCGTTTATCGGAACAATCGATTGTATGGGAGCTATGTTAAATATTTATCCCATCTCGATGATTTTCAACATCGATGTTTCACATATAAAAATAGCAATACGTCCAAAATTTCACATTCCTACGTGTTTAATTACAGGAGTTATAGCTCAAAATCCGTTTATCGGAACAATCGATTGTATGGGAGCTATGTGAAATATTTATCCCATCTCAATGATTTTCAACATCGATGTTTCACATATAAAAATAGCAATACGTCCAAAATTTCACGTTCCTACGTGTTTAATTACAGGAGTTATAGCCCAAAATCCGTTTATCTGAACAATCGATTGTATGGGAGCTATGTGAAATATTTATCCCATCTCGATGATTTTCAACATCGATATTTCACATATAAAAATATCAATACCTCCAAAATTTCACGTTCCTACGTGTTTAATTACAGGAGTTATAGCCCAAAATCCGTATATCGGAACAATCGATTGTATGGGAGAGAAGTTCTTTGGCCAGCATAATATTGTTAATTGAAGCATATTCTAATTTGTTTCGAAGCTTTGTTTTAATTAGGGAAAGTTTGAAAAATTTGCGCTCTGCGGCTGCCGAACTATGTGGCAGACTCATTAAGTCATATACGAAATTGATTAAGTCTGCAAAAGTTTTCTCATTCATGCCATTCCTATGTGAGCCAACTTTCTCCCAAAAAGTGGAAACGTCCATATCTGATGTAAGGTTAAGATTCTGAAGCCTCAAAGCATCCTCATCCCAATTTATTAAATAAGAAAAATTATTTATTAACGGTATAATTGAAGTTTCTGTATCAGACAGGACCATTTCGGGAGCAATTGTGCTCAAATTTTTTAAATCTTCCCTGTCGAAATCAAATCTACCTTGTATTTGCTTGAGAAGCTCTAGATAAAATTTTAATATATTTCACTGCTGCTTGTTGCCTTCTCGGTATTATGTGTTCTTACTAGTTTTGGCTTCTTTGCCACAAATATGAAAAAAAAAACAATTATATAGGTATATTATCTCAATCAACAATAAAAAGAAGGCAAATATATGTATACACTAGATCCCATTATTTTTGCACTTACCTGTCCACCATAGCGTTTAATTAATTAAAATTGTACAAACGATTTTACAACTCTTCTTTAGCAAGTTTTGGCGATGAGTAAAAAGTATCAGCTGAGAGCAAAATATGTATGTACGCATACCCTACAAGAACAACGACGCTCGTTTGACATAGCATATGACGGTCAACTATTGAAACTCGTCAAAATTGCTATCAAGATATTACGGACAGTGTGAATATGTTGATGCAAGCGATCAATATTTTCTTTTAGGTTGGCAAATCGCAATTCACTATCGTAAATTAGTGAAAATCGATTGCAAGCAACAAGGCGACGAAATTTTGGAAGCAGTGTTATGTAATTTTAGCCAGGTGAAGAAGAAAATGTACCAAAATGGTCCAAAAAAGGACCAAATCTGAAACAAAGGGACCAAAAGACCAAATGGATTTTTACGGACCAATTTTGGTCCTTTAGGACCATGGGGATTTTGTGTTTGTGTATATTTTTTGGGGGATTTTTATTTTGGAGATTTTGATTTTAGGGATATTTTTGGGGATTTTTTTGGATTTAGTGGAATTCACTCTTTAAGTTGATGGCTGAATTTTCGGAAAATGTGCTAGGTTTGGAATAACGCTTAAAAATCGGGGCTCCACTGTTCTTTTGACTTTTAGTATGGGTGGCCTTCGTAGTTTATGGATAGCCACTTATTATCTGTTTTTATCATCTTTGTGATATGATGAAATATGATAAAGTCATTTTCGTACTCGCATTGCTATCCTTCAACATTTTTGCTGCAACTCTTGTATAGTGATATAATCAAAACACATTTCCATATAAAGTGCATATTGATTTAAGGAAAAGTGCCCATTTACTTGTCATGCTCAAGAGCACTCATCCTCCTTTGTATGGGTTGTACCTAACTAGAGTACAGAAATATTTGATTGTGCTGCATTTTGAGGGTTTCTGTTTAATTTTATTTGAATCCATAAAAACTCAAAACAATTAAAGAGGCAAACACGCAAGTATGTCATCTTTCTTAAAAAAAAAGCACAGCTTTTGTATACATACGCACATTAGGGTACCCCTTATTCTCCCACTTAAACATACAAAGTAACAGTGATTTTAGAATTTTTTTGCTTTGATAAGGGAACTTCAAGAATAGCTTACTCTTACCCTGGGAAGCAAACAAGTCGGAACAAGTTGTTTGAAAGTTTGAAGTTAAAGTTAAGTTCTCTTAAAAATTTTCCATAGACTATTCACTTCATTTCAGGGATGGGCATTGTTAGAAAATTTTAGTGACGATAAAATAAAAAATAAATTTGTATTCATTATTCAAAAAAATTAATTTTCGGGAAAATTTCGAAACTGTTAAGAGATTATTTCGGCAATGTTTTGGGATCACTTCTGGACCATTTTCGGGATCATTTCAGGGCTGTTTTGGGATCATTTTGATAACATAGCGATTTTTGAATAAAAAATAACCGGATACTCACCACTTAAAATTTTAATAATGATGAATAATTTTTTAATTTTTTATTTGAATAATGTTTTTATTCGAAGTAGCCCAACTCTTCGCTTTATATAAGGGCTATAGATAAGCGTATATGTATTAATATCATCATCATTTATTGGCGCTTAACCGCCTAAGCGATTTTGGCCGTCGCCTATCAAAGCACGCCAGTCATTCCTTTTTAGCGATAACTGACGCCAATTGGAAACCCCAAGGGAGTTCAAGTCATCCTCCACCTGTTGTTTCCATCTCAGTCGAGGCCTCCCCCTTCCTCTGCTGCCGAATTCGGGTGACGATTGGAAAACCTTCTGGGCTGGAGCTTCTTTGTCCATTCGCATGACGTGACCCAGCCAGCGGAGCCTTTGGGCTTTAATTCGCTGGACTATGGTCAGATCTGCGTAAAGCTCGTACAGCTCATCGTTAAATCTCCTTCGATACTCGCCGTCGGCATCACGGGAAGGACCATAAATCTTCCGGAGAACTTTTCTCTCAAATACTCCAAGGGCCATCTCATCTTCTCTTGACATTGTCCATGAATCTGAGCCATACATCAGGACAGGTATGATGAGAGACTTATAGAGCGTGATCTTTGTTCTTCGAGAGAGGACTTTACTTCTCAATTGCCTACTCAGTCCAAAGTAGCACTTGTTCGCAAGAGTGATTCTCCGTTGGATTTCTAGACTGATATTATTTTCGGTGTTAATGCTGGTTCCCAAATAGACGAAGTCCCTCACAGTTTCAAATTTGTAACTATCAACAGTGACGTGGCTGCCAAGGCGCAGGTGCGCCGATTCTTTCTTTGATGACAGCAAATACTTCGTCTTGTCCTCGTTGACCGCAAGACCCACTTTTTTCGCTTCTTTATCCAGTCCAGAGAAGGCAGCGCTTACGGCGCGGTTGTTAAGGCCAATGATATCAATATCATCGGCATACGCCAGCAATTGCACGCTCTTGTAATAGATTGTACCATTGCGGTTTAGCTCTGCTGCTCGAATTATCTTCTCCAGCATCAGGTTGAAGAAATCGCACGAAAGGGAGTCGCCCTGTCTGAAGCCTCGTTTGGTTTCAAATGGCTCAGAGAGGTCCTTCCCGACTCTGACGGAGCTGTTAGTATTGCTCAGCGTCATTTGGCAAAGCCGTATAAGCTTTGCAGGGAAGTCAAATTCAGACATGGCGGCATACAGGCAACTCCTTTTTGCGCTGTCAAAAGCGGCTTTGAAATCGACAAAGAGATGGTGTGTGTCGATTCTTTTATCATGGGTCTTCTCCAGGATTTGGCGTATCGTGAAAATCTGGTCGATGGTAGACTTACCAGGTCTAAAGCCACACTGATAAGGTCCAATCAGCTTGTCTACGATGGGCTTCAGTCTTTCACACAATACGCTAGAAAGAACCTTATATGCGATATTAAGAAGGCTGATTCCGCGGTAGTTGGTGCGGTTAGCGGGATCGCCTTTCTTGTGGATTGGGCAGAGCACACTTAAATTCCAATCTGGAGGCATGCACTCGTCTGACCATATTCTGCATAAGAGCTGATGCATGCTTTTTACCAGCTCTTCGCCTCCGTGTTTGAACAGCTCGGCGGGTAGTCCGTCTTTTCCAGGCGCTTTGTTGTTTTTGAGCCGGGATATAGCTATCCTCACTTCATCATAGTCAGGTGGTGGGACGACTTTTCCATCGTCAGGGATTGGGGTATCGGGTTCGACGTCTCCCTCGCAATTTAGCAGTGAGGAGAAGTGCTCCCTCCATAATTTAAGTACACTCTGTACGTCGGTTACCAGGTCGCCATTATTGTCCTTACAGGAACTTGCCCCGGTCTTAAAACCTTCCGTCATCCGCCGGATCTTTTCATAGAATTTTCGGGCATCATTCCTGTCAGCCAGCATCTCAAGCTCCTCACACTCACGCCTTTCGGCCACACGTTTCTTTTTTCTGAAAAGGCGTCTCTCTTCCTTCTTTGCCTCACGATAGCGTTGCCATACACTGCGGGTTGCGCCCGTTCGCAACGTCTCCCTGTAGGCAGCGTCCTTTTTGTCCGAGGCAGTGCTGCATTCCTCATCGTACCAGTTGTTTTTGCGGGCTCGCTGGAACCCTATAGTGGCCTCAGCGGCAGTACGTAATGAGTGAGAGATATGCTTCCATTGCTCGGTTGCATCGTTAGGTCGAGGATTGCTCTCCGATAGCAGGTGTGAGAGTCGAGTGGAGAAATTGTCAGCTGTCTGTGTCGTGCGCAGCTTCTCGACGTCAAACTTTCCTTCCGTTACTGTGCGCACTTTCTTTGCTACACAGAGGCGTGTGCGTATCTTGGCTGCAACAAGATAATGGTCCGAGTCGATATTGGGACCACGAAGGGTACGCACGTCCAGAACGGTGGAGCTATGTCTGCCGTCGATCATGACATGATCAATCTGGTTTCTTGTTCTTTGATCAGGAGACAGCCATGTGGCTTGGTGTATTCGTTTATGCTGGAACCTGGTACTACTGATGACCATATTGCGAGCAGCGGCGAAATCAATCAACCTAGTGCCGTTGGGGGATGTTATATCATGGAGACTAAATTTTCCAACTGTTGGACCAAAGACTCCTTCCTTGCCCACCTTCGCATTAAAGTCGCCGAGCACGATTTTGATATCATGTTGGGGGCAGCGATCATAAGTCTGTTCAAGTTTATCGTAGAAGGAGTCCTTCTCTGCGTCGTCCGTCTCCTCAGTCGGCGCATAGGCGCAGATAAATGTTATGTTGAAAAATTTCGCTTTGATGCGGATCGCAGCGAGACGCTCGTCCACGGGGGTGAACGCTAGTACTTGGCGGCGAAGTCTCTTTCCCACCACGAATCCTACACCACGCGCTTTGCCGCGTGTCTGGCCACTGTAGTATACGTCACAAGGTCCGATGGTCGTCTTTCCTTGTCCCGTCCATCGCATTTCCTGCAGGGCGGTGATGTCAGCCTTTGCGTTAACGAGGACATCAACCAGTCGGGCAGCGGTACCATCCCTTGAAAGGGTCCGGGCATTCCAGGTACATGCCCTAATATCCTTCTCGTAGTCCTTATTTCGTTTTGCCGGGTCGTCAACATTAAAGGGGGTTCTCATCCGAGGCTTTTCTTTGCTTTTCATTGGAATAAAGTTTTTCCGTGGCGGGTCCCAAACCCAGCGCACAACCCGTCTCCGGGATTTTGATAAAAATATTCACACATTTATATAGCGAGCCGCTTGCTACAAGACAGACACCCGCTTGCAGCCGCACCATGTGGTGAACAGACGCTGCGAAAAAGACCTCGGTGAGCCCTTAAACCAAGTATGTCAGAGTGGCCCCACCGGGGCTCCCTCTCTTTCTGCCGCGAGCCTAGGTAGCTCACGTTGCCCAGAGTGCACGAACGAGGACGCAAGAGTCGGGATTGAGCAAGGTCACTCAGCAACCACACCCCATTACACTAAGAGATTATTTCGGCAATGTTTTGGGATCACTTCTGGACCATTTTCGGGATCATTTCAGGGCTGTTTTGGGATCATTTTGATAACATAGCGATTTTTGAATAAAAAATAACCGGATACTCACCACTTAAAATTTTAATAATGATGAATAATTTTTTAATTTTTTATTTGAATAATGTTTTTATTCGAAGTAGCCCAACTCTTCGCTTTATATAAGGGCTATAGATAAGCGTATATGTATTAATATAACCACCTTAATTTACAAAGGACCTCTCTGACACAATTTTTGAAAATGCGTTTTTCACATATTTTAGTATATATCACCATATATCCTCACTACACATTTTGTAGTGTTACTAACAATAATAACGGTATTATACCAAATTTTCAAAGCTATATCTGCCTGTATTGAATGTAAAAATTGTTTTACATATGTCAGTTAGGGACTTATGCTTCCGTTAGCGCAGACTTGGACTTAACTTAACTTAACTTGGTTTCCTTAAAAAAATAACGAGAGAGCTCATTAGCCCGTTTCAGATAGTTATAACATTTTACCCTCTCGAATAGACTTTTTAAACATAAATCCTACAAAAGTGCCAAAAAAATATTTCCCGTGCATAAAGTTTTGATATTCTAAGCTTATTCTCAATCAATATATATTAAAAACCCAAAATAAAGTATAAAATATATTGGGTAAAAAAATTTTATTTTTTTGGTGGCCTAATGTGATTTTAAATTATTTGACAGTTTATTTTTCGGCTGCTATGTTAATTAAAAACATCCAAAAATTTATTTTCCTTATGGAATAGTTGGAGAATTTTATCCAAAACGTTAAACAAAATGGTATGGCAACAATAGTACTCTCACGGCTCTCACTGAACTTGGAAACTTAATTTAACTTAACTTAATTTTTCGGTAATCAGATACATGTGCTTCCCATTTGCTAGATGTGATATTTTCAAGTCTTTTTAAGTTAAGTGTGCGCTAATGGAACCCTTAGGCCAACTTGCACGACGGCGAGTTATCTTTTTAACTCAGAGTTAATGTCAAATGAGAGGTTAAACTCATATGTTTTTGACAAGCTTTCGAATTAAATCTGAGTTAAAAAGATAACTCGCCGTCGTGCAAGTGGGCCTAAGGCCCTAACTGACATACAAAAATTTTTAAATAGACACAAGTACATATAAAAATATGTAATTAGACTATACAGACTTATGAAGTGTAAATAAATGATTTTGTGACGTTATTTTGTGCCATCCATTGATCAACATTTACCACGCTGTGACGGACAAGGTTGCCAATGCGCTGAAAACTCGTTTTAGTTAAATCACATTTTTTTTTGAAGTGACAGAAGGTGATAGTGCCGGAGCTCATTTGGTCTGGATCAGTGCTGCCAGTCTCGGGGATTTGCCCTTTTTACGGGATTTTTTCGACTGAAAACGAATAAAGGGATGTTTTTTAGAATAAGGGATTTCGCGAACATTAGGGCAAAGTTAAGGGTTTAAAAACAAATCTAAAACTTATATGTATTTGAGGAATTTGTATAGGTGAATTACTGGCAACACTAGTCTGCACTGCAAACATCGATAATATTCCCCTAAACCTTCAGATATTGTTTTGGCTAAACAACCAATTTAGTCCATGGCTACAAAGATATTGTGAATAGAAGGTGTGAAGTATGCGGATTGGCACCACTGGCCACACCATTAGACACTTCTCCTAATAAGCTAGGACAGCAAATGATGGTAATGCTTTTTTTTTTTTTTGGAAAAATATAAATCGTTATACATGTATCCCGGAGTTTCTTCCTAAAATACTAATTCTGGAGCTCCTCAAGGTAAAGATAAGTTATTTATAACACAGTGCTACAAAAAAACATTCAATACACTTTTGAAGCGACGTAGTAGAGATTGTTCATTTGGTCGAGTTATACACGAAACAACCTTCAAAAGATTTGTAACACCCCCAAATTCAGGTTTTAAGGCCAAAACCCGTTTTCGTTGAAAAAAATCATTAAAAATCAATTTTCAATCGATTTTGAGATTCTCAACGATTTTGGGTAGAAAATTGTTGACACTTTCGAAAAATGTATATTGTTTGGTTCATTTGAAAATTGTGTGACATGTTGTGATAAGTAGAATTTTTTGAAATTTTTTTCGGTTTTGTCGTCATTTTTTGCCGCTAATTGACAACAAACGAACCTTGTTTAGCATGTATCATCGAGAGGCATTCACTACTGAATTATACCATTTTTTTTTGGAAAGGACTTCAAGTTTTCAAGATATGTATCATAATCCAAAATCTAATTTTTTGGTCTCAAGCGCCCTACAGGGGTACTATGCGTAAGAAGGCGGGTCGATTAGAAAATCACCCAAGTGACAAGGAAATCGTATTTAAAAAAAAAAAAAAAAAAAAACTAATGGCGGCGAAATACCAACCGAGCTTCTCTTTCCAACTTGTGGTGTGTTGCTTTTTGAGTTTTTCCTACAAGTTGGCGGGACCTACAGTTTTTTGCCGACTCCGAACGGCACTTGCAAAGCAAATGAATTTTTTGCTGAGAAGTTTCTCATGGCAGAAATACACCCGGAGAGTTTGCCAAACTACTGCCAAGGGGCGACCCCGTTTAGAAAAATTATTTTTCTAAATAATTTTGATGTTACTTTTGTCGGGCATAGAACCGCCACGACTTGGTGTAGAAGGCCGAACACTTAACCGCTACACCACGGCGGCCGCCAGCCGTATTTTAGGGATCAAAATAATATACTTTGTTGAAGGAAACATACCTCTAAAACCAATTCTGATGTCTTGAAAAACATATGATATTTTTTTCAAATGAATAAAACACTATATATATTTAGAAAGTGTCAACAATTCTTTACCCAAAACCGTTGAGCATTTTGAAATCGGTTGAAAATTGGTTTTTTATTGAATTTTTTTAAAACCAGATTTTGGGGGTGTTACAAATCTTTTAAAGGGCGTGGAAATGAAAAATCTCTACTAGGTCGCTTCAAAAGCATAAAATGGCTGTAGCACTGTGTAATTGTACTTTAAAAATACGAATAGGATAGTTCATGGTGGAAAGCGGTATTTATGAGATGAAAATGTGTTAGCTCAAATTTTTAAATCGAAATTGGAGTACTCCTACCTTCAACTTTTTGAAAATCACGACACTATCGCTCTGGCAGTATATTCTCCAAGGAGTAGCAGCATTGGAGCACAATTTTTATATGAAAAAGGATTACACTTGGAGTACTCTGATGCTTCAATTGGAGTACTCTTTGGATAGGAAATAGAGTACTCTCGATTTTTGCAGGGGATTATCACAAAAACATGCACTACAGCCGCACCTTTTTAATGCCTTTGCAATGCGTATGGTTTGGGTTAAGATAATTTCTTTAACCCTAGTTCGGCCGACGATTTTTATAACTCATTTGGGCCAACGCAGTCACCCGGGTGACTGTATTTAATAAAATGCAAAGTCAGATGTAAATGAACAACAGGTAAAAACAAGTATGCGGAAATAGTACAGTTGAGTAATGTAACAATATAACATTATCAGCATCTGGTAACCTTTTCAGCTGTTATATATTCGCATATATATATTCATATCTGTATAGCTTCTGATTTGGTCACCCAGGTGACTACGTCGGTTAGAACAAGAAAAAAAATTTTCAACTTCTAATATTTGGCTATAAATAAATAGTGCAGTTGAGTATATTGCAGAAATAGTGCAGTTGAGTATATTGTAACATTATCAGCATCTGGTAACCTTATCAGCTGTTATATATACGCATACATATATTCATATCTGTATAGCTTCTGATTTGGTCACCCAGGTGACTACGTCGGCCAGAACAAGAAAAAACATTTTCAACTTCTAATATTTGGCTATAAATTAATTCTTTAAACTTTGTTTTGTATTTTTTCTACTTGAAATTCATTATTCTTAGATGTCAGGGAAAATAAGCTAACTGAGTTGATTAAAAATTTGTCTTTCCGTGCCTCAAATGTGAAATAGTCACCCGGGTGACTCGTCGGCCGAACTACGGTTAAAAATAATCATTACTATGAGCAATCCCTTGCCTTAAGCTACGTTTACACTGCACCAAATGCGTCACTTTTGGCCAAGTTTTTTCGAGACCGTTCATCCGCAGATTGAATTTGATCACAAAATTAGGTCAAATTAAATTAAATTCATCTAATTTGGCAAACAAATTCATTCTGCGGACAAACATTCTCGAAATAACTTCGCCAAATGCAACGCATTTGGTGCAGTGTAAATGTATCATTACCGTTGGCCTACTCTAGCAAAACAGTAAAAACACACCAAAAAGTATGGCAACCTTTTTGTGCGATAAGCTAGTTTTAGAACCGTTGTTGTTGTAACGTTTGACGTTTATGCTAGTTGATGCTCACCCCTGCGACAACGGTGATGATGCGGGCTTTTGTACATTTGGTGTTAATAAATAGAATCTGATTAAAGGGTAACTTGCCACTTTGGCGCCATGAAACGTTGCGTAACACACAAGGCAAAGTGTTTGTTGTGGGCACAATTCTTACCCTTCTTTCCTTATAAATATGTATGTACGGTCATGTGTGTACATTAGGGTGTTTATTATTTTACAAATTTCTCCTATATATAAAAGCACACATCTTTATTATAGCCTGTGTGTCAATTGGTATTTCTTTTCGTCAGAGTAAAATTAGGTGAACAAATTTTACATTTTGCTGTGCCAAACCAAAAGGTAAATTTTGACCGCATTTTCGGGGATTCCCGCAAATAATGTAAGTAAGTAAGTAAGTAAGTAAGCAGTACTCGAATATTAATCCTTTGTATACCACATCGGACCGCCTTCAGCTTTTTGAAAGCCGACATTGCTCTTGCCTTATCGACGAAAATCACGACACTATCGCTCTGACAGTATATACTCCAAGGAGTAACAGCATTGGAGTACATTGCAAAGTACTCTGACAGTAGGTACTCCATGGAGTAGCATAAACGAAGCGAAGGTTGAGTAAGATTACATTTGGAGTACTCTGATGCTCCAATTGGGGTATTCTTTGGATAGGAAATAGAGTACACTCGATTTTTGCAGGGGTATTGCAAGCAGTGTTGCCGCAGCCTTTAAAAAAAGTGTAGCTAAAAATGTAGCAAAAGAATAAATATCACCAATATTTCCAAATTTTTACTTGTTTAGTTAATGATACCCATTTTTTCTCGAAATCTCCCTTAGTCGCCGAGGTGTAGCCATAGTGTGTTTGGACTATCACATGCAATATTCCGAGTTCTCATCCCGGGAAAAGTAACATCAAATTGGAACGCCCCTAGGAAGTGGTTTAGTAAAAATTCATGTGCTTTGCAGGCGCCGTTCGGAGCCGGCAATGTATCAAAAGATTTTACAAAAATTTGTATCAAAAATGATACAATTGTATCAAAACGGCATATCATTATTAATATTAATAATTGTAAAAAATCGACTTACGTAATACTTGAATTGCCCCTATGTAAAAAGCAGATGTTTTGTGAATCAATTTACGTGTTTTGTATGCTTTTATATTACGTACCGTGTTCGATTGCGGTACGAAGGATAACACTAAAGCAAAACGTCAAACACAATTAGGCCAATTCTAAAAAATTCATTTTGCGGATTTTCTCACTCTCATATAATTTGTGAGCAAAAATGTATGAAAAGGTGAAACGGTTTGCACCGATTCACTAGTGAAAATTTGTTTAGAATTGGCATGAATGTGTATTCGTTTCATAAAATGTGGCACTTTCAAAATGTATAAAATGCGAATTTTTTACCCTGAGAAGCCTTGACAGGGTAGGTAATTCCCCATCAAATCAACTGTAGCTTATTTTTCTTGACATTTAATTTAGCGAAACTTTACTTTGACAAATTAGGGATAGCTGCATTGTTTATTTAATTCATTTGAAATCAGGGCAGTGTTATGTGTTCGTTTTATCGATAGCACCTGCATATTGGGCGGCTACACTTTTACAGGGTTGAGTACAAGAGTGTAGGCATGTTCACCGTGCAAGGGTACATTTTTCTTGATGAAACGAAATCACCATTAGTGTTTAATAACGGGTGTGAACATTAATTTATGTGAAATAATATGAATATCTGAGTTCTGGGCCTTATCTCATTTTTTATTTAAACCGGTTGAATTTTAACTGTTTTACTGCCTATAGTTTTTTCGAAAATTAAATTTCCCACATATAAGCTCAAAGCGATAATTTCACCCGTCACCGTTCTAAAATATAATATCAATATAGTTAAAAAAAAAAATGTGTGGCCCAGTTTAATGTGTGCAAAAATTTCATGCTCGAGTTGGTTTTTTTTTTATCAACCACTTGTTTACTTTAATGATTTAAGCAAGTTACAAATGAAAAGCAGCTTATAAAAATGTATCTTACTTAAAGCTCTATCCTTTTAACTTAAACCAGTTTTGCCTTTGGAGTGAATTTAAAATAAAAATTTAAGCCAAGGAATTGAGAATCTAAAAAACCTACAAAGACATTATCGTACAGGACAGCAGAACATAATATTTTTTAACTTTAAACGAGCTATTCGTGTATCTTATCTTATCTTATCTTATATACTTATATATATAAATTAAACCGTTTTTCGCGTTGTAATGAACTTTACGGAGAATGGCTGAACCGATGTTAACCAAATTTTGCCACATTGAAGAGACACATGTGGAGAAGGTTTATAACTAAGAAAGGGGGTTATCAGAAAAGGAGGCGAGAAAATTGGTATAGACCTATATGATATCAAAAGCATTCACACACAAAAAAAGGGTGGTTATCAGAAAAGGGGGCGTGGCACCTCCCATACAAACTAAATTTTACAAGCAGAATATCTGTGAAAGGGCTCAAGGTAGGGACCTGAAAATTGGTATAGGCCTATATGATATCAAAAGCATTCTCACACATGAAAAGGGGGATTATCAGAAAAGGGGACGTGGCACCAACCATACAAACTCAATTTTTAAAGCAGAATATCTGTGAAGGGTTCAAGGTGGGGACCTGAAAATTTGTATAGGGATATATGATATCAAAAGCATTCTCACACATGAAAAGGGGGATTATCAGAAAAGGGGGCGTGGTACCTCCCATACAAACTCATTTTTTCAAGCAGAATATCTGTGAAAGGGTTCAAGGTAGGGACCTGAAAATTGGTATAGACCTATATGATATCGAAAGCATTCTTACACAGAAAAGGGGGCGTGGCACCTACCATACAAACTCAATTTTTAAAGCAGAATATCTGTGAAAGGGTTCAAGGTGGGGACCTGAAAATTGGTATAGGCCTATATGATATCAAAAGCATTCTCACACATGAAAAGGGGGATTATCAGAAAAGGGGGCGTGGCACCTCCCATACAAACTCATTTTTTCAAGCAGAATATGTGTGAAAGGGTTCAAGGTAGGGACCTGAAAATTGATATACACCTATATGATATCAAAATCATTCTCACACAAAAAAAAGGTGGTTATCAACGACTTCCCGAGAAACGGGCTATGCGTTGGGTTTGGGACCCACCACATAAAACAAAATTCCAATGAGATCTAACAGAAAGACCTCGGTATGATAACTCACTTTCCAGATAACGACCACAGCAAACGAACTAGGACTACGATTAGTGAAATCAGTGCATGCTCTTGGATTGTCCGAACCCTTACTAGGGAAGGTGACGATGCCCGCCTAGTTGAGGTCCTCAATAGGGCAAAAGCTGACCTACCCGCTATACAAGAAATGCGATGGCTGGGGCAAAGTTATACGGCCATCCGATCTTGCAATATTTACTGCAGCGGCCACGCTAATGAGCGAAGATTCACTGTTGGTGTTGTGCATGGAAAGAGTCCTTGTCAATCAATTAGTGTCTTTCATATCCATGAATGAGAGTCTCGCCACAATCCGAATAAAACTGCGATTTTTCACCATATCGTTTATCTGCATGCACGTAGCTACTGAAGACAAAGACGACGTGGAAAAAGATGCATTCTACGCGAAATTAGAAGAAACTTATGAGCACTGCCCCCGTCATGATATCAAAGTCGTGCTTGGCGACTTTAATGCCGGGGTGGGCAAAGGGGGTGTATTTGGCCCCACTGTCGGAAAGTTCAGCCTCCATGATGAGACTTTGCCAAATGGATACAGACTGATTGACTTCGCCTGTGCACGAAACATGGTTGTATCCATAAAATGATCTATCAAGCAACATGGCTATCGCCAGATCGGAAAACGCGCAGCCAGATCGATCACTATGTGATAGACGGACGGCGTGCTTCCAGCGTTATTAGATGTACGTGCGATGCGGGGTCCAAACATCGACTCCGATTACTACTTGGTAGCGCCTCAAAAACGCAAGGAAAGCTGGACGTCGAAAACTGCAGTCACAACAGACAGTCATTGATTTCGTAGAACGCCTCTCACACCTGCTCTCTGAAAGCACAATTCAATCCAGCGGAAAGCATGAGCAGTGGGAACATATCTCCGCAGCACTTCGTACCACAGCCGATAAAGTAATTGGATTCCGGCAAGTGCTGGTGCAGTGTTAGAGAGCGCAAAGACGCAATGAAAAGAAAGGACAACGTCTATAAGGCAACGTTGGAAGCGACTGCAGTGAGGAGCGTATGTGAACACTACCGCGAGAGGAAAAGGGAAGCGAGGCGGCTTTTCCGGGCGAAGAAAAGGGAAACGGAAAAGCGTGAAATCGAAGAGCTTGAGATGCTAGCCAGCAGAAGCAACGTCGAAAAATTTTATCGAAAAATTCGACGAATGACGGAAGGTTTTAAACCCGGGGCAAACTCCTGTAAAAATGACAAAGGCGACCTGGTAGCAGATGTTCAGAGCGTATTAAGGTTATGGAGGGATCACTTTTCTGCCCTTTTAAACGGAGGAACAGAGCAACAATTCAGTGAAATGGACGGGTCCGAAGACGATGGAATTAAAGTTCCACAACCGACTATAACGAGGTGCGAATAGCTGTATCACGGCTATAAAACAATGAAGCGGCGGGCTCTGATGGTCTGTCAGCTGAGCTATTCAAATACGGCGGCTAGGAGCTGGTAAGGTGCATGCACCAGCTCCCTTGCAGAATATGGTCCGATGAATGCATGCCTGGCGCCAACTATCGTGGAATCAGCCTTTAGAGTCTCGCATATAAGGTCCTATCAAGCGTATTGTGCGAAAGACTGAAGCCTGACATAAACCAACTGATTGGACCTTATCAGTGTGGCTTCAGACCTGATAAATCCACCATCGACTAGATCTTTACAATTCGCCAAATCTTGGGAAAACCCCGTGAGAAAAGGATCTACACACACCATCTCTTTGTTGGTTTTAAAACCTTCGATAGCAAGAAAAGGAGTTGTGTATATACCGCTATGTCTGATTTTGGTTTCCCCGCAAACTTAAACGGGTATGCAAAATGTCGATGAGCAACACCACCATCTCGGTCAAAATCGGGAAGGACCTCTGCGAGACGTTCGAAACTAAACGAGGTTTTTTCAGGCAGGCGACCCCCTATCGTGCGATTTCTTTAATCTGATGCTTGAGAAAATAATACTGCTGCCGAACCTTACCGCGCTGGAAAAATACATTACATGAGCGCGCCGTAACTTCTGCTTACTCTAAATTAGAGAAATAAGCGAAAAAATGGGTTTGGTGATGAACGAAGTTAAAACCAAGTACCTGCTGACATCTAACAAAGAGTCAGCGCATTCGCGTCTTGGCAATCACGCCATAATTTCGAGATAGTAAAGTACTTTGTTTACCTGGGAAGCAGTATTAATACCAATAACAATGCAATCCTGGAAATTCATCGAAGAATAACTCTTGCAGATAAATGCTAGTTTGGGCTGAGTAGGAATTGAGAAGCGAAGTCCTCTTGACGAAAAATAATAACACGCTATAAGTCACTTATCGTACCCGTCGTGCTATATGTTGCAAAAGCATGGACAATAACAATGCAATCCTGGAAATTCATCGAAGAATAACTCTTGCAGATAAATGCTAGTTTGGGCTGAGTAGGAATTGAGAAGCGAAGTCCTCTTGACGAAAAATAATAACACGCTATAAGTCACTTATCGTACCCGTCGTGCTATATGTTGCAAAAGCATGGACACTGAAGCGTCGGATGAGCCGGCTTTAGGAGGATTCGAGAGAAAAACTGTTCGAAAGATTTATGACCCCTAAAAGATGGCGACCGCGAGTACCGAAGAAGATATAACGATGAGCTGTATGAGCTTTACGCAGACGACGACATAGTTCAGCGAATTAAAACGCAGCGGCTTCGATAGCTAAAATTATTCATAAGACGAGATATATTAGCTGATAAGTATCTACAAAAACTTAAATTTCGGAAAAAATCTGTTTATTTTTATTAATGAAAATAACTTTCTGTGTCCGAAAAACCATCTGATGTGGAGCCTGGAAACTCCGAAACGCGTCATGGTATCCATCGCTGTGTAAATCTTTGTCAATTTTACAGTGCCGTCCTTAGCAAAAAGGCAGTACTTTATAAAAGTTGATTACACTAGTTACAAATAATTAATTTGAAAAAATACCAAGATATTCATGTATATGGCTGCATTGGCACTGGTATGCCGAGCACAAAACATATTTTGAAAAATTTTTGTATGGTTATGTTTTCGAGATATCGGCAATGTTGTGTTTTTTCAGGTATCACTTCATTCAAAAACTCTTTTCATCGATGTTAGAAAAGCGATGGACGCAAGCAGTACCTCGTTTGAAAGGAAATTGAAATACGCTTCCAACGATGTATAATATGTAGGGGTGGACCAAACCATTGCTGAGCAATAGGTGGTCAAAGTCAACATTTTGTCGAATTTTTACGACTTTTGAAAAAATTTTGATTTTGAAAATGTTTTTTCTTATGCGAAGTTGTAAAAATCAGGAACTTTTTATTTTTTCTAAAATTAGTGTGTATAATTACAAACGGCGGCCGCCGTGGTGTAGCGGTTAAGTGTTCGGCCTTCTACACCAAGTCGTGGCGGTTCGATGCCCGGCAAAAGTAACATCAAAAATTATTTAGAAAAAGAATTTTTCTAAAACGGGGTCGCCCCTCGGCAGTAGTTTGGCAAACTCTCCGGGTGTATTTCTGCCATGAGAAGCTTCTCAGCAAAAAATTCATTTGCTTTGCAAGTGCCGTTCGGAGTCGGCAAAAAACTGTAGGTCCCTCCAACTTGTAGGAAAAACTCAAAAAAGCAACACACCACAAGTTGGAAAGAGAAGCTCGGCTAAAAATCTCGTTAGAGGTTATGATGATAACCTGTAGGTATATCGCCGCCATTAGTTTTTTTTTTTAAGCATAATCAGGCCGATTCTAAACAATTTCTCACTTTGCGGATTTTCTCACTCTAATATAATTTGTGAGCAAAAATGTATGAAAAGGTGAAACAGTTTGCACCGATTCACTAGAGAAAATTTTTTTAGAATTGTCATGAATATTACCAAGTTCTAGGAAAACTGTATTTTTGGCGATTTTTTTGTAAATTTCAACCTTTTTTGAGAATTTTTGTCTGTCTGTCTTTCTGTTAGTCTTTCTGTCTGTATGTTTGTGGTAGCATCACTCGAAAACTTCTGAATAGAATGAAATGAGGCTTTCACCATGGTATTAGTACACGTTAAACTTGAAATTTAAGACACGTCTTATTTCGATAACTCGACCGGTTAAAGAGTTATCGACCAATATGTTGACCATGGGTAACCAAAAAAGTATTCATACAATATAGCTAACAAACGAAAGATGCCACCGAGTGCATTTATATATCTCTTTAAGTGTAAGACGGGAAAACGGAAATGTGGAACGTCATGTTAGTGTGCGATTTTTGCACACATACTTCATAAATGAATTAAATGCTACATAAATGTTTTGTTTCTGTTATATATTCTTTGTTTGTTTAAATTAATTTTTTAATGTTTTAACATACATTTTAATCGTTTTAGTTTTTGATTGTTACCAAATAATGTATTTATATTATAAGTTTATAATTGTAGGGTTAAAGGTATGGGTACATTTATGTAACTATAGATTTAAAATGACATCGACTTTTTACTCTGGCGTTTTTTTTCTGACAAGTCTTCCCTCCCAAGGAACCAGCAATAATCTCCTAGCATGTTTTCATCCCAGTAACCTTGGTAGCGAATTTCTATTTTTTTCATTTCTTGATGGAACCTTTCTCCCTGCTCGTCACTTTCTGCGCCAAGGTTTTCCGGGAAAAAGTCCAAATGACTGAATAAAAAATGCAACTTGATAGTCATATTGCAGCCTGAAAATAAATAAATTCGTATAAAAATTGGTTGAATTGAATAGTTAATATAATTCTTACCAATTCGGTTATATTTTTCTAGTAAATTGCTTATCTTACTATCGAAATCCGAACTTTTGTAGTTTCCTAGGAAGTTGTGCACGACGTCTTCAAATGCCTTCCATGCTTCTAAGAAGTTTTTGCTCAAGCATTTCTTAAATGAACAATCGCAATACAGCGCTCTTATTTGGGGTCCATCAAACACCCCAGCTTCAATTTTACTCACTGACAACCTTGGATATTTATCTTTTAAATACTTTATTTCAGGACCATCTTTCGGCAGTTTTTTCACGAATATTGAAAATAATCCAAGCTTAATATGTAGGGGAGGAAGTATTATTTTTTCACCAGGGATTAGGGGATCGTTTTTCATGTTGTAGTCTCCAGTTGTATGTTGTTGTGGACTTGGCCAAACTCTTCTGGTAAAGTGATTGCCACGGTCACGGCTGTCCCACAAACAAAGAAAGCAGGGAAATTTTGTGTTCCCTCCTTGAAGTCCTGATAATATGGCAACGACCTTTAAGTCTGCACAAACTTTCCACCTGTGTTGATCATACTGAATGCAGCTCAAAATTTGTTTCATGGATTTATAGTTTTCTTTGACGTATTTTCCGTATGTAATATGAATTGATGGTTTTGAATTTCCCTTAAAAAGCAAAACAGCTTTCAAACTGTCATTGCCTCCATCAATAAAAAGTCGCCAATCACAGGCATTATAATCCTGTTGTAGCGCAGAAAATAGACCAGCGACATCGTTACAAAAGTAAATATCTTCCACTTTAGAAAAATACTTCGCGAAATCGTTACTTCGTTGACGATAATAGGACACACAAGTATCGGGTTTTAAATATTCCCATTGTTGCATACGCGATGCAAGTAATTCCGAGTCAGATTTCGTTAAATACAGATCTCTGCACAAATCATTTAGTTCAGCCTGATTAAGCAACTTTTTAGCACTTGACTCCATTTCTGGGTCACTCCAATCAATAGACGGTTTTCTTTTATATTCTGGTTGTTGCTTTCCAGAAGAGTTTGCTTTACTTAATACCGGTATTGGAAGTAAGGCTGAATGTGGCACTGTATAGGTAACTGATTCAACAACTGGATAAATTGCTTCTTTTCCGCATCCGCCAGGTTTTTCTGTTAAACAGAAATAACAGTCGGAAATATGGTTTTTCGGTTCCCTCCATAACATCGGACTTCCAAAAGTAAAAAAACTGTCTTTACCCTTACCGATTTGGTTCAAAATTCCTCAGCAAGCATTACATACACAATTCGGCGCCCACGGTTTACCGATATTCTTAGGAGCAAATCTAAAGTATTTTTTATAAGGTTCTAATAAATTGTTAGCACTAATTCTTCTCATTAAATGACGAGATATCGCTTTCACAAGAACACCACAAACGTAGCAAAAACTATTAGGATCATTCGAACACATTTTAATAAAGTTAAATATAATTTCAACCGATTTACATATGTTTTCAGAATAGTGGACAAAGCACATTTAAAAAATATCATTTATAATTAATTGTCAAATTTTCGCAACATACATTATTGAAAACAAAAAGTACTGCGATATAGAAGTGCAATGCATCGCACAGTAATTTTGAAAATATTGAAATTTTACAAAAAAAATCGCCAAAAATACAGTTTTTCCTAGAACTAGGTAATATTATGCTTAAAGTGTTTGTAATTATACACACCAATTTTAGAAAAAATAAAAAGTTCCTGATTTTTACAACTTCGCAAAAAAAAAAATATTTTCAAAATCAAAATTTTTTCAAAAATCGTAAAAATTCGACAAAATGTTGACTTTGACCAGCTATTGCTCAGCGATGGTTTGGTCAACCCCTACATTTTATACGTCGTTGGAAGCGTATTTTAATTTCCTTTCAAACGAGGTACTGCTTGCATCTATCGCTTTTCTAATTAAAAATTTTTTGAATGAAGTGATAACTGAAAAAACACAAAATTGCCGATATCTCGAAAACCTAACTATACAAAAAATTTTAAAAATATGTTCACAACTCGGGATGTCAGTGCCAATACACCCATATGCATGAATTGGTTGGTATTTTTTGGCTGTAAACTAGTGTTATCGAGAAAACTGATGTTGAAATTTGGGTGTGTTCGAACTATGTACATATGTAGTTATTTGGCTGCATAACAGACATAAACAAATGAATATTGAGATATTAAAAGGCTTCATGAAGAACAATTTGTATCTAAATATGGGCGAAAATTATCCAAAGGGCCTTAAAGGATCAGCGAACTCCCTTTGTGCTTTGTAAATTGAAAAGCAGTAAAATATAATTTACTGCAGTATATTTACCTTAATAATGCTTTTTTTACACTGTAATACCTTTAAACTGCCTTTTAGTTTTGGAAAAATATTAAGATTCTAGATATATTACTAAATTGAACCTTGTTTTATCGTTGAAATTGCATTCTGGCCGATAATTTTATAATCAGTGGATTGTAAGACATTAAAATAATATAATGGTACTAAAATGTCTAGTAAAATGATTTTACTGGCTTCTTGCTAAGGACGGCAGTACAGTTTTTTTTTAACTTAAACTCTTCGATAATGGAATTTCCAAATGGCTAAAACTGCCATCCCTAATACGAAGTCACCTTGGTTTCACCTTCCTTTAAGCGTCTGCTATAAAATTTATCGAAATTGGAACAGTTTCATTCTGATTAGACGAAACTCCTTCCACCTCAATTGGTTATGAAAACAGTTTACTCAAGTATTAACACGAACATATCAATACAAACATACATATGTATGTACCTATGCACGTACTTAAACAAATATGTTTTCTTGGATTTTGTCAAAAAGCTGCCCTTAAGCCCATTATAATACTAACAGTTGAGTATATTAAGTGAGGATGGAAAACAACTACAACAACAGCAAGGAAAAAAAGTTAAGTCTCAAATTTGAGCCATAAAAAATAAGACACGTTTAATTCAATTTTTTCCGTACGCCAGTGGGGTTTGCACTTGCCTTGAATTTTTAAAAAGCTTCAGTGTTCTTAACTTGTATTTTAATCATTCACTGCCAAAGCTTAGTCTACTGCAACACAAATAACAACCACGAATATCAAAAGGCAAAATGCGTGAAAGCGAAATAAAAAAAGAAATAAAGGCGGCGAAAAGCCTGCGGTTATTGAAATTGTTGTGATAAGGCTGCTTAAGCGGTTATAAATTTAAAATACATAGAAAAAGAGCAAAGAAGCAAAGAAGAAAAAAATGCCAAGTCGAACAAATACAGTTATTATAAATAACAACGATAATAATCGCAATCTAACCCATGGAATTTGCTAGTGTTAGCAGCAATTTCATATTCAGTTTGCCTCAGGCATCTGCGGAGCATTAAAGAAAAATCCATCTGCTACGCACAACTGGCCGACTTCTTCGCTCTTCTTAAATGTCAAATGTCAATAACATACTTTTAGCATGCTGATCAAGAGCCGCGAAATTACCGACAATCGTTTCGTTCGTCTTGGAGTCATAATCCAATGCATGCTTATTATGGTGGTCATATGAACCTCACCCTCTTAACCCAAACTACGAAAATTTGAAAATTTCACAGCAAAAATCGCCCAGGTCAAACAAAATTGCAATAACATCATGACCATTACTCACACCAGTGGCGTAGATAGGTTTTGGCGAGGGGGGGCGGGGGGCTGGCGGTTTGGGCATTTCTACTAAATTTTATTTCCTGTTCATCAACATGTGGTTTGTAGTCCAAAAAGTAAGATCGTTTTT
This sequence comes from Campiglossa producta, assembly GCA_964058755.1. Taxonomy (NCBI): domain Eukaryota; kingdom Metazoa; phylum Arthropoda; class Insecta; order Diptera; family Tephritidae; genus Campiglossa; species Campiglossa producta. The sequence goes on along the minus strand of CAXKVI010000003.1, from coordinate 94,861,882 downwards.
CCACTTAGATTTTTACACTAATTGCGTTTTCTTTTCTGCACGAAAATGTCGCCCTCGCCTTATGCCCGCTAAAAGCCATGTTCTGTTGTAAAATGGGCATTACCTTCATAGGGGGCATCACTATCTTTTCTCAACCACCCTCCCCTATAAAATTGCAAAAAGGCAACATTTCTTGCCTTCGCTGTCGTAGACGGTGCGGTTATTCGCCCTGATAAATGGCAATAACAAACAAAAACAGTATACTATCTGTCACTTTCTAACACATGTATATCAGCCACGATAAAGCAGCACCGATAGGCATACACAATTTTGACATTTCATATGGCGGCAGTGTTTTCTTCTTCTGAAGACATGCAGGGTGACACTGAAAATTTTAAGCGTGCTGCAATTTCACAGCGCGAGGTTAAAATTATAAAAATGTTCCTCTACGAAATGGCAACATTTTGGTGGAGAAAAGAAAACGCTATAAGTAGAATGCATCGAAAACAAAAGTTCAGTGTGTGTAACCTTAATTTGAAAATTTATGTTGAAAAAAATGGTTGCGTTCAAATTTTTTGCTTAAGTATCCGCGAAAAAACGCTGTATCGAGTTTTATGCTATAAATTTAAATTTAAATGTCACCGTGGAGGTTTCGCTCGGCCCTATCATTAACCATTGAAGTGTTTTGGCTTAAATCGAATTTCGGATTTATTTTTACTAGTATCGCTTGTGATCGAAAATTCGACCAATAAAATTTGGTGGTGGTGACTGGAGGGGGTCCTGGGGTCGCTAGCCCCGTTGCCGTAGTGATCACTAAAATTTTTGTTAATTTTTTTTACTTTTTTTACTTAGTTTATTTTATTAATTATCTATATATTTTTTAAATCAAACATGGTACATACTGTGATCAAAAGGTATTTAAAGAAAGAATAGAAATTTTAGCCTCCACCAAGCAATTAATAAGTTATGTTAACTGGGTCAACTAAAGTTTTTTTTGTGGAAAACACTGAAATTGTCTTGGACATCCCGTTTTTTAGTATTCTAGCCCCAAACATTTGCATGCTTTTTTCGTTTTGTTTCCAAAAAATGTCAAAAATGTAAATATCCGATTTGTTCAATATTATTTTTACCCTGTGCTTGTATGAAACTACGATTTTTTTCAGTTTTTTCCTGTATGTTTTGTAAAATGTTTTTGTGATTTGATTTTTTGTGATGTTAAAAATAGAAGAAGAAAAAATATTTAGAAAAAACATAGTGTCATTTAGGCATTAGTAGATGCTTTCTCTGCGAAAATGTAGCTTTACAGTCTTCAAATGGCTTATTCATTTCCACTTATCCCTGACAGTAATGACCTCTATGGCACCCCGGCCCGTTGTTGAATTCTGATTTCGGATGCAGCAGTAAATTTCCCTCAAGAATATGTAAAATTGTTCTCCCTAATCCCCTCCCTATCTACGCCACTGACTCACACCACAATCAAACTCTACAACGCGGCTGTTTTGCAAATTGGCAGTGAGAAAAGGTGGGCTAATCTAGCTAAAACGTTATGAAAATCATAAAAATCTTTCAATATCTTTACAAGAGCTACAATATAACGAAAGTAGCAAACATCAGAGAGTAATTTATATGCAAATGCGTGCCGATGCAAGAAAACAAATTTTTTCAAAGTTTCGATTGAAAATTTGTTTAACCTTTTTTGTAATCAACATTTCCATGTAACTTTTAGACAGATGTTCTTTTATAAGCAAAGAGTGATAATAGTAAGCTGAAACTTTGATTACATTACAATTTCAAATAATTATTTGATTGGCTTATCACATTAATATCGATTGACACCTGTAATTAACATAATTGTAAAAGCACAGAAATGTACGTGTACTAGAGTGCTCCTTTTCAGCGGATTTTATCTGATTCTTCATTGAAAACAATTAGTTCTATAGTTCAAAAAAGAACTCGTATAGGTAACCTTACCTTATGGATATTAGGGTGCATCGATAAAGCAATTTTTTGATTATGAAATCGCGCTAGGCGTCAAAAGTTGGGGCTTGCAATTTAAAAACGATTATGTAATTTGGCATTTTTCGAAAAAAAAATAGGTTTATTACGACCGCAACCCCTTTGATTAAAAACAATTGATTATTTTTCAAAATAGTCCTTCAGTTTTTGAAGTATCTCGCTGAAATTTTGGCATGCAGACGCCATTTTATAATATGTTAATCATTTGGCGGAACCAACAAGATAGGACGAATATAGCATATTCCCTGCAAAAATGACAAATTACTCTAATCAATACTCTGTAGAGTATTCCAATCCAATAGTAGTCCAATTTCATACAAAAAGGTGTTCCAATTACAATTAGTAATCCATAGAGTACTCCAATGTAAAGCAATGTAGTCTAGTTGGACCTTTTTTGTAAAATACTCTTGTGTGGGTGTTCCATGGAGTACGGGATGGAGTACTCCTAGTTGGATTAGGTGGTCCAATCCTAGGACATCGCAAGATTAATTGGAGCATCTTTTTTATATGGGATTGCATTTTGCTTGGAGTAGTATGGGTACTCCTTGGCAGCCAAGTCGCCGTTGATAGCTACAAGTTTGAAACGGTGAGAGACTTCGTCTATTTGGGAACCAGCATTAACACCGAAAATAATATCAGTCTAGAAATCCAACGGAGAATCACCCTTACCAACAAGTGTTTCTTTGGACTAATTAGGCAATTGAGAAGTAAAGTCCTCTCTCGACAAACAAAGATCACGCTCTATAAGTCTCTCATCATACCAGTCCTGATGTACGGCTCGGAACAGTGTCATGAGAAGATGAGATGAGTGTCAAGAGAAGATGAGATGGCCCTTGGAGTATTTGAGAGAAAAGTTCTCCGGAAGACTTATGGTCCTTCCCGTGATGCCAACGGCGAGTATCGAAGGAAATTTAACGATGAGCTGTACGAGCTTTACGCAGACCTGACCATAGTTCAGCGGATTAAAGCCCAAAGCCTCCGCTGGCTGGGTCATGTTATGCGAATGGACAAAGAAGCACCAGCAAAAAAAAATTTCCTATCAGCAGAGGAAGGGGGAGACCTCGACTGAGATGGAAACAACAGGTGGAGGATGACATGAACTCCCTTGGGGTTTCCAATTGGCGTCAGTTATCGCTAAAAAGGAATGACTGGCGTGCTTTGATACGAAACGGCCAAAATCGCCTAGGCGGTTAAGCGTCATTATGACGCAAGCCAAGATTAGATTAGATTAGCATGGGTACTCCAACGATAAATGATAAAGTTTATCGAAACAATCGATAGTATGGGGGCTATATGCTATATTGGCCCTATCTTGTTGGATCTGCCAAATGATTAACATATTATAAAATGGCATCCGACTCCCAAATTTCAGCGAGATATCTCAAAAACTGAAGAACTATTTTGAAAATTAATCAATTCTTTTTAATTAAAATGTTTTTATTAGGTCGCTTTCGTCGTTCTTGTTCCCGGATTTTTGCATTCGATTTTGAACCAACTTCCTGTTGTGCTAGGGTCTTGAAATTTCCACCACAGTTCAGGTCGCGATAACAATGCAATATTATAAAAAAAAATTCCGATAGGTGGCACGTGGGTCACTATATTTTCAAAAATCGCATTTATGGTCCGATTTGGCTGAAATTCAGAACATGTATTACTACTATGAAAAGAAATATTTTCCTAAAAAAAGTCCGCTAGGTGGAGCTGAGATCGGGGTAATAAAAACTGAAAATCCTAATTATGGACCGATTTAGCTTATATTTAGCGTGTGTATTACTTAATCAATTTCAAAATGTTCAAATGTTCAAAAAAAATTGGACCCGCTAGGTGGCGCGTGAGTCGCTCAATTTAAGAAATGCGATGGTCTGTTTTCGAGGTTTTTCAACATAACATTTATCTGCGCCTATGCGCCGACTGAGGAGACGGACGACGCAGAGAAGGACTCCTTCTACGATAAACTTGAACAGACTTATGATCGCTGCCCACAGCATGATATCAAAATCGTGCTCGGCGACTTTAATGCCAAGGTGGGCAAGGAAGGAGTCTTTGGTCCCACAGTTGGAAAATTCAGTCTCCACGATATAACATCCCCCAACGGCACTAGGTTGATTGACTTCGCCGCTGCTCGCAATATGGTCATCAGTAGTACCAGGTTCCAGCATAAGCGAATACACCAAGCCACATGGCTGTCCCCTGATCAAAGAACTAGAAACCAGATTGATCATGTCTTGATTGACGGCAGACATAGCTCCACCGTTCTGGACGTGCGTACACTGCGTGGTCCCAATATTGACTCTGACCATTATCTTGTCGCAGTCAAGATACGCACACGCCTCTGTGCAACGAAGAAAGTGCGCACAGTAACGGAAGGAAAGTTTGACGTCGAGAAGCTGCGCATGACACAGACAGCTGATAATTTCACAACTCGACTCTCACACCTGCTAGCAGAGGGCAATCCTCGACCTAACGATGTAACCGAGCAATGGAAGCATATCTCTCACTCATTGCGTACCGCCGCTGAGGCCACTATAGGGTTCCAGCGAGCCCGCAAGAACAACTGGTACGATGAGGAATGCAAAACTGCCTCGAAAAAAAAGGACGCTGCCTACAAGGAGACGTTGCGAACGGGCGCAACCCGCAGTGTATGGCAACAATATCGTGAGGCAAAGAAGGAAGAGAGACGCCTTTTCAGAAAAAAGAAAAGTGAGGCCGAAAGGCGTGAGTGTGAGGAGCTTGAGATGCTGGCTGGCAGAAGTGATGCCCGAAAATTCTATGAAAAGATCCGGCGGATGACGGAAGGTTTTAAGACCGGGGCAAGCTCCTGTAAGGACAATAATGGCGACCTGGTAACCGACGTGCAAAGTGTACTTAAATTATGGAGGGAGCACTTCTCCTCACTGCTAAATTGCGAGGGAGACGTCGAACCCGATACCCCAATCCCTGACGATGGAAAAGTCGTCCCACCACCTGACTATGATGAAGTGAGGATAGCTATATCCCGGCTCAAAAACAACAAAGCGCCTGGAAAAGACGGACTACCCGACGAGCTGTTCAAACACGGAGGCGAAGAGCTGGTAAAAAGCATGCATCAGCTCTTATGCAGAATATGGTCAGACGAATGCATGCCTCCGGATTGGAATTTAAGTGTGCTTTGCCCAATCCACAAGAAAGGCGATCCCGCTAACCGCACCAACTACCGCGGAATTAGTCTTCTTAATATTGCATATAAGGTTCTTTCTAGCGTGTTGTGTGAAAGGCTGAAGCCCATCGTAGACAAACTGATTGGACCTTATCAGTGTGGCTTTAGACCTGGTAAGTCTACCATCGACCAGGTTTTCACGATACGCCAAATCCTAGAGAAGACCCATGATAAAAGAATCGACACACACCATCTCTTTGTCGATTTCAAAGCCGCTTTTGACAGCGCAAAAAGGAGTTGCCTGTATGCCGCCATGTCTGAATTTGACTTCCCTGCAAAGCTTATACGGCTTTGCCAAATGACGTTGAGCAATACCAACAGCTCCGTCAGAATCGGGAAGGACCTCTCTGAGCCATTTGAAACCAAACGAGGCTTCAGACAGGGCGACTCCCTTTCGTGCGATTTCTTCAATCTGATGCTGGAGAAGATAATTCGAGCAGCAGAGCTAAACCGCAATGGTACAATCTTTTACAAGAGCGTGCAATTGCTGGCGTATGCCGATGATATTGATATCATTGGCCTTAACAACCGCGCCGTAAGCGCTGCCTTCTCTGGACTGGATAAGGAAGCGAAAAAAGTGGGTCTGGCCGTGAACGAGGACAAGACGAAGTATTTGCTGTCATCAAAGAAAGAATCGGCGCACCTGCGCCTTGGCAGCCATGTCACTGTTGATAGTTACAAATTTGAAACTGTGAGGGACTTCGTCTATTTGGGAACCAGTATCAACACCGAAAATAATATCAGTCTAGAAATCCAGCGGAGAATCACTCTTGCCAACAAGTGCTACTTTGGACTGAGTAGGCAATTGAGAAGTAAAGTCCTCTCTCGAAGAACAAAGATCACGCTCTATAAGTCTCTCATCATACCTGTCCTGATGTATGGCTCAGATTCATGGACAATGTCAAGAGAAGATGAGATGGCCCTTGGAGTATTTGAGAGAAAAGTTCTCCGGAAGATTTATGGTCCTTCCCGTGATGCCAACGGCGAGTATCGAAGGAAATTTAACGATGAGCTGTACGAGCTCTACGCAGATCTGACCATAGTCCAGCGAATTAAAGCCCAAAGACTCCGCTGGCTGGGCCATGTTATGCGAATGGACAAAGAAGCTCCAGCACAGAAGGTTTTCCTATCGTCGCCTGAATTCGGCAGCAGAGGAAGGGGGAGGCCTCGACTGAGATGGAAACAACAGGTGGAGGATGACTTGAACTCCCTTGGGGTTTCCAATTGGCGTCAGTTATCGCTAAAAAGGAATGACTGGCGTGCTTTGATATGCAACGGCCAAAATCGCTTAGGCGGTTAAGCGCCAATAAATGATGATGATGATGGTCTGTTTTCGGTGTCGATTAATTTGTTTTTCAACGAACTTCCCGTTGAGGTAGAATCTTGAAATTTTCATTGTCGTTTAGTTTCTGGCCCTCTTTGATTTCCAGAGATTTTGCTTTGAACTAACTTCCCATTGAGCTGGGGTTTTGAAATTTTCACCATCGTTCAGGTTTCGCTGACAATGCATCATACAAAAAAAAACCCAAAATATTGCTTTAATTGCAAAAGTCCCATTTATCGGCCTATCTTCCTTATTGCTATCTGAATATTTCGTACACATGCTATAATGCGGTTTCAGCGCCATAAACAGCATCGAATTTCGAATATTTGAATTTCACTTATTCGAACATGCAATCTTCAACGCCATCTGCATACATTTAGGCGCAGTCACTGTTGCACAAAGGAAAGATGATGTGTTTTATAATGCTTAAAAAAGAATAATTTTATTCATGTAACCATAGACACCGTGTAAAGCGTGTAAACGGAGAAAATTGCCGAATGCGTAAATGAACTGTCAAAATTTTTATGGAACGAAGTTTACACAAATTCGGTAAACTTCCTCGAGGAGTTTAGTGCGTAAACACCTCGAAAAACTACCCAATTCGATTACGCTGTTCGACATGCAGTTTTTCAAAGCAGTCAATGCATACTAGACAAAAATAGAAGAATATGCTAAAAAATGGGTAAAAATTAAATTAATGGGAATTTCAAAATAAAAAATTTTCACATAAATTTATCTATATCGTTCATCTAACTGAGCTGTTAAATGTATATATTTACGCTTTCGTTAAGTTATATGGTTACATCAGTACCACTAATATGACACAGAATATCCAATTACAATCTTAGAAATTTTCACAGACTCACAACTAAAAAGTATAAAATAAAAAATAGAATAAAAAAATATTTTAATTTAAAATGTTTTTAAAATGAACTAAAAACTGGAAAATAATTTCCCCTCTGCCTACATAGATTCTTCACCACGTAAAGCTTATCTGGAACATTTGTGAGTGGGAATTCTTATAGGTATTAAATAGTACTTGGAGTTTGAATTGTATAAAAACATTTGGCGCTTGCTATATCGTGAAAAGATGTTTTTTTTCAGAAAAGCTCATATCGGTAATAAGATTGTTAGAAATTAATGCAAACCATCTTTAGCGTGCGCCAATGTTTTCATACATTTCAAACTCCAAGTACTCTTTAATACCTATAAGAATTCCCACTCACAAATGTTCCAGATAAGCTTTACGTGGTGAAAAATCTATGTAGGCAGAGGGGAAATTATTTTCCAGTTTTTAGTTCATTTTAAAAACATTTTAAATTAAAAATATTTTTTTATTCTATTTTTTTCTTTCTTTTTTTTCAAAGGGGATGCGGGCGTAATAAAACTATTTTTTTCGAAAAATGCCAAATCACAAAATCGTTTTTAAATTGCAAGCCCCAACTTTTGACGCCTAACGCGTTCCCATATTCCGAAAAAAGCCGAAATCGACTAATTGTCGATGCACCCTAAAGGATATACCTACAGGTTATCATCAGCAACTTCTGGAGAGATTTTGCGCCGAGATTCTCTTCAAATTTGTAATGTGCTGCTTTGAATTTTTCCTAAAAATTTCCGGAACCTACAATTTTTTGCCGACTCCGAACGAAACCCTACCCGTATTTGTAGACGTAGTCCATGTTTGACAACACTGTAAGGTAAGTAGGTGGAATGTCTGCTACCCAGATCCCAAAAATTGCTATTAAGAAAAGCCGTTTTGATACCACGAAGTATGCTGCAAAACATCCAGAGTTGATAATAAAATAAGTAATACTTATTTGGAATTTTTATCTCAGATAAATCGAAAAGATCTTTTAAAAATAGGCTTCCAAAGGATCTTAGCCGCACAGTAGCTGCAGCCGGGCATCTACACAAAATCGGTCCACTGTTTCTTTGGTAATTATGATAAATTAAATATATGTTAAATTTATGTTAATGCTTGAATGGCTAAATGTTACTCATACGCCTCGTATGACCTATACAAAGTGCTTTATAATTGCATAAGAGGCCGTTCAAGTATTGCATAAGCATATTTATTACAATTATTTACCTCCCATACCCCTTGTAATCGAAAATAAGCAAAGCGGTTACCCCCTCCCCTAATGCTTACGTAAACATTTTTCAATTTCAACGGCAACACAAATGTTAATTAACTTGCTTTGCTATGATCGCGAATAACTAACGCGCGGTAATTCCCACCAACGTATGCATTATTTGTGGGAATCCCCGAAAATGCGTTTCCTTTTCAAGCAAAGGCAATATGAAGGTTGCCACTTGTGTAAAAAAGTAAATAACTAATGATGACATAATCATCTTCTAGACTCCCCCACCCCCCATGTCATCGAAAATAAGCAAAACAGAGACCCCCGCCCCCCCAATAGTGCTTACGTAATACTTGAACGGCCCCTAATTTCAAGATATGCACAATTATTTTTCAATACCCTTCTAAACGATGCTCATCTTTTTATAAAAATTTAAAGGTGGAGATTTGTTATACTCTCTTTTATATATGGACAAAGAGTTAAAATTTTGTAATTTGCGTAGCACGGATGCGATTTATGGGCTTTTCCTACCAAACCTGGTAGATTTTTTTTCCTGCTGGTAGGATGGTAGGTTGAATTTTGGTAGGTTTTTACCTTTGTTCAACTTACATCACTATTTTGTCGCAAAGTAAAATTCTCATTCTTGTGAGCATCATATATGGCGGAGTTTAGGAAGTTTATTTCACAGTGATTTTCCAAAATCTGAGTATTGGATCAGAGACGAGGTTAAGAGTGATCTATTCAGAAACCGCAGTGCTCCGTCCCATTCTTTCGACCTTTGAAATCAGAATATTTTCGTGTTAGTTTAAAAAAATGCATTGCATATTGAGCAAAGTTTTTAATGCAATGACATTAGGCACGTAACCAGAAAATGTTTTCGGGTGGGGTCGAATTTTTTATCATAATAACCATTTTGACTGGACTTAGCTAAAGTTTAATTTAGTTACTAGTGCAGACGCGAACCAAATTTATCAAAGCTTATCTTTTGAAAGAAAATTAATAAATTTTCGAGGTTCATTACAAAAAAAGTATAATTTTAAAGGAAAAAGATGAAGCTTTAAATTAAAATAAAAAAAAAATATTATTATTATTATTATTATTATTATATAGAAAAATAGTGATAAATCACCAAATTACAAAAGAAGGAGCACAAGTAACAAAGACCTTCGGCTCAAAAAAAAAAAAAAAAAAAAAAAAAAAATATTAAAAATGTCCAAAGTTGAAAAAAATTGATCAAATTTTTACTACATTTTTTCAATAAACTGGCAGGTTCTGGAAATTCACTTCCGAATAAAATTTGTGAAAATTTTGAAATTGCTATGTAATTTGACAAAATTTTCACAAATTTTATTCGGAAGTGAATTGTAGAACCTGGCTGAAAATGTTTTGGTACGCAAATTGGTTTTACACAGAGGGAGTTTCTTTAAGCTTTCTCCCTAATGTGCTAATCCAAAATTTTCTCCATTCCTTTTAGGATAAAGGAACTGAGACTTATTGATCAGTATGACGATGGCAGATTTTCAGGTTTCCCTGGTTTCGGTATAAATACAACCTTAACCTCTTTGGGAATATATCTTAACAGCAGGGATACTCTATATAAATTTGATAGGACTGGAGCTGTATAGTTGATACCTTGATGCAACAGACAAGGATAGACCCCATTCGGTCCTGGGAATTTGAAAGTACTGAAAGTCGATAAAGCCCATTGGACCTTTTTGCCATTGTGAGTAGCAAGCAAAGTGAGTAGCAAGCAATAGTTTGCATGTGTCTTCCGGCTGCTTGGTGTAGCTCCCATCTGAATTCTTCATAGTACCAATGACGTTGCTATGGCCTCTCACAAGGGCCTGTTGGATCCGCACTGCCGTAGGCAGATCTTTAATATTATCGCAGTGTTCCCTCCAGGTTTCCCTCTTAGACTTTCTAAGTTCTTTATTGTAGGAAGTTAGAGCATTTTTATAGGATACCTACTCTCCCGTGTCTTTAGCTGTATTGAACAACCTTTTTGCTTAACATCTTAAATGTGCAAGCTTTTTGTTCCACCAAGGCACATCCCGTTGTACACGTTTTTTAGCCTGGGGACAACTCCCGCTAAAAGCCATTATAATATCTGATTGAAATTGTTCAGTGTAGGGTGTTTATATTATATTAAGTTCAAAGCTTTAAGTTATTTTATTAACTCTACTCTTGTAACACTTTGAATTTGTATATTGGAATATGAGAGTCTATATTTTAATTTTCAAATTTTGATATCTGAGTTTTCAGAAATTTTCATTCTGAAGAAAATATTTAACAAGACAAGTTATTGAACTTTATTCATTGTAATTCTTTAAAAACTGAATAAATATTTCGCAACAATTTTAAAATATAATTTTATGAATAATTAATTGATACCTACAATTGGCGATCCTGCCCTATATTGAAAAAGGAAAAGAATTTAAAAAATAAAAACAACAAAATAACGTGGGGTGACAGAATTTGCGGCATAACAATTGATATTGACTATTGGAAATCACAATGACATTGACAACTCATTCAACAATATTGCAGATAAAAACGTAAAAATGTAAATTCTATTATTAAATATCAAAATAGAAAATACACAAAAAAAAAAAAAATAAAATTAGAACATTGACAAACATCTTATGTTAAAAACATCAATTTGAAGTGAAATGTCTTCAACATAAAACTGATAAAACAAAAATTCAAGCGGTGTAAAATTTAAAAACCGAAACATTATGCAGTTGTCAAACAAATAATGTAAACAGAAAATACATTAAAATCCATATAAGTATCAAGAAAACAAAAGTAAATAAAACATCAAGAAATAAAAGAATAAATATTACAAAATAAACCAGAAATGTACAATATAAAAGCTTAAATGAAATATGAATATGTGACAAAATCAACTTACCAACAAAAAAGGCATTATAAGTGATCATACAAGAGCAAGACGATTAATTGAAGAACAGTTACAACGTCTATTAACTAGCGGCAATCGATCAAATAGTACCGAGGACCCAAATCATATTTTTGTAAACAAGAAGCAATAAGAACAATATTATAAGCAAACAACAACAGGCCCAAACATTTAAAGAGGTATTATCGGTCATTATAACAGATATAAGTTATACATCGATTAGTAACTTTTAATGATAAATCAATAAAATTTAAATATAATTCAATAACTTCATTAATTGTAAATCCCTTTTTCGGAGATATTCCTTTTCAATCAGTATGTTTCACTCACCATCACACAACACACACACATCTACATCAGAATCACAAAGAAATGATTCGCTTATCGATTTACAAGGTACTACTAATCAAGACAACCTTGTAAATCCGTATGCTAATCAAAATAATAATGAGATCTGTTCAACCTCAATTAAGCTTCCTCAATTTTGGACGAATTGTCCTGAAGCATGGTTTCTCCATGCGGAAATGCAATTCAATAGGAAAAACATCACACAAGAAATAACGAAATATGAGTATATAATAACTGCACTTCCGCAGGAAGTCATTATGACGATTTTAGATTTTGTTCAAAATCCTCCGGATAATAATAAATTCTCTTCTTTAAAGAAAATTTTAATTGAAAGGCATTCTTTAAGCGAGAATGCAAAGCTAGATAAAGTGTTATCTGATTCGGAGATAGGAGATCGCAAACCCTCTGAATTTTATCGATCTCTTGTCTTACTTTCTGGTAGTAGTTTCAGTCAGGATGTACTCAAGAAGCTTTGGATGAGAAAGCTTCCTCAAAATTTAAACGTAATATTAACTAGTTCAAGTTCGACCGATATCAATGAACTCCTTAAATTAGCTGATAATGTATGGGAGGTTATCAATAAGAACGAAATTTCTTCAATGAGTAGTTTTCAAAATTCAAAAAGCGAAAATGCAATAATTTCTAATTTAATCCAAACTACAAACATTATGTGCAAAAATTTTGAGAAGTTATCTTTAGAGGTTTGTGAAATGAGGAAAGGAATTAACCAAAATTATTTGAAGTCCAGGTCGATAAGCAGGAATCGATTTAGAAGTCCTTCTAGATACAGGTCAAAATCCCGTGACAATCCAAACTGGCTCTGTAGGTATCATATTAGATTCGGTAACAATGCTATGAGATGCGAGCAACCATGCGCGTTTACAAAAAACAATACTTCAACAAACTAAAATCTTCTGTTGTTGCAGCGACGAACAACAGAAACTTAGAAGTATCAACTCGTCGCTTATTTATTTTTGATAGGGATAACAAATTAAATTTTCTTATTGATAGCGGGGCAGAAATTTCTGTATTACCAGTTTCTAAATTCATATGCAAAAAGAAATCTAATATAATTTTAACAGCGGCTAACGGTACTTCGATTTCAACTTACGGTAAAAAACTTTTAAATATAAATTTAGGATTGAGGCGCGAGTTTCCGTTTACTTTTCTAATAGCTGATATAGCTAAACCGATAATAGGTGCAGATTTTTTATGCAAATATGGTCTACTTATTGATATTAAAAATAAACGCCTAGTTGATCCATTTACAAACCTTTCAGTCAACACAATCTCATGTCTTTGTAATATCCCTCCTCTTCCAAAAATTTTCTCGGTAGATAATCAATATACAAAATTGTTAAAACGTTTTCCATCTCTGATTGCTGAACCTGACTACTCGAAACCAGTTAAGCATACCACTGTCCATAGACTTGCTACTGAAGGAAATCTTCCTTTTTCTAAGCCCAGGCGCCTAGATCCGATAAAATTTAAAGTAGCAAAAACCGAATTTGATTTTTTATTAAAGACTGGTATTTGTAGACCATCAAACTCATCCGTGGCCTCTCCTCTTCATTTAGTAGCCAAAAAGGACGTGGGTGATTGGCGTCCTTGCGGTGATTTTCGTAGATTAAACGTGGTAACTGTACCCGATCGTTATCCTTTACCGCATATCCATGATTTCAATATGAATCTAAGGAACAAAAATATATTTTCCAAAATTGATTTAGTAAAAGCTTACCATCAAATACCAATGGCTCAAGAAGATATTTACAAAACGGCAATAACAACACCTTTCGGTATGTTCGAGTTTTTGCGAATGCCTTTTGGGTTGAGGAATTCTGCACAGACCTTTCAGAGGTTTATAAACGAAGTTGTTAATGGGCTTGACTTTGTCTTTGCATATGTAGATGATCTGCTTATAGCAAGTGAACATGAAGAGGAACATTTGAGGCATTTGCATATTCTTTTTGAACGTTTATCAGAGTATGGTTTAAACATTAAACCTAGTAAATGTATCTTCGGTGTTAGCAATATTGATTTTTTAGGACACAATATTTCTGGGTCTGGAATTAGACCATCAAATGAGAAAATGTCAGCTATTCGTAGTTTTGAACGTCCAAAATCGGTTAAGCAGGCTCAAAAGTTTATAGGAATGGTAAACTATTACCATAGATATATTTCGAATCTTGCAGAGTACACAAATAGTATATACGATTTAATTAATAGAACAAATAAGAAGCGTGACAAGACATTGATGTGGGACGACACAGTAGCTAAAGCTTTTGAATGTATTAAAGAAAGGTTTGCATCTACGATATTATTAAATCATTTTAATAAAGATGCAAAACTTTCCTTAAATGTAGATGCATCTAACACAGCGATTGGTGGTGTCATACAGCAACATTTTAATGGCAAGTCAGAGCCATTAGGTTTTTATTCCAAAAAGCTTTCTCCTTCAGAGACCAAGTACAGCACATTCGATAGAGAGTTATTAGCTATTTATTTAAATATTAAGCATTTTCGATACCTTTTAGAAGGCAGACAATTTACTGTTTACACAGACCATAAACCACTAACTTTTGCATTAAGTTCAAAAACGGAGCGCAGTCCTAGGCAAACGAGGCATCTCGAATTCATAGCACAATTTACTAATGATATAAAATATATTAAAGGAAAGGATAATATAGTAGCCGATACATTGTCACGAGCTTTTGAGGTAGATGCAATCAAAAATTCAGATATAAATTTCAAAGTTTTGCAAAATGACAACAAAAAGATAGTGAATTAAATGAACTTATAAATAAACAAAATTTTAATAATCTCAAATTAATTAAAATTCCCGTACTAAATTTTAATATTTGCTGCGAAATTTCGGGTGAAAATCCCAGACCATTTATTCCAAGTAGTTTAAGGAGAACGGTTTTCGATATGCTACATGGCCTAGCACATCCGGGTACGAAGGCTACTCGGAGACTAATAATTAAAAAATACTATTGGCCGAATATGAATAAACAGATTAATTTATGGTCTCAAGAATGCATCAGTTGCCAAAAGTCGAAAGTTTACCGTTATACAAAATCACCAATTGCCAAAATTCCAATTCCTAAGAGCAGATTTGAACACATTCATCTTGATATTGTAGGACCTTTACCAGTTTCTAGGGGATATCGGTATATTTTTACAATAATTGATAGGTTTACTCGTTGGCCAAAAGCATATGCTTTAAGAGACATTTCAGCGGCAACTATTGTTAAAAAATTTGTTCATGAATATATTTCACGTTTTGGAGTTCCACTAGAAATAACTACAGATCAAGGCGCTCAATTCACTTCAAATTTGTTTTCGGAATCAACTAAATTCTTAGGAAGTCACCAAATAACAACGTCCCCCTATCACCCACAAGCTAATGGAATGGTGGAACGTTTTCATAGGCAGTTAAAATCATCCATAATGGCTAGAAATGGGACCAGAGATTGGTATGAAGAGTTGCCATTAATAATTTTGGGTTTGCGATCGACTTTTAAGGAAGATATCTCGGCAACACCAGCTGAGATGGTATTCGGTCAAAATCTGAGATTACCTGGTGAGCTTGTTATTCCAACCACTGAGAATATTACTTCTACAGATGTTTTAAGCGGTTTGAAGGAAAATTTTAAAAATGTTAATTCGAATTTAGGACATCATCAAAATTCTAATGGTATTTTTGTTCCAAAAAATTTGCAAGATTGTAAATTTGTTTTTGTACGTGTTATAAACAAACGTTCTTTACAACATCCGTATGAAGGACCTTATAGAGTGATTGAAAAGGATGTTAAAAATTTTAAAATAGAAATTGATAATGAAATCAGAGTTATTCCTATTGATCGTTTGAAACCAGCTATGGTTGACATTACACATTTCCCTAATACAAATACCAAAAAGAAGGTCACTTTCAATTTATTTAACAACAAATCTCTGGAAGGGGGAGTAATGTAGGGTGTTTATATTATATTAAGTTCATAGCTTTAAGTTATTTTATTAACTCTACTCTTGTAACACTTTGAATTTGTATATTGGAATATGAGAGTCTATATTTTAATTTTCAAATTTTGATATCTGAGTTTTCAGAAATTTTCATTCTGAAGAAAATATTTAACAAGACAAGTTATTGAACTTTATTCATTGTAATTCTTCAAAAACTGAATAAATATTTCGCAACAATTTTAAAATATAATTTTATGAATAATTAATTGATACCTACATTCAGCTTCTGCCTCAATCTCACGCACCGTAGTTATCGGTTGATGTAAACAATTGCCGCCTTCTTCCTTGGATTTCTGAAAATGGATTCATGATCAGAGAAGTGACCCATGTCGAACACAATATGTTTGTGGTCCGACATTAATTCCTCCCCAATACGTGCCAATTTGTGACAGCGAAGGCCATATTTTTGCTACATAGAGTAAGGGCAAGAACCTCCCCTCTAATGGCGTTAACAAAAGTGGATTCATTACCACGATGTTATGACTACTGCTTAATAAACTCCAGGAGGTGATCACCCCTGTTATTTATGTCCGCACTACCCCAAGCTTTAGGTGGGAGTTTACGTTACAGCAGAGGACCCATGGGCAATACTCAATGAGAGATTTGGATTCAGCTGTAGGGGCTGTTTCCTCCTCACCCGGAAAGTAAGCTGATTGCAAAATGGCCTCTTTTCAAAAAATATTATCCCATGAGTTTAGGATTCATATTCCAAATTTTCTTTTTTACAGGCACAGACAAAAAAATTGCACTAACTTGCGCATTTCGGGGGGATATCCGCTGATATGAGTATACCCTGCGAGAGTTCGATATCTAAAGAGTACTCCATCTAGAGTACTCCAAATGTAATCCTTTTTCATATAAAATGGTGCTCCAATTAACATTGCGATGTCCTAGGACTGCACTAAAACCTTAGCTTTGTTTCTTGTACTCCAAGGAGTACCTACAGTCAGATTACTTTGCAATGTACTCCAATGTTGTTACTCCTTGGAGTATCTGCTGTCAGAACGATAGTGTCGTGATTTTAGTCGATAAAGCACGAGCAGAACGGTGGTTCAGATTCGAATGGGAAAAACTCGAGTTGAATGTAAAGGCCAGGGGACCCCCCAATTATTTTCTGTTTGATAAAAGAAGTGAGGAGCCAAAATTTCAAGGTTTTAGGTCACTTGGAAGGCGGCGCTCAATACTGTTCAAAAAAATTAATACGAGATTTTTTCTACAGTTTCTAAAAAAATACGAGACGTGTTAGGAGGCAAAAACTATAATTTAGTTAGATATTTTAAATACGTAACCATTTTACGAGCACTCATTTTGATTGAAGTATCTGTTATGCCTGAAATAAAATAGTCTTTAATACCAGAAAATAGCCCTGCTAAGGCATGCTGTAGGAAGCCCCAACACACTAACAACATTTTTGACAACACCTACATAATGACAAATAATTTTCTTCTGTTTCGTTTTAGTTTGACTTTTCCTGTCAGAAGAAAAAAAATTATTCGAGTTTTTTCTAAAATTTAATTTTTCAAAAATTTTAAAAATTAAATGGTGTTTCTATTTCTTGTGTGTTTGCTCTCAAATGCAAAGCAAAAAATGCAGAATTTAAATTCAAAAAGTTTTTTGTGAAAGTTTCGAGGAAATATCAGCAATCCAAATGTTCAAATGCGGAGTCGCCCAAATATAGGTATTAAAACTAGTTAGTTGTATAACTTTTACAAATTCCCACATTGTTTATTATAAAAGTGTTTTGTATTATACTGCCGTCCTAAGCAAAAAGGCAGTATGTTATAAAAATTGATTAACGAGAAAACTGAAGGTGAAGTTGGGGTGTGTTCGAACTAAATACCTAGTTATTTTGCTACATAACAGCCATAAATGATTATTGAGATATTAAAAGGATTCATGAAGAATCAATTGCATCTGATTATGGGCGAAAATTATCCTTAGGACGTTAAAAGATCAGCGAACTGCCTTTCTGCTTTGTAAATCAAAAAGCAGTAAAATATTATTTACTGCTTTTTTGGATTGTAAAACAAACCCTTTATATTTTCGAGAGATACTGCCTTTCTGCTTTGTAAATCCGAAATAAAAAAAAATCATTTACTGTTTGTTTGGTTTGTAAGTTAAAGTTACTGCTTTTCTCCCCATATATTCCAAGCAGCATTCCTATCTTTCTGTGTATAAAGGCAGTATATTTTCATTTATACTGCCTTTTTACATTGTGATACCTTTATACTGCTTTTTTGTTCTGGAGAGATACAAGAGATTCTAGATGTATCAGTAACTTAAACCTTGTTTTATCGTTGAAATTACATTCTGACCGGTAATTTTTATAATCAGTGGATTGTAAGACATTAAAATAATATAATGGTATCAAAATTCCTAAAAGGCAGTAAAATGATTTTACTGCCTTCTTGCTAAGGACGGCAGTATATAATTTTAATTTAAAAAATAGTTAGAAATAAATACCATAATTTTAAATCGGGTCTGATTACATTAATATAGGTGATATAGGTTTCTTGTTGCTGTTGTAGGTTTCCTATTGTTCTTGTTGTTGTTGATGCAGGTTTCTTGTTGTTCTTGTTGTTGTTGTTCCGCTTTATTTACTTCTGCCTGACTGACATCTATGTCACGAAGGAAGGAAAAGTGCCCGGACAAAGATAAGGAGAGCCTTATGCAGTATTCAATTAGTAAGAAAGAGATGCAAAATCATACACGTATACAAATTGTTTATTAAGGATTATAATGTCGCTCTTGGCAACCTGAATGAAACTTCCCTACAAGACAGATGACAATCATTTGATGCAACATTTGATTGTCATTGCTGTCAGCTAAACGATCATCGCTTCAATCATTTCACACGAGGAATAAGGAAAAGTTGATGTCAACAACTGTGTGCGTGTGACTTTTTGTCTCCCTCTAACACATTACTAATTTGAACTACGCATATATCTGTCTCACTGCTTTTTGTGGATCAATGATGACATCATGATGATTTCATAATGATATCACAACTGTCATAATCTGTCATAATATGAAAATTATTTAAATATTTTTTTTTTTTTCAAAATGTTTTATTTTTTAAAATCAAATAAAATGGCTTTTTAGTAATAGAAAATTGAAAACTCAATATTAAAAAATATGAATACAAGTGATAATATTAGAACTTAAAAACAAATTATAATTATTTACTGCTTTACTGTTGTTGTTGTCAGGAATAAATACGTGATAATCACGAGTGCTCTTTATTTGCGGCATGTGCCCCAGTCACGTTCTTAATATCGCAGCAGAATAGTTCTGTGTATCACCTTTTCCAATTTTTCTTCTCCATCAGAGTTTCGGTGATCACAATGTTTTTGAAACTTGCCCTTCTTTGCAAAATATGTACACCTATGTATAAATAAAATGCAAACTTTAATTTAATTTATATAATTAATTTTTAATACTTAGCTTCTTTTTTTACAGCCAAATTTATTATTTCCATTCGTTTTTTATTTTGATAATAATGAGCACGCGACAAAAATTGTGCTATGTTTTGAAAGAACTTGAAAATTCATCATATGTTATATTCATTTTATG
The DNA here is from genome assembly GCA_964058755.1 of Campiglossa producta. Classification (NCBI taxonomy): domain Eukaryota; kingdom Metazoa; phylum Arthropoda; class Insecta; order Diptera; family Tephritidae; genus Campiglossa; species Campiglossa producta. The sequence goes on along the minus strand of CAXKVI010000003.1, from coordinate 94,842,425 downwards.
CTCATGTGACAGTCAGCTATGACAATTGTCAGTGGTTTGGTCAAAAAATTATCATCATTGACAATTTATAGTGTGAGTGTGTTAGTAAAAATATCAGCCCGTCTTGTCAAAGCTGACTGTCACCTGACACATTAAGGGCCACTTGCATAAAAGCCGATTAAGCCTAATCGGTGATTAACTTGACAGTTAACCATACAAAATACGTCAATTAAACTCCGGTTAGTCGTTATCAGCTTTTATGCAAGCGGCCCTAAATGATTATAACAACCCTACAAGACGGGCTGATATTTTTACTAACACACTCACACTATAAATTGTCAATGCTGATAATTTGTTGACCAAAACGCTGACAATTGTCAAAGCTGACTGTTACCTGACACATTAAATGATTATAACAAATGGTGTATTTTCAAAATTAATCAAATCTATTCAGACGTTCATTCTTTTCAAAATGAAATTGGGAGCGGTGAAATTAATTTTGCTGCAAAACATTGAGATAAGAATACAAAATCGTCAAAAGAAATTTGTTAAATCCAATTTTTTAGGCGTTTAGGCAAATGGAGTCAATTTACAGATAGGAAGCGGACGAATAGTTTGTCCAGATAGTCGCCACTCCTTTCAAATCGACAACCCAGCACATTCACAGAAATATTCAGCTCATATACTAGTTACCCTGCACTTGTGTTAGCTGGACAAGTGTCTGACCAGGACACGTATAATTCAGGAAACATTTTTATAAAATTGTTCGGAGCTGTGGGATTTTATGGTGAGCCTTCGTGTTAAATCTCTCTACATATTTCTTGAATACCACAAACGTTTGTTTTCAGGCAATCGTGGTTCGTGGATGAGGGCAAGGGTAGTGAGGTAGCTGGTAACGTTGATAAGCTTTACCACAACGGAGTTGAGTATTGCGCTGGGCGCCGGTGATGCCGTAGTGAACCAAGGGCCCTCTGTCGCCTTCTCCCAGTTGCGTAGGCTGTGTTTTGTTTGCTGAATTTTATTAATTTGTATGCAATTTTATTCAATAATAAAAATTTCATCAAGCCATTTTTGTTTATTTAAAAATAAACATAAATATTTTAATAAAAACTATTTTAAGGATCATTTTTGCGCAGCTTTGGCAGGTTATGACAGCTGTCAGTTATGACAATTGTCAGTTATGACAGTTGTCAGTTATGATATCATTATGACATCATCATTGATCCAAAAATAAAGTGAGACACTACTATTCTTAACTCAAATTAGTAATGTGTTAGAGGGAGACAAAAACTCACACGTACACAGTTGTTGACATCAACTTTTTCTTTTTCCTCGTGTGAAATGATTGGAGCGATGATCGTTTAGCTGACAGGACTGACAATCAAATGTTGCATCAAATGATTGTCATCTGTCTTGTAGGGATTGCACTACGGCCTGAAATAGATTTCATTCAGCCATACCTGACATTTGACTATTCAAATGACTGATATGTGTCTAGTAGGGAGCTAATATTTGAGATTTTATAATTATTTTACAATTCAGTAATCTGAACATGCTTAACATGTTTAATATAAAATGTATTGAAATGTATTAAATCTGAATCATTAAAAAAATACAGTTAAAAAATTTTTAAAATTTACTCCTTCATAGAAATTTATGAAAATTAAACCTCGTTAAGCGCCGCCTTCCATATGTTCCACAGTGCTGAAATTTTGCATAGATTATTCTTTTACTAGATGTAAAAAAAAATCGGAGGGTCCCTAGGTCTCTAAGAAAAACTTGAGTTTTTTGAACCACCCTAACGAGCAATGATCGGCTTTCAATAAATTGAAGGTGGTCCGCTGAGGCATTACAAAGGTTTACATTTGGAGTACTTCAATATCCCAAAATTGGAACACATGATCCAATGATTTTTGCAGGGGTGCACCTACTTTGAAGTCAAACTACAACTTTTTAAATAGGAATGAATCCTGGTTCATTTTGTCCATTTTGAATTTTAAAGGTCTGATATCAGATTCGAAATAAAAGAACTCAAATCCATTTGATAACTTCTTGAGTTTGGGCCAATGAACGGTAGTCGCCAGACTATGTCGTATTGGAGGGTTGTTTTAACTGGCATTCTTAAACCCAACGCACAAATTATATTACGACTTTTTACCGCTTGCTCTTACACCACAAGGCCCGCTTTAGAGCACACGTTCTGGTGCTATTTTCCTGCATATTTACTTATCCAAACGTTCTAACGAATCATTTTCAGTGTCTTAAAGGATTAACATTAATTAATATTTGGTTTATTTTTAGCTACTCATCATCATCATTTATTGGCGCTTAACCGCCTAAGCGATTTTGGCCGTCGCCTATCAGTCATTCCTTTTTAGCGATAACTGACGCCAATTGGAAACCCCAAGGGAGTTCAAGTCATCCTCCACCTGTTGTTTCCATCTCAGTCGAGGCCTCCCCCTTCCTCTGCTGCCGAATTCGGGTGACGATTGGAAAACCTTCTGGGCTGGAGCTTCTTTGTCCATTCGCATGACGTGACCCAGCCAGCGGAGCCTTTGGGCTTTAATTCGCTGGACTATGGTCAGATCTGCGTAAAGCTCGTACAGCTCATCGTTAAATCTCCTTCGATACTCGCCGTCGGCATCACGGGAAGGACCATAAATCTTCCGGAGAACTTTTCTCTCAAATACTCCAAGGGCCATCTCATCTTCTCTTGACATTGTCCATGAATCTGAGCCATACATCAGGACAGGTATGATGAGAGACTTATAGAGCGCGATCTTTGTTCTTCGAGAGAGGACTTTACTTCTCAATTGCCTACTCAGTCCAAAGTAGCACTTGTTCGCAAGAGTGATTCTCCGTTGGATTTCTAGACTGATATTATTTTCGGTGTTAATGCTGGTTCCCAAATAGACGAAGTCCCTCACAGTTTCAAATTTGTAACTATCAACAGTGACGTGGCTGCCAAGACGCAGGTGCGCCGATTCTTTCTTTGATGACAGCAAATACTTCGTCTTGTCCTCGTTGACCGCAAGACCCACTTTTTTCGCTTCTTTATCCAGTCCAGAGAAGGCAACGCTTACGGCGCGGTTGTTAAGGCCAATGATATCAATATCATCGGCATACGCCAGCAATTGCACGCTCTTGTAAAAGATTGTACCATTGCGGTTTAGCTCTGCTGCTCGAATTATCTTCTCCAGCATCAGGTTGAAGAAATCGCACGAAAGGGAGTCGCCCTGTCTGAAGCCTCGTTTGGTTTCAAATGGCTCAGAGAGGTCCTTCCCGACTCTGACGGAGCTGTTAGTATTGCTCAACGTCATTTGGCAAAGCCGTATAAGCTTTGCAGGGAAGTCAAATTCAGACATGGCGGCATACAGGCAACTCCTTTTTGCGCTGTCAAAAGCGGCTTTGAAATCGACAAAGAGATGGTGTGTGTCGATTCTTTTATCATGGGTCTTCTCCAGGATTTGGCGTATCGTGAAAATCTGGTCGATGGTAGACTTACCAGGTCTAAAGCCACACTGATAAGGTCCAATCAGCTTGTCTACGATGGGCTTCAGTCTTTCACACAATACGCTAGAAAGAACCTTATATGCGATATTAAGAAGGCTGATTCCGCGGTAGTTGGTGCGGTTAGCGGGATCGCCTTTCTTGTGGATTGGGCAGAGCACACTTAAATTCCAATCTGGAGGCATGCACTCGTCTGACCATATTCTGCATAAGAGCTGATGCATGCTTTTTACCAGCTCTTCGCCTCCGTGTTTGAACAGCTCGGCGGGTAGTCCGTCTTTTCCAGGCGCTTTGTTGTTTTTGAGCCGGGATATAGCTATCCTCACTTCATCATAGTCAGGTGGTGGGACGACTTTTCCATCGTCAGGGATTGGGGTATCGGGTTCGACGTCTCCCTCGCAATTTAGCAGTGAGGAGAAGTGCTCCCTCCATAATTTAAGTACACTCTGTACGTCGGTTACCAGGTCACCATTATTGTCCTTACAGGAACTTGCCCCGGTCTTAAAACCTTCCGTCGTCCGCCGGATCTTTTCATAGAATTTTCGGGCATCATTCCTGTCAGCCAGCATCTCAAGCTCCTCACACTCACGCCTTTCGGCCTCACGTTTCTTTTTTCTGAAAAGGCGTCTCTCTTCCTTCTTTGCCTCACGATAGCGTTGCCATACACTGCGGGTTGCGCCCGTTCGCAGCGTCTCCCTGTAGGCAGCGTCCTTTTTGTCCGAGGCAGTGCTGCATTCCTCATCGTACCAGTTGTTTTTGCGGGCTCGCTGGAACCCTATAGTGGCCTCAGCGGCGGTACGTAATGAGTGAGAGATATGCTTCCATTTTTAGCTACTGTCTCTTAAAATATTTGTGCTATTTATGGCACAAAAAAGGAAACAATTCAAGAAAAACAAAAAAAAATGCAGAAAGGATTGAATTTTACTGGCTTTGTTTATAATGGTTGCATAAACGCTTGTAAATACATATAGACACTGTGCTTTCATTCACACATACATACATACAAACAAACATACTTAGTGTCTTTGCCAGCATTCACATCCTTTCCACTCCCCCATTCGCTGTCTAAATTTGATCGGGCACTACTGTGCTTGGTAATTTTATCTGGTACGCAGAAACGCTTGTTTCGACATCTTACGCCATGCGTTAGCAGCATCAAGAACAGCAATTACTGAAGAAAAAGAAGCATTTTCCCTTTTCCATTAAGCTACACTAGCAAAATAAAAGAAGTAACAGTAAATTCCTACCAACAATATTTGCATAACGGCCTTCGTCAAGCGCCCGGGGTGCAGTCATCAACATCGTAAACACTCAAAAAGCGCAGTCTTGAAATTGCTTAAAATCTTCCACTTCCACTCATTTTTTCCACTTACCGAGCGACCACGTGCCATAACTGCCGTTATCCTTCAAATACTTAAAAATATTAACTGTCAATTTGCATTTGGCGCAGTCGCCATTTAAATGCATCACCCTATTAGTACATCCTGCTCGGGGTGGATGGGGGGTTAGGGTTTACAAATGTGGGCGATAGAGAATTGCTGATGCGAGTTGAAATGCCATTGCAGTATGTTTACACAATAGATATTTGTAGTTGTTGTTGTGCAACAAAACAAGTGGCAACTGTTGAAAGTGACATTCCACCACTCGTAACGAATTGAGATTTTGTGAAGATTGCGGTTATTATTTGAGCTTATATGTATGATGGTCATAATGTTTAGCTTCTTTAAGCTGCCACTTGTTGGATTCACTTGTCTTGCGTTAGCTTCTGTCGAGGACAAGTTTCATCATAGAACGATTTAACAAACAAAAAGTGAAGGTACATATGTTTTACAGATGGAAAGCTTACGGCGACTAAGGCAAATATCTCCAGGTTATGTGCCAGGAAACTTTCTTAAAATTCCGTGTTATTTATTTTTCGAGAGGTTATGAGGATGGCGGCGGCCATGGTGTAGCGGCAGTGTGTTCGGCTACTGCATATTTTTTATCTCTACTACGGTTGCCGTTTGCCTAAAATTTTGCGTACCAAAATTCGTACCAAACAGAACAAAAACGTACCAAAATATTTTGCTAACCAAACAATATACCATATATTAAAACAATTTTAAGCAGTTAATCTGCTGCCGTAATTTAACACAGAAACGAGTTTTAAGATATCGACGTGCCATACCAAAACTAACACTTTTTAAATTTTTTACGAAAAGCAACACTTTTAAAATTCTGTAAGAAAACTAACACTTTTATTTTGTGTCTGACGAAAGTATTTTCTCTGAAGAAAATGTGCTATCGACACAAAATTTTAGTAGTTAGTTTTCGTATGGCACGTCGATATGTATGTATATGTACATATCGACGCGCCATACGAAAACTAACACCAAAAAATTTGTGTCTGACGAAAAGTAACACTTTTGCTTTGTGTCTGACGAAGACTAACACTTTTTTTTGTGTCTGACGAAAACTAACACTTTTGCTTTGTGTCTGACGAAGACTAACACTTTTATTTTGTTTCTGACGAAAACTAGCACTGAAACTGAGTTTGTTATTTTTTTGCAGGGGGTTTTTTCGGTAGAAAATGTTTTTATATCCTAATACTGTCTTTAACGGCTTTACCAGGCGGAACTCACTTCTAATGGCAGGAACTGTACAACAATAAAGTAAATATAACAATAAGACCAACTAAGGGACAATAAAAGGAAGAAATGGGATGTAGTGGCGATAACAGGAAATGTTTTATTTTCGAAACGAACTCTACATAATATATAATAAATATAGTTTAAAAACACTAAAACTCACGCTTTTAGAGAGTATTGAACTAAAAAGTTGAAAATAATTTTAAAAACCCTACACAGTAGTATTGTGGAAAAAGCGTGGTCCGCTTTGTTCCATAATCTTCGTTTTTTATTTAATTTATTTTTACCTTTTTAGTGCAATATTCTTTAAAAGCGCGTGTTTTCGCTTTTTAAACTACGAGTATATTTATTTTTTACTTTTTAGTTAAATGTGTTATGAAGTAATCGATAAATATATCGAAATATACCGCAGTGCAAACGAAACCTCTGGGCCTCCACTTTCGTTTGATACCCAGATTGTACGCATTATGACCGATAGCTTAGTTATCGATAAATATATCGGAGTCATAATACAACCTCCTATCGTTTGACACCCATATTGAATGCACATTTCAAGGGTTTTGTGACACTCTTATGCCACTATCGGATAGACTGAAGTAGAATTACATACAAACAAGCAAACATACATATGAATGTATGTACAAGTAAAGCTAATGAAAGCGTAGTAAAGAAACTAGCATTATGTGGGAAAAGCGTCGAGCGCTCGATATACGAAAATTATGGCACAAAGCGGACCACGCTTTTTCCACAATACTACTGTGTAGGGTTTTTAAAATTATTTTCAACTTTATAGTTCAATACTCTCTAAAAGCGTGAGTTTTAGGTTTTTTAAACTATATTTATTTTTTACTTTTTAGTGCCCTATGAAATTATCGATAAATATATCGAAAAATACAGCAGTCTAAACGAAACCTCTGGACTTCCTCTTTCGTTTGATACCCATATTGTTGGGAAATTTTAAGGTATTTGGCCTGACATTTTGGCAATAACTCAGTTATCGATAAATTTATCGAAATATATCGATGTCCAAATGAAACCTGGGGCCCTCACCTTTCGTTTGATACCCATATTGTAGGGAAATTTTAAGGTTTTCGGGCAACCACATTTTGACCGATAACTCAGTTATCGATAAATTTATCGAAATATATCGATGTCCAAATGAAACCTGGGGCCTTCCCCTTTCGTTTGATACCAATATTGTAGGGAATTTTTCAGGTTTTTGGGCAATCATATTTTGACCGATAACTCAGTTATCGATAAATTTATCGCAATATATCGATGTCCAAATTGAACCTGGGACCTTCCCCTTTCGTTTGATACCCATATTGCAGGGAATTTTTTAGGTTTCTGGGCAATCATATTTTAACCGATAACTCAGTTATAGATAAATTTATCGAAATATATCGATGTCCAAATGAAACCTGGGGCCTTCACCTTTCTTTTGATACCAATATTGTAGGGAAATTTAAAGGTTTTCGGGCAACCACATTTTGACCGATAACTCAGTTATCGATAAATTTATCGAAATATATCGATTACCAAATGAAACCTGGGGCCTTCCCCTTTCGTTTGATAGCTATATTGTAGGGAATTTTTTAGGTTTTTGGGCAATCATATTTTTACCGATAACTCAGTTATCGATAAATTTATCGAAATATATCGATGTCCAAATAAAACCTGGGACCTTCGCCTTTCGTTTGATACCCATATTGTAGGGAATTTTCTAGGTTTTTGGGCAATCATATTTTAACCGATAACTCAGTTATCGATAAATTTATCGAAATATATCGATGTCCAAATGAAACCTGGGGCCTTCCCCTTTCGTTTGATACCCATATTGTAGGGAAATTTTAAGGTTTTCGGGCAACCACATTTTGACCGATAACTCAGTTATCGATAAATTTATCGAAATATATCGATGTCGAAATGAAACCTGGGGCCTTCTGCTTTCGTTTGATACCCATATTGTAGGGAAATTTTAAGGTTTTCGGGCAACCACATTTTGACCGATAACTCAGTTATCGATAAATTTATCGAAATATATCGATGTCCAAATGAAACCTGGGGCCTTCCCATTTCGTTTGATTCCAAAGACTGAAACCGAAACCGAAACCGTAACCGTAACCGATTAAAACCGATTCATTTTTCAAAACCGAAACCGAAACCGTAACCGTTATTTTGATCTGGAAAAGAACGAAACCGAAACCGTTTCAAAAGCCGGAACCGGTTCCAAACGGTTTTGAATTTTTTTAATGTATCACTTCTTTAAGTGGGCACAAACAGGTACTCTGAAAACTTTCAGGGAGGATTGTCGAGCAAGGTTACAAAATACGCGTTTTAACCTTAGTATAAAAATTATGAAAGAGTAAATTTGATTATAGTTGAATGAAGCGACCGAAAAAAATTTACGAGATACGAAAACGAAATGTTCAGGCTTGACTCAGAAAGCACCACTCATATTAATGTTTTTGGCGATTTATACATTTCATTTAATATTTTTCTAATAAAAAAGTAGAGTTAATTCTAGGAATTTGTTTTGCAGAAATTTCATCCATGCATAGCGTTAATAAAATTTATTATTATATTAGAGAAATCCCATCATGGCAGCAGGAAAAAGTTATGAAAATTCAGATCTATTTCGAAGCTACATAGGTACTTGACTATTTTAGTAGTAAAATTTATTTTGTTTGTGTTTTTATTTGGTAACCGAAACCGGAACGAAACCGTAACCGAAACCGAAATAAATGTCGAAGAACGAAACCGGAACCGAAACCGAAACACGTTGCAAAACCGAAACCGTAACCCGAACGTTATTTTAATCGGTTTCAGACCTTGTTTGATACCCATATTGTAGGGAAATTTTAAGGTTTTCGGGCAACCACATTTTGACCGATAACTCAGTTATCGATAAATTTATCGAAATATATCGATGTCCAAATGAAACCTGGGGCCTTCCCCTTTCGTTTGATACCCATATTGTAGGGAAATTTTAAGGTTTTCGGGCAACCACATTTTGACCGATAACTCAGTTATCGATAAATTTATCGAAATATATCGATGTCCAAATGAAACCTGGGGCCTTCACCTTTCGTTTGATACCCATATTGTAGGGACATTTTACAGTTTTTGGGCCTCTGGGGCTTAGACCGAACGAGGGTTACATACATACAAGCAAGCAAACAAACAAACAAACAAACAAGCAAACATACAAGTGAACCTAATAAAAGCATGGTAAAAAGGCAAAACAAAAACCCATTGAAAAGTGCGTGCACGCGAGAATATGAACATTATTGTGATTACAATAAAATTATTCTAGGCGACAACAGAAAATAGTATATAATATATGAACATACAAATGCATTATTTTCCTAAAATGACCCCAAAACGACCACGTTTGTGAATAGGAGTAATCGAGAGTTAATTTTTCCGAGCCCTGGTATTTACCAACCGCTTTCAACCTACCTAATGTTTGCAAAAACAAGCTTCTGCAAACAGTCGCATTTTCGACACCATCCTTTCTAGGTAGTTTAAAGGTGTAATTTTATTTTCGTCCTCGATGCCGCATACCGGCTTTTCATCACTGTCGTCTACCGGCTTTTGCTGTAACGTCACCCAATTGTTAAGACACTCCCATTGCTTTGTTTTATCCCCGAGCCCCTAGAATAAATTGTGCGAATATTCGCGGTCACTTTCGTCTAGTATTAAGTGACACTTGCGCCTACATTTCTTTGCGCCATCGTCGCAAGCAGTTTTTATCATTCGGGGATTAATTATTTTTCCCTTTCTCCCTACTCTTATCGTGCCTGTGCTGCGTGCTTTCTTTGCAGCAGAATCTATCCATAACTCAGTATGGATACGTCGTTTGCGGACGTTGGGTAATGGCTTGTTTTTCCTTTTAACGCCACGTAGACGAAGAAGGGGTGCTCAGTACTGTTAGTTGTGGCCTCAGTCTGCATCCTTCACCTGCAACATATTTATGTACATATGTTTTTAAAGCGGAAAACATTTGGCAGTAAATGAAATTTTATATATACTTACGTATGTAATAAAAATGTTGTTCTCGATTTTTTGTTAACAAAGATAATAATTTATATCTTGATAATATATTTTTAAGTCCAAAAAACGTCCAGGCTTAACGTTAACATCAAAGCTATATAGATTTATATGTTCTTTATTTATTACATATAATAAAACACCTAATATTAAAAAAGCACCGATTTACCGAATCTAGACCCTGTAAATAAGCAGGAAACCAAAAACAAAGTGCTAGTTTTCGTCAGACACAAGTTAAAAGTGTTAGTTTTCGTCAGACACAAAGCAAAAGTGTTAGTTTTCGTCAGACATAAATTAAAAGTGTTAGTTTTCGTCAGACACAAAATAAAGTTGTTAGTTTTCGTACAGAAGTTGAAAAGTGTTACTTTTCGTAAAAAATTGAAAGTGTTAGTTTTCGTATGGCATGTCGATATGGTGATTCAAATATAAGAAAATTTGCTAACCCTTAGGGCTCGCTATTTTTCCGCCCTTTTCCAAGTGGTACCACTTCACTTCTACTGCCAGTAAAATAAATAATTTTTTTGTAGTCACTCAAATGTAGTTTTGATATTTGTAGCAGGGTCATTGTAGTTGCTTTGAAGTTAAGATAGCAAAAACGGTGCCATGACAAAATCCCAAGTAAAAAAATTGGGATTATGACACACCCAATTTTTTTACTTGGGAATATGACGCTGCAGTGGAGTGTCATACTCCCAATTGGGTTTTTGACACCTTTGAGCTGCAACATTAGAAAGAAAATCAAGCCTGTTCAATACTTTTATTACAAGATTTACTTTCAAGTTTTTTGCCAGAAAAAGTAAGTATATATAAATATAAATTTATAATTGATATGTTTTGAGAAATGGCATTGAAAAAAAAATATATTATATATGCTTTGCAAATGCCGTTCAGAGTCGGCCAACTTGTAAACTCAATGCAGCACAACACAAGTTGGAAGAGAAGCTCGGCAAAAATCTCGCATAAGGTTGTGATAACCTGTTGATATATCGCCGCCATTAAGCCCCAATTACATAAAACTTTGTGAAACTTTGACGATAAGCATTTGCCAAAAGCTCGCATCGCTTTACGTTCCACAAACTTTGTATGAAAATCGAACCTGCAAAGTTTTATATAATTGGGGCTTTCTTTACAAAGAGTTTTTTAAAAGGGCGTGACAAGTCCCATAAAAACTGAGTTTTTTATGCTGAATATCTCTAAAAGAGTTCAAGGTAGGGACCTGAAAATTTGTAAGGAGATATACGATAGTTGAGCTATGGGAAAAGGGGGCATGGCACCTCTAATGCATGCTTAATTTTCAAGGCTGAATACGGTGGAGCGAATTTTTTTCTTTGAAATTTATTTTGTCTCACCTCCGGAACGGTACCTTTCTAGCCCAGGAATAAGCGTGTAAAATTTTATTGACCTACTCGCATGTTTAGAAATTTCTAAAATTATTAAATAAAAAAACGAAGTATGGGGATTAATAAACGTGGTTGAGCTGATTATTACTGCGAGTTTTTTTTTTTAGAAGCAACAACAACAAAAGTTATTAAAGGTTATTAATGGGGATAATAGGGGCTTGACCCCCTCATAATAAAAAAGTATCAATGTATCAAAAGACGAATTTTACAAAAATGTGCTATAAAATTGATACAATTGTATCAAAACGGCAACGCTGTTGTACAGTACTATTTCGTTTTGATTATTACTTTCATAGTTCAGTTCAAAACAAAATCCAAAAGCTTAGTTCACTTTGAAAACTGTAAAATACATTTTTTTAATTTACATCCAAAATAAAAAGCGAAACTATAAAAAACCATTCACCCTTCCCAGCCCAGCAAACAATTGGACTCATAGATGAGTCAGAAAGGAGTCCTAAATGGGAGCGTTTACGCTCTTTATGAGCTCATTTATGTGTCCGAAATGAATGTATTTCCCTTCTTGCGATGGTCGTCCGATATGAGCATTTTTTCATTCATCATAGGAGCCTAAATATAAGTAATATATGCCACCTTTTGGACTCATAAACTGCTCAGATATGAGCTCTTATATCATTCTTATTGGACTCATAATAGATGCCTTTGAGACGATTTTTCGGCTCATATTATCCTCATATACTCTATTGAATTGCAGCTATTTAGCTTTAAAAGGCCCTTAAAATTTCGACGGTTTAGAAAACTTCCCAGCCAGTAAATTAAAACTTGAAGTGTACCCCTCAAACATGAGCGCTCGTAATTTAGGAGTCCGATATGAGTCCTAAATATTAGAAAAAGATGATCCTCCGAAATAAGATCATATAGGAGTCCTTTATGACTCCGATTTGATGAAAGTTATGAGCCGTATGCCGAAATTGTTCATTTAACAAAGCAATTTTGGAACAAATTTTCATATTTTGTTTGTGAAAATTTCTTGATTTCAAATAAATATTCAATTGCATCGCGTGCGGACTGTTCCTGGCAATTTTTCTTGCTATCCTGTTGGCACCGGTCTAGAGGATTCCCTGATAAGTATACCTTCCTATAAGTGTTTCTTTTTTCATTTCCCCACAAACATCTCATGCAAGCCCCGGCAGTTGGTGGGACAGTTGTCCGAAAATGTGAAATTCGTTTGGAAGGCGCTATGAACGCACTGGTCAATCAATATGTTATTTCTTACGCTCAGTCGCTCACTTGCAAGCAACGACTCAACAAAATACGCTGTTGCCTCGGTTTTTGCTAGTGGTGCGATGATCGCTCTTTCCCTAATGGGAATAATATTTGATTATGTATGATGATTTAAAGTATCATCTTGGCCCAAATAATGGTTAAATGCATTTTCCATTTTGGATAAGTTAAAACTAAAATGTAATAAGCGTAGTGAAATTCTGCACGTCCGATTTGCCTCTTGGTTTTCACTAGAATGAATTCAACCCTTAAAATATGTAGCATAGTTTCTTTTATGCAGGTGTATTCATCAGACATTGATATCGTTGTCTCTTTTTTACTTGTAAAATACTAATTGCAATTATCGTGACGCGCAGAAGCTCACTCGGTAAAGCAGAAATGCGTTTGCCTCGCTCTTACACTCTAGGTACATAAAAATCAGCTCACTATGATTTTAATAACACAGTATTTTTATTTGCACAGTTTTTCATTTTACAGTATTCACAAGGTGCATATACAGGGTTAGAAATAATATCAGACTGCTATAAATTAATAATTGTTTACATCGACATATGCTTCCCCTTTCAATGCCGAAAAGGCGCCATTTCAGACCAAAAAGTGCAGTAGGTATATGGCTTTTTTAAGAGTCATAAATGCATTCAAAAATCTTCATAAAAGAGTCATATTTGACTCCTGAGCAAATAAGAGTCATAAATGACTCATATTCAGGCTCATTCAATATATGAAATTTAGCTCATATCGGACGACCATCGCAGGAAGGGAAATACACTCATTTCGGACTCATAAATGAGCTCATAAAGAGCGTAAACGCTCCTATTTAGGACTCCTTTCTGCATCATTTGTGACTCCGATTGTTTGCTGGGTATACGTAGTTAGTATCATTTTTATTATGCAGTTTACTTAAACTGAACAGGTTGCTTTATGAAGAAAAAATAATTTCAAAGACAAATGACATGAATATTTTTTCAAAAGTTGCTCTTGCAACTAAGCACTATCGGAATTCGGCTCATAATTTTCATCAAATCGGAGTCATAAAGGACTCCTATATGATCTTATTTCGGAGGCTTCTAATATTTAAGACTCATATCGGACTCCTAAATTATGTTTGAGGGGTTATTATGATTGTAGGTAGGCGCTCGTTTCGTCTGTCGTTCGCAAAGTCGTTTCGTTCCGAATTTCGTATTCCTGAAATCTTTTTTATTTTAAGAGAAAAATACAAATTGTGTGTTTTGATGTGCCTCAAGCTTTCCGCGCTTAGTTTTTGCAATCAGGGGATGTCGCGTGTGCCTTGGAACTCTACCTTAAGACACCGTTTCATGCTACCACAAAAAAACACCATAAAGATTGCATTATTTCCATAAAAGAAGAAGTAAAAAAATAGGCAAAAAAAGAAGGAAGAGAAAGAAAAGAGAAAACGAAAGAGGAAATAAAGAGAACAGGACAGATAAGGAGGAAAACAATCAGCTCATAACTTCCGGACTTCTTTGGGTTAGGGAATTGTGAGATGAGGCTAGAGAAAGGCAACAACATGCTGGACACCTAGAGTAAACATATTTGATTCTTTTTCCTGTTTGATTTCAAAGTTGACTCATAATTAAATCATTAGAATTATTGGAACCCGATTCATAATGGCGACTGAAAAATTATTATAAGTTTTTGATCATCAAATGGAATCATATTTTATTATTCCCCCTCTTCCTTTTGATAATAACTGAGTATTTCGTTACTGAAAGTAATCAAAATGTATTTTTCTTTGTTGTAATTGTCACAAACAAAAGACAAACGTTTCCAAAAAGTAGTAAACTGTACAAAACTTAAATGACATGCTACTCGAAGAGCCAATGAAAAGTATTTTGTACAGTTTATTTTCGTATCCTGATCCTCATACTTCGTGGGAGTTATCTCAAAAGGGGCGCGGGGCCATTAAATTTGCTATATCAATACCGTACTCAAAAAAATATGGGAGCTATGGAAAAAGTTTGTTAGCAGAAGAGATGAGACAAAAAATTTAAAAAGGGGATTTTTTCTACAGTTTATAAAAAAATTACGAGACGTGTTAGGAGGCAAAACCGTTATTTATTTGGACATTTTAAATACGTAACTATTTTACGAGCACAAATTTTTGGATGAAGTACCACAAAATTGCTAACATTTGAGATTGTAAATATATTTATTTTACATCTTATATAATAACCAGAATTTTATATTTATCGATAGGTCAACTGGAGCTGTGTCTGCCTCAAGGCCAATTCATACAAGTGGATTCGAGCGAATTCAGATCTACACACACGCACACACCTTGTAGCTGAAAATGTCAGACAAAGCAACAAGATAAGCAATTTGGGGAAACCCCCCAGGCCCGGCATTTTTTTAGGGGCCCGGGAATTTGAATAACTCGGAAAAAAAATTAACAGCGCCGCATAATTCGATTATTTTTGTACAACACTTGTCCCATATTCAAGGCTGCCGGGCCGGACGGGATTATCCCCGCGCAGCTTATAAACACGTTGGAGACATCAGCTAAATGGCTGGTATTTCTCTTCACAGCCTGCCTGGCTCTCAACCACATTCCGGGCTCCTGGAGAAGCGCCACGGTAGTGTTTATCCCTAAGGCTGGGAAGGCATCCCACTACGAGCCAAAAGACTACAGACCGATCAGTCTCTCGTCCTTTGTACTAAAAACCTTTGAGAGGATATTAAGCGACTACCTCTTAACGACTATTGATAGCAACCTTATCTCTAGCTATCAGCATGCATACACCAAGGGTAAATCAACAGAAACCGCTCTGCACAGCCTAGTGTCTGTCATTGAAAAATCGCTGTGTGAAAAGGACTACTGTCTCGTGGCCCTCCTAGACATTGAGGGGGCTTTCAACAATATAAGCCCGGAGGCTATCAACTCCGCTCTAACTAATCTGGGAGTAGATAGACCTCTAACTGGTTTAATTGACCAACTTTTAATGGGAAGGAAAATAGCTTCTTCACTTGATACGGTTGAGTTATCACGCTATGTCACAAGGGGAACACCCCAGGGTGGTGTTCTTTCCCCGCTTTTATGGAACCTCACAGTCAACTCGTTGCTACGTGACACAAGCTGGGGGGGGCGGGAAGATAGTGGCATACGCAGACGATTTAGCTATTGCATTCAGAGGCAAGTTCCCACAAACTCTGTGTGACCTGATGCAAGTAGCACTGCGAGAAGTTTCGACGTGGTCCTCTCGCTGCGGACTTAGTATCAACCCAGGGAAGGTGGAACTTGTCCTCTTCACCAACCGGTACAAAATACCGCCACTAAGCCTACCAGAACTAGATGGCACGCGCCTGGGCTTGTCGGATAAGGCCAAGTTTCTAGGCATAGTTCTGGACAGGAAATTGAATTGGAAGGAGAATGTTCTTCAGCGCCAGAAGAAAGCTTGCATCGCTCTTTACACCTGCAAAAGAGCCATTGGCAAAAAATGGGGGCTCAGCCCTAGAGTATGCAGTTGGATCTACACGGCCATCATTCGCCCAATCATGCTTTATGGAGTCGTCGTATGGTGGCCTGCGCTGAGCAAGGCAACATACCTGAATCTGTTGCGGAAAGTCCATAGATCCAATATGATCTGTATAAGCGGTGCGCTAAGGACAACGCCCAACGAAGCCCTCCAGGTCATTCTGGGCATTTTGCCACTTGATCTGGAAGGGTTTCGGTCAGCGGCGGCATCAGCTCTGCGCCTAAGAGAAACCTCCAGTTGGGCTGCGGGTACTATTGGACACTCCAGTATTCTGGAATCTTACAGCTTTCTCCCTCTAAGCACAGATCGTTGTGCGACTACTACAGTCGGGGATAGCTGTTTCAAAATAAACATTCCCAGCAGAGAAGACTGGGAGAGGACGGATTGGTGTCCCGAAACAAATGGTGGCACTTCCATATACACCGACGGCTCGAAGTTGGACGGCAGAGTTGGAGGAGGCGTTTATTCAAGGGATTTGGACCTTGAGCTCTCCTTCAGACTACCTGATCATTGTAGCGTCTTCCAGGCGGAAGTCTCGGCAATCCTGGACGCCGCGGCCTGGTTAAACAAACGTGTTATCGGAGAAGATATCGCTATTTTCAGCGATAGCCAAGCGGCCATCAAATCCCTTGGCTCATACACGTTCAACTCTGAACTGACGCTCAGCTGTCGTCGATCTCTTCAGGAGATGGCCCAACAGAACCGCGTAAACCTCATATGGGTCCCGGGACATAGGGACATTGAGGGAAACTGTAAGGCAGACGAGCTTGCCAGGCAGGGCAGGAGGGAAATCTGCATATTGATAGGGGTATTAACCGGTCACTGCCTCATTGGTAGGCATGCAGAAAGGCTAGGTGTGCCCTACCGACGATGCTGCAGGAGTTGCAAAGATGATGAGGAGGAGGAAACAGTGGATCACCTCATCTGCAACTGTCCGGCTTTAAGCGGCGCGAGAACGCGCTTTTTGGGAGTTCCGTTCCTGGATAGCCTAAGCCAGATCGCGGAACTGGACATAAAGGACTTGATGGGCTTCATAAAGTCATCTAAGTGGTTCGAGGAGGAGTAACGGTGTCGGTTTAGGAGTGTCAGTCCCGGGATTCTGCTATGTGGAAAATCCCAACAACTCAGGGATTTTCCATATGGCTGGGTCCCGGGACTGACTTTCCTTGTGTTGGTGGTATCACAACGGGCCTTTCAAAACTGGCCTAAGTGTGCCTCTGCGGCAGCCACTTGAACCTAACCTAACCTGTCCCATATTCGTTCATGCTTGCCCTATAAATCGCAATTTCACCACCCAATATTTGAATATTCTCACCATACAATGACTTCTTATTCCAATAGCAACCATATAATCTATCCGAGTTTCCGACCGTAGTTTGTGTCTACGCTTTTTTTTACTTTGTTTCCGGTAAATATATAAACTAAACAGATAAAATAAGATAAACAAGATAAAAAGTGCACAAACTAGCTTCGTCGTTATTTCGAATCAAATCGCACACTGTTGCCAAATTCTGTAATTAAGTACCAAAGTAGGTGGTTTTTTTTGTCGTTTATTTAATAATCTTTTCACACAGCTCAGCTACTGCGGAACGGAAATTTTTCGAACTAAGCTTATTTAAAACTAGGTTACGAAATAATTTTGAATTTCATACTATCAATACCATAAAGCTGAACTACAAATGTATCCTTAACGAACCAAAAACCCTTATTTGAAAATATGGAGTTTTTTGAAATTCATTAAGAATAAGTCGCTTCGAGTTAAGAATCTTTGCATATGATTGCTAAGAATTTTACTCGCTTGTCAAGTTTGTTTTTGCTCTTGCATTGAAACTTTTTCGTAGCAAGTATGAGACGGCTTTGAATAAAAAGGGCATATAATTTTGTATTTTGACAGAAAAATATGTGACGCTAGAAAGAAGTGTCTCCAATTATTTAACAGTTTTCATTGTGCAGATGTGTTTATAATTTGAAAAAACTTATTTTATGTTGTAATGCCGATATCGTTGAATTAAAGTTAAAAGCTGATATGTGAAGCATACGAAGTAAAATATATTTTTTAAATTGTTATTTTCTTTGTTAACACAATGAACCTGCGTTTTGAACATCTTGGTAATTTTTTGGGTTTTTTTCAACAGCTTGGTAATCTTCTCTTTTAGGCCTTTGGCAACCGTGTACATAAATTCCGTGATATTTCAGCATCATATTTTTGATAGTTTAGAATTCAAACTTAGATTTCCTTGGAAATTTGATTTTTTAAGGAAAATTAATTGAGTGTGTTTATCAGCTCAGTATGCTGCAAGTGGAGTAATTAGTGTGTTTTTAGTGAGTGAAGACAGAACTTAAGCAGAAAGTGAAAGTGAAATTATTTTTATTTCATTTATTTATAAACCAGGTAAGTGCCCCACCCAGCTTAATTTTCTTTAATTGTGCAAATCTTTATTAAAGCTTACATATGTATATCTAAATACATTCAGAAATTGTCAAATGAAAATTTTATATACCGTGACACCGCCCACTTTTCTACAAATTTATTAATTGATTTTGCAATATCTCCATAATTATAGAAATCATTTTTTAGTATCGTTATTCTTTATACTTATTATGACAGAAATAATTTTTTGAAGTATGAAGTAAATATGAGTGGCCAACTACACGGTTAAAAAAATGAGCCTAAATTTTAAGCCCGTCTAAAGTTTAAGCGATTTTTTAAACTTTTTTTGGAATATTTTAATTTTTTTATTTATTTTTTCGGTTTAAAATTAAAACTTTTCGGTTTAAAATTAAAACTTTTGTTTTGTTTTCATTTATTTTTGAAAGCTTATTCAAGATTGAATTTTGCCCACAAAATTTATGTGTGCGATGTAGCTCAGTGGTAGAGCAGACCGGCATGCTGCGGGGAGTCTTGGTTCGAGTCCCAGCCAACGGACAAAATATTATTTTTTCTTTAAAAAATTGTTAAAAAATTACTGGTTTAAAATTTAAACCCTATTCACTTAACGAATTTTCTTGAAAACTGGTCTAGTTTAAATTTGAAACCATATTTGGTTTGGTCATGTATGTAGTACAAAAAAATTTAAAATTTAGGCTCAAACCCACATTATACTGTATTTATTGATTGTTTGTTAAATTAACTAACATTTTCAGTCTGAACTCATAATGTATCGCCACAAATCTGGAGCTCAAAAGCGAAAAGAACGAGAACAGAAGAAAACAAGTAAGGAAGTCTAAGTTCGGGTGAAACCGAACATTACATACCCAGCTGTGCACATAAAGTGGGCGTGATCGTTCACCGATTTTTCTTATTTTCTGTGGTAGTACTCTACATAAACATAACATGCCTGGTACCTAGTTTCGTAAATCTATCTCACACCGTTCTGAAGTTGTTAGCAGTCGAATTTAAAAATTGCTTGACTCATAAGTGGGCGGTGCTACGCCCACTTTCCAAAATTTTGAAAAAATTATGTAAAGAATATGAAAGTTGATGTATGTACCAAATTATATTATTATAGCGAAATCAGTTAATTAGATAAGGACTTTTCAATATTTCCACCTCCTTTCAATATAACTTTTATGAAAAAGTAGGCGTGGTCGCGAAGCGATTTCGTTTATTTTCTATAGCTGAATTTACCACAACAATAGTATGTCCTCTACGAAATTTCGTTATACTAGCATAAACTGTTCTGAAGTTATTAAGAGTCAAAATTTTAAAATTTCTTCAAATATACGTGGGCGGTACCACGCCCCCTTTTCAAAAATTTTTATAAAATCGGCCTTAGAACAACTAAATCAATACATATTGCAAATTTTATCATTGTAGCTGCTTCTAATATTGAATTAACCCATTTTATACGTTTTTCGAAATTTTCGATATCGAAAAAGGGGCGTGGTTATGGTCCGATTTTACCCATTTTCAATAGCAATCTATTCTGAACCCAAATAAGTACGCATGCTAAATTTGGTGAAGATATCTCATTATTTGCTCAAGTTATCGTGTTAACGGACAGACGGACGGACGGACGGACGGACGGACGGACATGGCTCAATCAAATTTTTTTTCGATCCTGATCATATTGATATATGGAAGTCTATATCTATCTCGATTCCTTTATACCTGTACAACCAACCGTTATCCTAACAAAGTTATAATACCCTGTGTACAAGTACAGCTGGGTATAAAAAATGAAAAAGAAATGGAAAAAAAACAAAAAACCCTTTTTGGATTTAGTTTCGGCAACTCAAATGCCGGGAAAATCGACGAAACACAGAATAATACTACTGATATTAGCCACGATCAAACACCTGAGAGAGATTTGCAGCTTATGACTTCTACAGCCAGTTCCAGTGTTAATATAAGCGCTTCCGATTCTTCGGGAAATATAACTGAAGCTATGAGAAAAACTGAGAATCCCGAAAAAACCATTAACTCTAAAGACTGTTCTACAGAAATAATTGAAAAAGAGCCAATTTCTGACGGAGAAGATAAGGCTATAAAAACAAATTCACCAGACGCATCACAAAACGATCAACACTATCTCTACGATTACGATATTGGAACCTTAAAAACCGAGTTTTTGCCGCCCGATATAGTAAACGAAGTCGTTCGTCGTGGTCACGCGAAAATGCCTGCTTTTTTTCCCCGTGATCGATTAAATGAGCCATTTCCGCTCTCGCTCCTATACATAACCTTCCCTAATGGTGAAATCGTCAATCGCGATTGGTTGGTATGGAGTAGCAGCATGGAGGCATTTTACTGTTTACCTTGTCGATTACTAAATACTAATAAGCTAAATAGTTCTAAGCTTTGTAGTCCAGAAGGATATTCGAAACATCAATCATGGAAAAAATTGTATGACAAACTGCCAGGACACGAAAGAAACCCCGATCACGCTCAGTGCTTCCTTCAATGGTGGAAGCAATCTTGTAGGAGAACCAAACAACGGTAATTTTTTGGGTATCCTGGAGCACATCAGCTATTACGATCCAATACTTCGCGAGCATTTGGAAAAAGTTAGATTCGCTCAACAAGAACACAAACGTCTCCAAGTGCATTATCTTTCTGCATCTATTCAGAATGAGTTCATAGATATTTGTGCTCAACACGTAATTTCAGTAATATTAGAAGAAAGAAAGAAGGCCAAATACTTTTCTATTATCGTCGATGCTACGACCGATACGAGTAATGACGAACAAAACACTTTTGTTTTGCGATACTTTAATTTTAACTCTTTGAAAAAGACTTTTACTATCCAAGAACGATTTCTGTGTTTCGTCGATTACACTAAAAAAACTGGAGCAGAAATCGCCAATTTGATTTGTGATACTCTGGAAAAATATAACATTCCTTTGAAAGAATGTTGTGCGCAGGGATATGACAACGGTAGTAACATGAAAGGTGAAATTAATGGTGCACAAAGTCATATTATCAAGAAAAATCCGAAAGCCGTTTATTCGCCCTGCGCCGCTCACAGTCTGAACTTGTGCGGTGTCGTAGCTGCAGAATGTTGTACAGCCTCAATCACCTTTTTCGGAGTGGTTCAAAAGTGTTTTAACATATTCAGCAGTAGTGCAAAACGTTGGGAAATTCTCAAAAAACATGTACCAGGTTCACTTCACAAACTCTCAGACACAAGATGGTCTGCAAGAATCGACGCAGTCAAACCCTTTGCAAAACATCTCAAAGGATTGCAAAACGCTCTAGAAGAATTAACTAAATTCGATTTAACTACAGAAACTAGGAGTGATATAAACGGAGTCCTAATGTACATAACCAAGTTTGAGTGTATCCTCATGTCGTCGATTTGGTGCAAGATTTTGAGCTCCATCAATGAAAGAAGCGTTATTCTACAAGGCACAGACGTCACTGTCGATATTGAAGTAAAAAATCTTGACAGCTTACTCTCAGATTTACAAGTCATTCGTAACCAATGGGACAGCATTTTGCGTGAATGTGAGAACGTAGCCAGCGGATTAGATGTTTCAACATCCTTCCCTTTAACCAGAAAGAACAGACTCCGAATATCTTCAGATGAACATACACGAGATGCCATAACTGATTTCAAAAGGAACACATTTTTAGTCATAGTGGATTCAGTGATTTCAGGAATTTCTCGTCGATTTGAAGGCATGAAAAAGCTGAATACAACATTTGCTTTTTTATGGCAATTCCCAACGATGGAAGAAGACGAACTTCGAAATTATGCTACGATTTTTGTGAAAGTACATGAATTTGACGTTAAAAAGGGTTTAGAAGATGAAATAATCCATTTGAAACACATATACGAAACTAATTTTGAAATAGCCCTTACACCATTCAATTTGTTGAATGCAATTTTTTCTCAGGATTTACAAACGCTTTTTCCAAATATTTGTATCGCGCTGCGTTTATTTTGCACAATACCTGTCACAGTTGCTGGTGCTGAGCGCTCATTTAGTGTTCTTGCGAGGATAAAGAACTTTCAGCGCTCGTGCTCTGCACAAGATCGTGTTTCTGGGCTAGCTACTCTTTGTATAGAATCTCGTTTAGCAAGGCAACTAGACTACAATGCTTTAATTCGGAATTTCGCCGCCAAAAAATCAAGAAAAGTTAATTTATAAGTTTAGCCACATATGAAAAAAACCTTCTTGTATACATGTATTACTTTTAAATAAAAAATTAGTTCACTAAAAAAAAAAATACTTCATATAGGGGGCCCGGAAATTTCGATTCCCCCGGGCCCGGAAATCCTGTCGACGGCCCTGTATATTATATAATTTATATTAAATAAACACGCCATTTATTCCCAATCATACTAGTTCCCTCATGCCAAATGGATGCAACTTTGAGGTTTGATTCCAATTGGAAAATATTGTTGGAATTCAAGTCTAGTTCCATTACTTTTTCAATTGGAGAAATAAGAATATTTTCATACAAAAAAATGTCCGTTTAGCTGGAAAATGGGCTGTTGCAACAATGTTGCTCGAATGGAAAAACAACGTTGGAAATAAGAAACCGGACTTGATTTCGAATGAGATTCCAATGTATTTCCAACATAAATGTTTATTGGGGTTGGTTACGGAGCAAAAACTAACACAAGCAAGTACATAAACTTGATTGATTACAAATGCAGTCCCAGCCAACATTTTCTATCGCGGATGTGCCCATAAAGTTACTTCAAGAAGTTGAATTTCATCGCAGAAGTTATCGCTGTTTCATCTTTTTCTCATCTTCCTTCGGGAAATCTGTTTGGCGTATACGTGACGACCATACGGTTGCTATGTGACACTTCGGAAATTGACTTACAAGTGTCGTCTGAAGAATAGAAAAAATGATGAAAAAAATTTTAAAAAATCCATTTTACTGGGACTCGAACCTTGAAACCTATGCATGACAGGCGATCACGCTTGATCTAGGCCAATATGTATTCACAACACAAGCTACCGGCACTTATGCGACACTGAGTAACTAAGTAACGAAGTAACTCAAAAGTTAAGCCAATAAGTGAGATATGCGATATTTATGCTTCTTGTTGTTGTACAATGTAAAACACCTTCTAGAAGTGACGCAGGCGTTACTTAAGCGATATGGAAGGGAAAACGCTCTTCAATATGCTAGCAGGGGTGCATACAAAATTATAATTTTATAATGGCATGTGAGTATTCATTTGTCTCCGACCGAATATTCGGCCAAGTTTCGGTATTCGGCCAGTATTTTTTATTCGGCTTCGGCCTTCGGCTGAAAAGGCCGAATAAAAGATGCGTTTAATTAAAAAAATTTACTTAATTTTACGAGTTTTTGATTTTTTATAACAGAAAGCCGTTACTTCCATTTTTTGTTATTTAAAAAAAATGTTCAAAGTTGTTGTAACTCTTGTGATCCCAGTAATAGTGACGAATCCTTGGATTAGTCAATTATATCGGATTCCAGTGAACTCTGGGCATCCCATGATAAATCTACAAAAAATTGCGCACGCAAAGCAAAAACTAATACAACTCTTGAAAAGAATTAAGCGAATACCTAGATCAACCTCTTGTTCTTCGTAGTGAAAATATATTCCATTATTGGCATTCCCCCAATTTTTATAATTTAAAAAAGGTTTCAAAAAAATATTTAACTGCTCCTCCAACGAGTGTGGCAACCAAGCAAATATCACTGGTTTACAGTCAAAATGCACCAGAGACGCCATAGTGAAATTCCTATGTAAAATCACCTCCTAATTCCGAAAATCAAGGTTATTTTTACTTGAATGGTACCGTTTTTGAGATATTTACGATTTACCGTTATTTCAAAAAACAAAAAAGATGGCTCCACTTAATCGTGTATATCTCAAGAACAAACTGAGCTCTTCCAAAATGGTTGAAAGCTAATAAAATTTACTATAATCAGTACATACAACACTTTTTGCTAGGTCCTGCAGATTCAAACATATTGAACAATCATTTTTTAAATTTTTTTTGTAAAAATATAAAAAAATTTGTACTTTGCGAGGAAGCATCTCGAAAACTTTTTGTTTTTTAGCAGATATTTTCCCCCCCTCTGAGCTCTGTTTTATTACAAAAAAAACAAGCTATCAGTGAACAAAGTCGATGAACTAATACAAAAGTTATAAGCATTCAAGTAAATATATCCATTTAATACTTAAGTACCCTACTGGTACATATGTGTTAGTATTCGTATATCAGTTAGTTAGCAGGTAGATTTTCGAAAAGTTATTAGATGCAAAAAGCTGTTAGTGTCGTTTTCTCAAACCTAGGTACATTTTAAACAAGAGCATATTTTTGAGGCAGGTAGTGTTTTCTTTGTAGAACTAGGGAACCTTTTTGTTTAGGTAGGCTTGAATTTTTACTGGATCTAAGTATAAATAAGAGTACATGCGCCTTGTTCCTTCATAATATCTGCAAGGCTCGCCGGATACTGGTCAGTTTATAATTGCAGTTTATAACCCGTCATTTACTTAAAAATAAAAAATGAATAAAAGGGCGCGAGAGTTTGAGTGTACAAATGATCCAGATATGTTCTGTTTCATCTGCGGTCAATTTATTGTTAAAAGTATGAGACGTGTGTTTTCAAATCCTTTGAAAGTTACATACTATAAGTGTTTTGGAATTGAGCCTAAAAACCATGGACACCGAACACTGTGTGCACCACATGCCGAGTCGAATTGATTTCTTCGGAAACCGGAACAAAAAGGTACGTTGTAAAAATAAGGAATTTGTTCCCTTTTAATGCATAGCTGACTAATTTCTGAAACTATCTATTTAGGCGACGTGTGAAATTTATTACACCAATGAAGTGGAGGGAACCAAATTGCCATTCAACGGACTGCTATATTTGTACTACAAAAGTACTTGGGGTTGGAAAGTCCAGAAAAGTAACCTATGCGAGCGTATCTACAGTGTCATTACCAGAACTAATTTCAACAGAAGCGACATTGCCAGAATCAAATTTAACTTTAGTTCCGGCTCCAGTTTCAAGCTTTCGGCAGAATCAGTCCGTCAATACGTCACGTACGTGACGTACGTCGTGACAAAACGTACGTGCCGTACAGGGATGGCACATAGCGATTGACGTACGTCATGTTGAAGTACACAGATATGTCAACAAAGTAATTGGCGCAAAACGAAAATTATTAAAAAAAACATAACAAAAGCAAAATTTCGGTTAAAAACATGGAAAATATTCAAGTAATACTTGTTATAGTCACAATTTTCACAATCCCGTTGTCAAATTGGCGGTAAAATTGATTTTGACATTTGTCACGCAGCTGACGTTCCGTCAAAGTAGAAAATTGGCGAAGGATACCGGATCCGTTGACTGATACTTTGCCAATGTAGCGTTTTACATGCAAAATACACACATCCTACTCGGCTGTCAGTTTCTTCCTTTTCCGGCACGTACGTGACGGACTGATTCTGCCGAAAGCTTCATTGTCAACAGTAGTATCTGATTACGCGGCATCATGTTGTACTGAATTTCAAACGGAAAACGAAAGAAATTCTTTGTCACAAGCACAACTCAATGATTGGATAAGGGATTTGGAATTGTCAAAGGAAAAGGCCGAACTACACGCCTCTCGAATGCAACAATTTAAATTTGCTTCATCCGATGTTAAGGTATTATAAGGTATTAACATATTATAGAACTCGTCACGAAGAATTTTCCAAGTACTATACGAAGGAGGACAGTGTTTGTTACTGCAAAGACATTGCTGGTCTATTCAAACAATTTGGTGAACCATATGATTCAAAAGAGTGGCGATTGTTCATAGACGGCAATAAATTAAGTTTAAAGGCCGTATTATTGCATATTGGCAACCAAAAGCCATCTATCCCGATCGCGCATGCAGTAAATACGAAGGAAACATATGAGATAATGCAAAAAAAAAGTCCTAACTACGAGATGATAGTGAACGACTTAATCAAAAACTATGCGGAAATGGGTAAATAAAAAAACATATTATAATAAATTATATATTACATAAATTTACATGAGAATATATAGCCATAAATCTGAATTCATCGTCCAGTTCCGAACAAACAAGAACGGGAAAAATATAAACAAAAAATTTGTTCTGAATTGAAAGATAAATCCAGCCTAAGAAAATTATATACTAATGTGTCACTTATGTATTTATCTAATTTACTTTTTTATTTTCTTTCAGGAGTAAATATGTCTTTAAAAATTCATTTCTTACACTCCCACTTAAATTTTTTCCCGCAAAATCTTGGCGACGAAAGTGACGAGCATGGCGAAAGGTTTCACCAGCAAATGAAAGTGATTGAAAGTCGGTATCAAGGATTCTGGGATGTCGCTATGATGGGCGACTACTGTTGGTTTCTCATAAGAGAAACCGATCCTAATCTAAATAAGGGTCAAAACAAGACACATAACTTTTTCAATTATAAAATTAGATCAGAGAGTTAAGACAGAACCATATGTACATATGCTATTATTTGTAGGGTACTTAAGTATTAAATGGATATATTTACTTGAATGCTTATAACTTTTGTATTAGTTCATCGATTTTGTTCACTGATAGCTTGTTTTTTTTGTAATAAAACAGAGCTTAGAGGGGGGGGGGGGGGGAATATCTGCTAAAAAACAAAAAGTTTTCGAGATGCTTCCTCGCAAAGTACACATTTTTTTTATATTTTTACAAAAAAAATTTAAAAAATCCGTAATGATTGTTCAATATGTTTGAATCTGCAGGACCTAGCAAAAAGTGTTGTATGTACTGATTATAGTAAATTTTATAAGCTTTCAAATTTTTCAAACCGTTTTCGAATAGCTCAATTTGTTCTTGAGATATACACGATTAAGTGGAGCCATCTTTTTTGTTTTTTGAAATAAATATCTCAAAAACGGTACCATTCAAGTAAAAATAACTTTGATTTTCGGAATTAGGAGGTGATTTTACATAGGAATTTCACTATGGCGTCTCTGGTGCAGAAAAAAAGTTGGAATTTGTGATCCAGTGTATTTAGTACAGCTAGTCAACTATACTCGTACACAGATAGACGGGCAAATCTCCTGGGCGAAAATGCAGATAAACTTCTTTTTCTGGCGTACAACATTGAACTTTAATAACGTTGTTAAAATGCTATTAACATAAAGACTGTTTTTTTTTTATTTTTGTTTACAACTATGCATAGGGGTCTTCTCTCTCAATTTTTTTCATAAAAAACACAGGAAATTTACACAATATTGTCAAAATTGGAAAATTTTCTTTAACATTTTTTTTTTCATTAAACATCAAAATGCGTGTGTTTTGTGTTCTTGCATTTTGCAATTTTGACAATAGTGTGTTAAATTCTTGTTTTTTTCATGGAAAAAATTTAGAGAGAATACCCCTTATGTGTTTTTGTAAGGTGGTTTGTTTATTCAAGAAACAAAAATGGTATTCGGCTTCGGTTTTCGGCCGAATATAGGATTATGCCGAATATTCGGTTACGGTTTTGGCTTCGGCCTAAAATTCATGTTTCGGACGGACACTAGTATTCATGTTCAAACAGTGCCCAGCAGTATCGCTCAGCAGGAGCTGAAAATTCAGAGAAATGTATTTACCAAACCTGAATATTCCACTTCGTTTTTACATAGAGGTGATCGCGAAAAGAACTATCTAAAATCTGCTGATTGAGCAGTGAACGCTTCAGTAGAGAAAATAGGACTTAATGAGCAGGGATCATTTTCGTAGGAAAAACCTAACCAAAAGGAAAGGAAAATGTGTATAGGAAAAAGCTCCTTCCAATTCAGTAAGAATTTTAACAGGAAAAATTATCCAAAATGCAGTGGTTATTTCCAATATTTCAGATTTTACTTTTATAGAAAAGTAAATATATTTATTTGAAATAAAATAAACTTAAAATATATACATATTGGTAAAAACTAACATTAATAAAGTAATTCATTCTGTCTTTTTGAATTGAAAATTGTTTTTCATTTCATATAAAAATGGTGTAATATTATACACATTTATATATAGTCCACTCATTTATTTTTGCTTTTTTAACGATACAGCTTTATAGTTTTTGTTTTTAATTTGAATTGAATAAAACCATACGAATACTACTCTTCAAATACTACTGTTGTAATACCAACATTCGCATGCTACTATTCTACTATGTATTTGTTCATGGCATCGGTTGTTAATTCTGAAAAGAAACATACATATTTCATTACTTACTTACTTTTTAAAGATTGAATTTCTTTGCGAATTTCATTCAACATGTTAGAATCAACATTGTTTTCAATTTCAAAGCTTTGCATTTCCATTATCAGTTAGTACTTTAAAGTTACGTATTGTTAATTAATATTAGTCGATTTTCGTGTGTAAAAGAGTGCGTAAATTTATATAATGCAATGACGACCTTCGACATGTAATTTTTTTAATGCATTCAATGCACACTGGACAAAAAGAGATGAATATGCTGAAAATGGGTCGAAAATTACTTTTTAATGAGAATTTCGAAATAAAAAGTTTTTGTTTGACATCAAGTACACATAAATTTATCTAGGGCGTTCATCTAACTGAGCTGATAAATGTATAAACTTACGCATTTCGTAAACTTATAAGAGTTGATGAATCCCCTCATTATTTTTATTGATTTATGAGCTTGAATCGTCAGCAAAATGTTCGCTGGGAGACTCGGACGGACGCACATCGTTCTGATGAACATTTTTTCTGGCTTTCGCGACCAAACGCCTCAAATTGCTTTTGCTTAAGCCACTCATTTCACACACTTTATAACTTTAAGGGCCACTTGCATAAAAGCTGATAACGACTAATCGGTGATTCACTTGACAGCTAACCATACAAAATACGTCAATTAAACTCTGATTAGTCGTTATCGGCTTTTATGCAAGCGGCCCTAAGTGTTATATTATATTTATAAGCACTTTTTTTATAATACTAGAGTTCGCTCAGTGGTTGAAATTCAACCACAAGACCTTATTTTATTTTCCTACCTTTTTGCTATTTCCTAAATTTTCCTTCCTTTTCTATATTTTTTATATTTTTGGTTTCTATACATTCCTATTCATTTTGCCTTTTCCTCCCTATTTACACCATTCAGTAATATAGTTCCAATGTTGATAATTATTTGTTCTTCTTACGTCGTCTTCATACGTATTTCTTTCCTTTCCTTTTCTTCGCTTTCATTTGCTTTTATTTCCTTTCCTTTCCTCTACTTTCATCTCGATTGATTTCTTTTGCTTTTATTTCCTTTCCTTTTCTTCCCTCTCCGTTCTTTTCCTTTTCTTTCCTTTTCTTTACTTTTCTCTTCTTTCATTTCATTTTATTTCCCTTCTTTCTTTCTTTCTTTCTTTTCTGTTTTTTTCTTTCTTTTCGTTTCTTTTTTTTCTTACCTGACCTTTCTTTCCATTTCCATTACTTTCCTTTTTTCCTTTTATTTTCTTTTTCTTTCCTTTCCTTACGTTTCCTTTGCTTTAGTTTCGTTTTGTTTCCCTTAGTTTCCTTTCATTTTATTCATTTTTTTATTTAATTTCTTTTCTTTTATTTTTTTCTTACCTTTATTTTCTTTCACTTTTTTTCGTTAGATTTCTTTTCCTGTCATTTCGTTTCCTTACCTTTCCTTCCCTTACCTTTCCTTTTCTTACCTTTCCTTTCCTACCGTTTCCTTACCGTAATTCTTTTAGTTTTCTTTCTTTTCCATTCATTTCCTTTACTTATTTTTTTAGCTTTTCATTTAGCTTTTCTTTCCTTTTTTTCTTTCTTTTTATTTTCATTTATTTTCCATACCTTCCCCTCGCTTCCTTTTCTTTCCTTTCTTTTTCTCTTCTTTCGTTTCTTTGTTATTCTCTATTCGCCTCTCTTTTCCACTCCTTTACCTACATTACATTTCCTTTCTTCCCTTCCTTTTTTCTTTTCCATTCCTTTCCTTTCCCTACCTTTATTTGCCTTTGATTTTTCTCTCATATTTTCCGTTCCGTACCTTAACTTACCTTTATTTTTCTGTTATCCATGCCTTTCCTTTCCCATTCTTTCCTGTATTTTATACTTTTATTTATTTCATTTTGTTTTATTTTTATTTATTTTATATTATTTCCTTTCCTTTCATTTCCAACAAATTTCTTTTTTCACTTTTCTATTTCTTATATTAATTTTTTTTTAATTTTATCAATTTTCCATTTTATTTTATTTCACTAAGCCTAGCCACGAAGGGCCTTGTGCATGATCTAGCTTATTTGTGCTTTTTTTTTTGAAAACATCATGTCTGAGCAAGCATTTTCTTCTCTCAATACCCACTCACAGATTTTGTTTTTGTAAACACTGTTTGTACCTACGTTCGATAAAGTTGACGGGCTGGCTCACGGTTATTATTGCTGCCAACAAAACAACTCACACTCGGGCTCTCCCCAACTGCAATGAATGCAAACACAACAATGCAAGTGGTCATACCTACATACACACATAACAGCGGCTCTATAAAGTGAATGCGTGTTTAGCACTTGTAGTGGTGTGACTTTCGCGGAGATCTATCGATACATATCAAATTTTATATACCTTAGAATTGTGGTTATTGCAAAAAAAGAGAGAAAACTTTTGAACATTGCGCATTTATATATAGATTTCCACTATAATTTAAGTTAAGTTTAGTTAAATTAACAAATTTTCACAAACTTGCGATTAAATGACTCTGCAGCACTGAATTTCCAGAAAGAATTGACTGCAGAATTGCCAACAACCAATTTTCAAAGTCAGTAGGCCTGAAAATTTCAGTACGCGTTCAGCGAAAATTTCAATAGCCCTGAAATTTTCACTGCGAGTTCAGCTGAAAATTCAGTACACCTGAAAGACTCCCTTCACATTCCCTAAAAATTTCAGCACCTTCGGTTTTAGTGGAGTTTCAGGCCATTTTTATTGCTGAAAATTCTTTTGAACTTGGAAGGCCTTACCTCAAATACTGCTGGGTGAATAATAGTGACAAGGTGGAGTGTTTTTTTTAATAAAAATAGCCAGCTAAATTTTTTTTTTTTAATCCATTTAATTGTGAGATATTGAAATTAAATTTATAAAAAGCTAAACAAGTCAGTAAAAATTAGTAGCAAAAATAATACAAAAGGGAAAAGGAAAAGAAGAAATGACAAGGGAAGGAAAAGAAGGGAAGGGAAAGAAAGTGATAGGAAAAGAAAGAAAATAATGGAAAAGAAATGACAGGGAATAAAAGCAAGGATGGAAAATGAAGGGAAAGGAAAGAAAAGAAAAGAATGGAAAGGAAAGGAAAGGTAAAAAAGAAAAGAAAAAAAAATAGAATATGAAAGGCAAAAATAGTTTAATCAAGGGAAATGGACTTCAAAAAACGAAGTAAATTAAATTAATTAGAGTACTCACAGTCCCATATTAACAGCCCTGCTAATATTGCCAGCTGGCAATATCTTGACAATTTACCAGGTGTCAAATATTTTGTTTTTGTTTTGCCTGCAAATAGAAGATACCACTTTGTGGCAATATTGCCGGGCTTGTGCCTATGTTTAAATTTTGTGGTAAAATTGAAAATTGTCACTTTGCTTTGTTTTCAAAAAAAATTTGTTATGAATAAATAAACAGAAAGAGAAAAAGTAAGTTTTTTCATATTTTGAGTTTATTTAAATAATTTGAATACGTGTATTCATATTTTCAGATTGAATTCAGACGTGAACTAACAAAAGCCGTGTGGAAGGCTAAACGGGGGTGCTCACAGTCGCCACATGGTAAGGTGGCAAAGTTAAAACGTTTCAAGTTTAGCAGATGACTGTGAGTTCCCTAATTGTTTTGTGGTTGAATTTCAACCATTGGGGAAACTCTAGTAGAAATTTATGAAAACTAAACCTCGTTAATAGTTTTTCTTGTGAATGCTATAGTTTTCCCTTTATACTCACTTTTTCAGGTGCATTATTCTAAAAACATGGAAACAGATTGATTTTTATGATGCATCTTGTATAGGGCAAACAATTTTATTTTTTTTTTTAACTATTATTTTTTTGTGGATTTCGATAGAACGTTAAATTGCTATGAATGTTTGTTCCAGCGATTCATAATTATTATCTGAAAAAACGTTTAAGTGAGAGTATAAACTTCTCCTTTGGTTGTTTTTTTATGAAATGTTTTTTGGTGACTTCGTGCATTTGAATTCGAAGCGATAGTTTCTGTAATCTGTAATGTACACCGCAACATTTGTTTAGATATTTTAGATAGCAATGCGATAACAGTTATAAGCGATAAAAAATATTACAATAAAAATCAGGATATCATAAATGTTCGTGATAAGGAACCTTCTGGACTTTTATAAACTACAACTCTTTGTAGTAAGGCCTAAGGTACATGGTTAAAAATTTTAACCTAAATTTTAAACTTTTTTGGGCTACATATATGACCAAACCAAATTTGATTTCAATTATAAACCAGAAATGTTTTAACAATTTTTTAAAGATAAAATAAATTTTTTGTCCGTTGGCGGGAATTCGAACCAAGACTTCCCGCATCATGCCCGTCTGCTCTAACACTGAGCTACATCGCACACACAAATGTTGTTGGCAAAATTAAATCTTGAATATGCTTTCAAAAATAAATTTGAATTTTCAAACCCAAAAGTTTAAATTTTAGACCGAAAAGTTTTAATTTTCAAACCAAAAAGTTTTAATTTTAAACCGAAAAATTTTAATTTTCAAACCAAAAAGTTTTAATTTTAAACCGAAAAGTTTTAAGAATAAAGTAAAACTAAAAAAATGTGGCAATTAACAGGTTTCGAAAGAAAACGCTGAGGAGTTCAATTTTTTAGCCGTGTAATTATTTAAATATACACGGCTAAAAAAATGAGCCTAAATTTTAAACCCGCCAAAGTTCAAGCAATTATTTTTAGCGTCTTTGTACTATAATGTTGAAAAGTGAGCCCTCGTGAAGAGTGAACACCTTGCTGCGGTACGAGGGCTAAGCCGATAGATACAGGGCTACGCTGCCCTTGTGATCATAGCTCCGCTTGGCACTACATTACGAGAGCAGCCTAGCCTCTCTGGCGCGATAAGAGGCGCATCGGGCTGTAGTCGGACGGAGTCTCCCTGATACCGGGCCGCCTCAGAGAGTAAATGTGGTCTTACCATACGGGGCTCCGCCGCGGCGGACGACGCACTTTCTTCTTACTCTACACTTGACCCTAGCTGGCCTTGTCCGGCGATGGGTCGCACGAACAAGATGAATAAAACACAAAACCTAAAACAATCGCCAACTTCGTTCACTCCTCAGCAGAGGAGAGCTATGCTGGAATTAGCGAAAAAAACAACGTCGGAGGACAACCTCCAATTCAAATACATTCCTATTCATTTTGCCTTTTCCTCCCTATTTACACCATTCAGTAATATAGTTCCAATGTTGATAATTATTTGTTCTTCTTACGTCGTCTTCATACGTATTTCTTTCCTTTCCTTTTCTTCGCTTTCATTTGCTTTTATTTCCTTTCCTTTCCTCTACTTTCATCTCGATTGATTTCTTTTGCTTTTATTTCCTTTCCTTTTCTTCCCTCTCCGTTCTTTTCCTTTTTCTTTCCTTTTCTTTACTTTTCTCTTCTTTCATTTCATTTTATTTCCCTTCTTTCTTTCTTTCTTTCTTTTCTGTTTTTTTCTTTCTTTTCGTTTCTTTTTTTTCTTACCTGACCTTTCTTTCCATTTCCATTACTTTCCTTTTTTCCTTTTATTTTCTTTTTCTTTCCTTTCCTTACGTTTCCTTTGCTTTAGTTTCGTTTTGTTTCCCTTAGTTTCCTTTCATTTTATTCATTTTTTTATTTAATTTCTTTTCTTTTATTTTTTTCTTACCTTTATTTTCTTTCACTTTTTTTCGTTAGATTTCTTTTCCTGTCATTTCGTTTCCTTACCTTTCCTTCCCTTACCTTTCCTTTTCTTACCTTTCCTTTCCTACCGTTTCCTTACCGTAATTCTTTTAGTTTTCTTTCTTTTCCATTCATTTCCTTTACTTATTTTTTTAGCTTTTCATTTAGCTTTTCTTTCCTTTTTTTCTTTCTTTTTATTTTCATTTATTTTCCATACCTTCCCCTCGCTTCCTTTTCTTTCCTTTCTTTTTCTCTTCTTTCGTTTCTTTGTTATTCTCTATTCGCCTCTCTTTTCCACTCCTTTACCTACATTACATTTCCTTTCTTCCCTTCCTTTTTTCTTTTCCATTCCTTTCCTTTCCCTACCTTTATTTGCCTTTGATTTTTCTCTCATATTTTCCGTTCCGTACCTTAACTTACCTTTATTTTTCTGTTATCCATGCCTTTCCTTTCCCATTCTTTCCTGTATTTTATACTTTTATTTATTTCATTTTGTTTTATTTTTATTTATTTTATATTATTTCCTTTCCTTTCATTTCCAACAAATTTCTTTTTTCACTTTTCTATTTCTTATATTAATTTTTTTTTAATTTTATCAATTTTCCATTTTATTTTATTTCACTAAGCCTAGCCACGAAGGGCCTTGTGCATGATCTAGCTTATTTGTGCTTTTTTTTTTGAAAACATCATGTCTGAGCAAGCATTTTCTTCTCTCAATACCCACTCACAGATTTTGTTTTTGTAAACACTGTTTGTACCTACGTTCGATAAAGTTGACGGGCTGGCTCACGGTTATTATTGCTGCCAACAAAACAACTCACACTCGGGCTCTCCCCAACTGCAATGAATGCAAACACAACAATGCAAGTGGTCATACCTACATACACACATAACAGCGGCTCTATAAAGTGAATGCGTGTTTAGCACTTGTAGTGGTGTGACTTTCGCGGAGATCTATCGATACATATCAAATTTTATATACCTTAGAATTGTGGTTATTGCAAAAAAAGAGAGAAAACTTTTGAACATTGCGCATTTATATATAGATTTCCACTATAATTTAAGTTAAGTTTAGTTAAATTAACAAATTTTCACAAACTTGCGATTAAATGACTCTGCAGCACTGAATTTCCAGAAAGAATTGACTGCAGAATTGCCAACAACCAATTTTCAAAGTCAGTAGGCCTGAAAATTTCAGTACGCGTTCAGCGAAAATTTCAATAGCCCTGAAATTTTCACTGCGAGTTCAGCTGAAAATTCAGTACACCTGAAAGACTCCCTTCACATTCCCTAAAAATTTCAGCACCTTCGGTTTTAGTGGAGTTTCAGGCCATTTTTATTGCTGAAAATTCTTTTGAACTTGGAAGGCCTTACCTCAAATACTGCTGGGTGAATAATAGTGACAAGGTGGAGTGTTTTTTTTAATAAAAATAGCCAGCTAAATTTTTTTTTTTTAATCCATTTAATTGTGAGATATTGAAATTAAATTTATAAAAAGCTAAACAAGTCAGTAAAAATTAGTAGCAAAAATAATACAAAAGGGAAAAGGAAAAGAAGAAATGACAAGGGAAGGAAAAGAAGGGAAGGGAAAGAAAGTGATAGGAAAAGAAAGAAAATAATGGAAAAGAAATGACAGGGAATAAAAGCAAGGATGGAAAATGAAGGGAAAGGAAAGAAAAGAAAAGAATGGAAAGGAAAGGAAAGGTAAAAAAGAAAAGAAAAAAAAATAGAATATGAAAGGCAAAAATAGTTTAATCAAGGGAAATGGACTTCAAAAAACGAAGTAAATTAAATTAATTAGAGTACTCACAGTCCCATATTAACAGCCCTGCTAATATTGCCAGCTGGCAATATCTTGACAATTTACCAGGTGTCAAATATTTTGTTTTTGTTTTGCCTGCAAATAGAAGATACCACTTTGTGGCAATATTGCCGGGCTTGTGCCTATGTTTAAATTTTGTGGTAAAATTGAAAATTGTCACTTTGCTTTGTTTTCAAAAAAAATTTGTTATGAATAAATAAACAGAAAGAGAAAAAGTAAGTTTTTTCATATTTTGAGTTTATTTAAATAATTTGAATACGTGTATTCATATTTTCAGATTGAATTCAGACGTGAACTAACAAAAGCCGTGTGGAAGGCTAAACGGGGGTGCTCACAGTCGCCACATGGTAAGGTGGCAAAGTTAAAACGTTTCAAGTTTAGCAGATGACTGTGAGTTCCCTAATTGTTTTGTGGTTGAATTTCAACCATTGGGGAAACTCTAGTAGAAATTTATGAAAACTAAACCTCGTTAATAGTTTTTCTTGTGAATGCTATAGTTTTCCCTTTATACTCACTTTTTCAGGTGCATTATTCTAAAAACATGGAAACAGATTGATTTTTATGATGCATCTTGTATAGGGCAAACAATTTTATTTTTTTTTTTAACTATTATTTTTTTGTGGATTTCGATAGAACGTTAAATTGCTATGAATGTTTGTTCCAGCGATTCATAATTATTATCTGAAAAAACGTTTAAGTGAGAGTATAAACTTCTCCTTTGGTTGTTTTTTTATGAAATGTTTTTTGGTGACTTCGTGCATTTGAATTCGAAGCGATAGTTTCTGTAATCTGTAATGTACACCGCAACATTTGTTTAGATATTTTAGATAGCAATGCGATAACAGTTATAAGCGATAAAAAATATTACAATAAAAATCAGGATATCATAAATGTTCGTGATAAGGAACCTTCTGGACTTTTATAAACTACAACTCTTTGTAGTAAGGCCTAAGGTACATGGTTAAAAATTTTAACCTAAATTTTAAACTTTTTTGGGCTACATATATGACCAAACCAAATTTGATTTCAATTATAAACCAGAAATGTTTTAACAATTTTTTAAAGATAAAATAAATTTTTTGTCCGTTGGCGGGAATTCGAACCAAGACTTCCCGCATCATGCCCGTCTGCTCTAACACTGAGCTACATCGCACACACAAATGTTGTTGGCAAAATTAAATCTTGAATATGCTTTCAAAAATAAATTTGAATTTTCAAACCCAAAAGTTTAAATTTTAGACCGAAAAGTTTTAATTTTCAAACCAAAAAGTTTTAATTTTAAACCGAAAAATTTTAATTTTCAAACCAAAAAGTTTTAATTTTAAACCGAAAAGTTTTAAGAATAAAGTAAAACTAAAAAAATGTGGCAATTAACAGGTTTCGAAAGAAAACGCTGAGGAGTTCAATTTTTTAGCCGTGTAATTATTTAAATATACACGGCTAAAAAAATGAGCCTAAATTTTAAACCCGCCAAAGTTCAAGCAATTATTTTTAGCGTCTTTGTACTATAATGTTGAAAAGTGAGCCCTCGTGAAGAGTGAACACCTTGCTGCGGTACGAGGGCTAAGCCGATAGATACAGGGCTACGCTGCCCTTGTGATCATAGCTCCGCTTGGCACTACATTACGAGAGCAGCCTAGCCTCTCTGGCGCGATAAGAGGCGCATCGGGCTGTAGTCGGACGGAGTCTCCCTGATACCGGGCCGCCTCAGAGAGTAAATGTGGTCTTACCATACGGGGCTCCGCCGCGGCGGACGACGCACTTTCTTCTTACTCTACACTTGACCCTAGCTGGCCTTGTCCGGCGATGGGTCGCACGAACAAGATGAATAAAACACAAAACCTAAAACAATCGCCAACTTCGTTCACTCCTCAGCAGAGGAGAGCTATGCTGGAATTAGCGAAAAAAACAACGTCGGAGGACAACCTCCAATTCAAAATTAGACTGGGTAGAGTGATGGCAACTACGGGTGGGTCAACCCGTAAAGTTGAAATTATATTCTTTGGAATAAGTAAATAAAATATCTATGTGAAGCATGTGAAGTGAAAATGAAGGCAAATGTCGGCCATAGCTAAAGCAGTAGCAAAACAAAAAATGTGAAACCCAAAGCAAACAAGTGAATTAAAACAAAGAAACTGTGTAGCAAAACAAAACAAAATGTGGCAAATGTTTGCAAAATAAAAAATTTACCAAAAGAAGAGTTTTTATTTTAAATTTTTAGCATTAGTGGTATGTGAAAGCTGTGCAGCTATATATAAATGGCCAAGTGTTTTGGTATCAGCGGTAAAAGTGGGTTAGGCATTTGATGTCAATTTAACAAACAAAAAAAAAAAATGTGCAACAATACTTGTTTTATCTTATATAGATTATTGCATTAGTTGAAGTCGAAATCAGTGCAATTATATATAACAATGCAAGTGCTTTCTTTGCAACGTATGTGTGTTTATGTGACTAAATTAAAAGTCTAATTAGGATTCTAATTAAGAGATCTAAACTGAACTTTTTTGGGCTTTCAACCTGCACCGGGATTTCTCATTAAGTAAGGTGTAAAAATGCGCCATAATCTGAAGAAGAACTGGAGTGACAATCTTGTCGGGGATGCGGTGGGGCCTGATAGACAGTTAGTCTTCACCTTGAAGCACTCGAGCCCTTTAAAAGGTGCAATGGACTAGTGTATTACGGCGTAGGCCCAGTCGTGAGCCACGTATACCGATGCGATGCACAGCGCGTTAAATTTCGGCTGATCCGGAGGACTCGGAAGTCGTTGTACCGGAAGAGGAAGCGGAGGCGTCCGACGGGGAAAGTATGTTATCCGCCACGTCATTTGGGGAAGGTGCTATGAACAACTCGGCGATAAAAGAAAGCGTGCTGGACGGGGGCCTCGACGTAACTGATGTGGCAGCCAATCCTGAGCGCATTTTTGCTGATGCTACTTAAGACAGCGGGGTTCCCGCTACGGGAAATCGTGCAGATGTGCTGGTTTTTTTTTTTTAATTTGTTGTTCTATGTTATAAACTATTCAATAACCTACAAAGAATTTAAAGGTATTTGTTTCTTTTAGCACCCATCTGCTAAAAAATAATTACACATCTGGAAGCGCTTTTTTAATATTTTGTTTCTCTGAAGAGATATTTGCGATCAAAATTGCAAGTTTTCATGTGGTTGTTGTAATTACATTAGGCTGTTGCTAAAAACGGTGTTCTAAGAAAGGTGTTCTGCACATAAATACCATGGATCCCGCCCCAATTTTGGTATCAGACCCGGGTCATTTTTCGGTTTTTATACCTTTCATGAACATGAAATGGTATTATAACTTTGGTCCGATGTTTGTAAATATGAGAAGAAGAAGAGATAGACCCATCAATAAGTATACCGAAATGATCAGGATGACGAGATGAGTTGATTTAGCCATGTCCGTCTGTCCGTCTGTCCGTCTGTCCGTCTGTCTGTCTGTCTGTTTGAACGCAAACTAGTCCCTCAGTTTTTGAGATATTTGGCTGAAATTTGGTATGCGGCCACCATTTTCCAATATAGGAATCATTTGTCGGAACCAGCAAGATCGGACCAATATAACATATAGCTCCCATACAACCGATAAACGGATTTTGGGCTATAACTCCTGTAATTAAACACGAAGGAACGTGAAATTTTATAAGTGTTGCTATTTTTATATGTGAAATATCGATGCTGAAAATCATAGAGATGGGATAAATATTTCACATAGCTCCCATACAATCGATTATTCCGATAAACGGATTTTGGGCTATAACTCCTGTAATTAAACACGTAGGAACGTGAAATTTTGTAAGTATTGCTATTTTTATATGTGAAATATCGATGTTGAAACTCATAGAGATGGGATAAATATTTCACATAGCTCCCATACAATCGATTATTCCGATAAACGGATTTTGGGCTATAACTCCTGTAATTAAACACGTAGGAACATGAAATTTTGGAAGTATTGCTATTTTTATATGTGAAATATCGATGTTGAAAATCATCGAGATTGGATAAATATTTCACATAGCCCCCATACAATCGATTGTTCCGATAAACGGATTTTGGTAGGTAACTCCTGTAATTATATAGGTAGGAACGTGAAATTTTGGAAGTATCGCTATTTTTATATGCGAAATATCGATGTTGAAAATCATTGAGATGGCATAAATATTTCACATAGCTCCCATACAATCGATTATTCCGATAAGCGGATTTTGGGCTATAAGTCCTGTAATTAAACACATAGGAACGCGAAATTTTGGAAGCATCGCTATTTTTATATGTAAAATATCTATGTTGAAAGTCATTGAAATGGGATAAATATTTCACATAGCCCCCATACAATCGATTGTTCCGATAAACGGATTTTGGTAGATAATTCCTGTAATTATATCGGTAGGAACGTGAAATTTCGTAAATGTTGCTATTTTAGAATGTGGAATGTCGATGTTAAAAATCAATGAGATTGGACCAATATAACACATCGTCCCCATATAATCGATAGCTCCGATAATTTCGGTATGAGCTAAAGTTAAATTCACACAGGCTGTACTGGGGATCAAACAGTGAAAATCGTGAGGCTTATTCATGAAAGGTATTTAGCCTTCGGCACAGCCGAAGACAGCTTTCCTTACTTTTTTCACCTAAACTTTCTACAGAAACAAAAAAATTAAAAAAATTCGTGATCCTGACGCCAAATCACGTTTTTTGATCCCTCCCAAAATAATTTTAGCTAATTTTTTTAGCAGCTGGGTGTTTAAGGAAACAAATACCAATTTAAATTTTTTTGGTCTCGATATAAGATTTTTTGAAAGATTTTTTAAGTTATTGATTTTTGCCCACAAATCTTTGTGTGCGGCATAGTTCGGCGGTAGAGCAGTCGGCTGTGACTAGGAGCACCTCAGTTCGAATCCTGCCAAGTGCCACAACTTTTTATTTTTACTCTATTCTTAAAACTTTTCCGTTTAAAACTGAAACCTTTTCGGTATACCATTTTTGTTTTCTTTTCATTTATTTTTGAAAGATTTCTCAAGTCATTAAATCTTGGATTGAACATTAATGTGTGCGATGTAGCTTAGTGATAGAGCAATCGAGCATGATGCGAAGAGTCTTGGTTCGAATACCAGAAAACGGATAATAAATCTATTATTTCTGACGGACGGCACGCCGTATAGTTATATTAAACAACAATCTATTATTTCTTTAAAAAATTTACATACATGGTTTAAAATTTAAACCCCTAAACAAGGGTGAACTCTGGTTCTATGGAATGATATCGTGAAAAAAATTTGTATGAATTTGTTTCTTTTCATAAATGAAAATTCTTTTAATTTTATCATTTCATAGAACACAAATTTGCCCCCCTAGGTTATGTTAGGTTCAAGTGGCTGCCGCAGAGGCACACTTAGGCTAGTTTTGAAAGGCCCGTTGTGATACCACCAACACTAGGAAACTCAGTCCCTGAGTTGTTGGGATTTTCCACATAGCAGAATCCCGGGCCTGACACTCCTAAACCGACAACGTTACTCCTCCTCGAACCACTTAGATGACTTTATGTCCTTTATGTCCAGTTCCGCGATCTGGCTTAGGCTATCCAGGAAGGGAACTCCCAAAAAGCGCGTTCTCGCGCCGCTTAAAGCTGGGCAGTTGCAGATGAGGTGCTTCACCATTTCTCCTTCCTCATCATCCTTGCAGTTCCTACAGCATCGTTGGTAGGGCACGCCTAGCCTCTCTGCGTGCCTACCAATAAGGCAGCGCCCAGTTAGAAACCTATTAATATGGAAATTTCTTTCCTTCTTAGGGCGTGAATGCGTCTAGATCTTTTATGATCCCATTTTGGCCAGGTTTGTTTCGATGTCCGGCACCCTGGGGATTGTTGACACCTTGGCTTGACGGAGTGTCTACTTCTTCAGCATTAGCTTGCTTGTGGCAAACGGCATACCTAAGCGCTCTTTATCCCGAAGAACTTGCTTGGTCGTACCCTGCCTGGCAAGTTCGTCTGCCTTACAGTTTCCCTCAATGTTCCTGTGCCTCGGGACCCATGTGAGGGTCTCGCGGTTCTGTTGGGCCATCTCTTAAAGAGATCGACGATAGCTGAGCGCCAGTTCAGAGTTGAACGAATAAGATCCTAGAGCTTTGATGGCCGCTTGGCTGTCGCTGAAAATAACGATGTCCTCGCCGATAGCGCGTTTACTTAGCCAAATCACGGCATCCAAGATTGCTGAGACTTCAGCCTGGAAGACGCTGCAGTGATCAGGTAGTCTGAAGGAGGCCTCTAGTTCCAGATCCCTTGAATAAACCCCTCCTTCAACTCTGCCGTCTAGCTTCGAGCCGTCAGTGTAGACAGAAATGCCGTCATTAGTAGGGGGGCAGCGATCCATCCTATCTCATTCTTCCCTGCTGGGAATGTTTGTTTTGAAACAGCTGTCTCCGACTGTTGTGGCCGCACATCGATCTGTGCTCAGAGGGAGAAAACTGTAAGATCCTAGAATACTGGAGTGTCCAGTTGTGCTTGCGCCCCAGCCAGACGTTTCCCTTAGGCGCAGAGCCGCTGCCGCTGCTGCCTGGTACGCTTCCAGATCGAGTGGCAGAATGGCCTGAAGAGCTTCGTTGGGCGTTGTAGTGTAGATCCAACTGCATTGTTTGGGGCTGAGACCCCACTTTTTGCTAATGGCTCTTTTGCCTTCCTTTGGCGCTGAAGAATATTCTCCTTCCAGGTTAACTTCTTGTCCAGAACTGTGCTCAGCGGTGGTATTTTGTACCGGTTAGTGTAGAGAACAAGTTCCACTTTTCTCGGGTTGATACTAAGTCCGCAACGAGAGGACCATGCCGAGACTTCACGCAGTGCTACTTGCATGAAGTCACACAGAGATTGTGGGAATGTGCCCCTGTATGCAATGGCTAAACCGTCTGCATATGCCACTATCTTTTCTGTTGATTTACCCTTGGTGTAAGCATGCTGATAGCTGGAGATAAGGTAGCTATCAATAGTAGTGGAGAGGTAGTCGCTTATTATCCTCTCGAAAGTTTTGAGTGCAAAGGACGAGAGGCTGATAGGTCTGCAGTCCTTTGGCTCGTAGTGGGAAGCCTTCCCAGCCTTAGGAATAAACACTACCGTGGCGTGTCTCTAGGAGCACGGAATGTAGTTGAGAGCCAGGCTGTATAGAGAAATACCAGCGTGTTAATGAGTTGCGCGGGGATAATCCCGTCCGGTCCGGCAGCATTAAACGGTCCAAAGCTCTTAACTGTCCGCCTTACCGTTTCGTCCGTTATGGGTTATTTACTGCCAGGCTTGTTGCAGGTGCTGACGGTGCATTATCCAAGTTACCCGGAAAATGTGTGTTCATGAGCAGCTCAAGGGTTTCCCCTTTCGTGCTGGCCTAGGATCCGTCAGGCTTCTGCAAAAAACTGATGGCTGTTTGAGTTTTCGAGAGACCTTGTCTAAGTCTCGCTGTGCCGTCAACCTTTTCGACCCCAGTGCAGAAATTCCTCCACGAAGTTCTCTTTGCCTGGCTCATGCTTTTTTGTAGGCCCTTAGTTTAACTTTGTATTCGAGCCATTGAGGCTCCGTTCCTTATTAAATTGCTTCCTGCAGGTTTTACGGAGCGAGCCCAGGTCATAGGTCCACCAATCTGGCCTATGTTTACCGCGCGGGTTTGGCAGTAGACAAGCTTGTTCTAGGGCATTTGAGAGCGCGTGGTGTATGTCGTTACCAGGTCCTTAACCGATGAGGGGGCTTGTGGGGGTAGTACTGGTAGGTCTCTGGCTAAAATTTCATTGTGTAGCTGCCAGTTGGTATAGCGTGGATTACGGTTCATAATAGGTTGCTCTACACGAAAGTCCAACACTATTTCTATATATCGGTGGTCGGAGAATAAGTATTCTTCCAGGAAACGCCATTTTCTGACCTACTCATAAGCGCCTTCACTGCAAATAGTGAGCTCTATGACCTCCCTACGGGTTTTAGTGGTGAAAGTAGGCTCGCTACCCACGTTGCAAACTACCAGGTTGGTTGTCAATAGGTAGTAAAACAGAGACTCGCCCTTGGCATTGATATCGGAGCTTCCCCATTGGACGTGATGAGCATTAGCGTCCGCTGCTATAATAAGATGACCCGTACAAAAATTTTACACCAGATCTCTCACCTCCCTTTTTGGTAGAGGTTCTTCGGCGTCGTA
The DNA here is from genome assembly GCA_964058755.1 of Campiglossa producta. NCBI lineage: Eukaryota > Metazoa > Arthropoda > Insecta > Diptera > Tephritidae > Campiglossa > Campiglossa producta. The sequence goes on along the minus strand of CAXKVI010000003.1, from coordinate 94,797,824 downwards.
GGGCATATAGTCAGGCTGGTGCTGCCGACTCTTAAACTGGCAGCGGTAATGTCACCATTGGTATAGTCAGGTAGAAGAAAGGTGTTGAGGTCAGACTGACTTTGCCTATCCTCGCTGGCTCGAATCAGCTTGGAACCCTTAGTCCCCAATCTGAAGATCCTCCAGCTGTTGGCCCAGGGTTCTTGGATAAGGACCACATCCACGTCGCCTTTAGAAAGACGACTACGTTAAGCAGCCGAGGCTACTTTAGATTTGTGTAGGTTTATCTGAAGCACCACCAACATGAGAGCGATCAGACTTCCCTGCCGTCCCCATACCTTCGAGGGCTGCCCTGTCCCGAAGGCTGTTTCTCAACGACAAGTTCAGAGCAACTGCGCGATTTAGCGTAGCGGGAGTCCTGCTGTCTGAGGCTTCAGAGATATTGCGCTCAGGATGGGCTGCTACCACCGTGACGTCGAGGCCTTCGCCGTCCAGCAGGCTGTCTTCCATCTCCGAGTTGGCGGATAACATGCTTTCCGCGTCGGACTCCTCGGTTTCCTCTTGCGGTACTTCGATTTCCGAGTTTCCCGAAGCAGCCGCGATGGCAGCGCGCTGTGCATCGCCACGGTATAGGTGGATGACGATCTGGCCTACACTGTAATGCCCATTACACCTTTAAGGGGCTCTAGTGCCTTCTTATTCATGGTGAACACCACTTGTCTATTAGGCCCTACCGCATCCCCGACCAGAGTGACACTCCAGTCCTGCGTCTGGAGGGACGGATTCATTATCCGCAGCATCGTGAGAATTCTCTCAGGCTCTGCAGGGATGGCAGGAATCCATGCACTTGCCCTTGACCGAGCCGAAATATTCTTCCAGTCGACGACCTCGATTTTTACACCTTCGTAGAATTCACCCAGTCTTGCAGCTGCTGCCTTGTACAGTGCAACAGTTCTTGCGTTATCGCACGCTACAAGTTTGATCCGTCCCTGGTGCCAGCCCGCATCCGTGACTTCCGCCGAACCACTTGGAGACGCCAAATAAGCGTCGATGATAGCGTTTCTGAGCGCCTCGGTCAAGAATGCCTATAAGGATCCTGTCCTTGGTTATATCAGCAAAGCTTGGTTTGCCCACTCCGGGGGTGTTTTGATGCTGCTTGGGATGGGGTTCTAACTCTACGACCGATCTCTGGCGTTTGACGTTTACGTTTTCCCTCTCTGACACATAACAGCTTTGGAAATCCGGTATCAGAGATTGTGCTAACTCCACACACTTCCTGGAGCTCGGCGACAGCTTTTCCTGCGGAACTACCTCATATTTCTTCAGGATCCTAGCGGCCAATCATTTTTACAGGTACGCAGAGCGCCGGGGAGATGTCTCTTGGGAGTCCGGTCCCGTAGTTTCCATCGCGGTCGCTCAATTTGCTGACAGCTCCTTCACTGCTTCTCCTTCCTTTGGATCGCTGTGGCCAGGCCTTGAGACCATTTCCACAGACGTTGAGGGACTGGTTTTCATACCAGCGGTTAATGGAAGTTCAGCATGCGCCGCTGACCGCTTAGCTGCGTAGGCAGCCGCACTGGTGCTGGCTCCCATCAAGTCGATCTTACTTGAAGATTTATAGGCTGACCGACCCGTGGTTGTCATAGCTGTCAGCCCCCCGGCTGATTTTGAAGTGGAGGTTGTCCTCCAGCGCTCTTCTTTCGTTTGATCCAGCATAGCGCTCCTCTGCTGATGAGTGAACGTAGTTGTTAGTTGTTTTGTTTTGTGTTTTTCATCTTGTTCGTACGACTCGTAGCCGGACAAGGCCAGATTAGGGTCAAGGAGAGAGTGAGGGGAAAGTGTTACGTCCGCCGCGACAGAGCCCCATACCGCGGTAAGGCCATAGTTACTCTCCGAGGCGGCCCGGTATCAGAGAGGCTCCGTTCGACAACAGCCACGATTCGCCTCCCAGCTGCAAACGTCCAATGGGCACGTGGTCGCATAATACCCTGGATTGGGAGGGGGAAGATCTTTGTCGTCGCGCCAGAGAGGCTAGGCTTCTCTCGTGATGTAGTACCGGGCGGCGCTATGATCACAAGCGCAGGGTAGCCCTGTGGCTATCGACTCACGAGGGAATTTGCCCCCAGGTCTGGTTTAAATTTAAAATCAAACTTGGTGTGGTCATATATGCAGTCCAAAAAAAAATTTCAAATTTAGGCCTAAATTTTTATCCGTGCACAAAATTTTTCGAAACCAGAATATAATAGGGGATTCAATTAACCTTTTAAATGACTTATAAAACGTCCGCGGGCGCTATTGCCTTCTTTCGGCGGACATTATTTCTTTTTCGATGGGAAAATAAAGCCCGTGGGGTTATTTCTTTTTTTTTAGGAAATAGCGCCCGCGGGGGCCAGCTCCGCGGGCTCTATTGCAATGCACCGTTCAGACATTCCATGCGCCCTGATTTCAAGAGTAAGTTATCATATCCGAGGTTTGGTTGTTGGATCTCATTGGAATTTTGTTTTGTATTTAAATTAAATTACACACTTATATAGCGGAGCCGCTTGGTCCAAGACAGACGCCCGCTTGCAGCCGCACCTGATGGTGACAGACGTTGCTGATGAAATCCCATGGCAAGCCCTTAAAACGATTATGTCGGAGTGGGCTTGTCAGGTTGTCGCCTTCTCGCATTAGTTCACCACCGAACGGGTGTTCAGTGGTTATCGAGAGGATACGTGGGCTTTCCCAATTGAATGGCGATCAGAAACTTTCCCCACATGCGTGGACTGCTTTCTTATAGAGTAAATATAAATATAGTACTCCGACTTTTAGGGTAAAATCATTTGAGCCACATCGAACTTGCCCTTTCTTACTGTTTTCCTTTGTAAATTTTGCCTTTCTGTGTTTCTTGTATAATATTTGTTTATAGAAACCTTATTAGTTTTTAAAAGCTTTGTTAGTTGATTTCGAACTGAATGCAAGTGCATATGCTCTCCATTATCGTAATAATCAACATTTATTAAATCTACTACTATGTAATGACATTAGTGTGTCAACGTCATTCTTAACATGCTCGTATATACATACATACCTACGTACCTATGTATGTATGGGCATAAATGAAGACATGCATGGATGAAGGGGGTATGTCGCATTCTCACTCAATTTCTGTTTTTGGCATTGGTGAATAGTTTTTATGCAGATCTATATTTCTGTCTTATCAGAATCTGCCTATCGTGAAAATTGTAGAAGATAATTCATGGATGAAGGGGGTATGTACACAACTTTTCAATATGAATTCTGGAAGAAGGGGGTATGTTCCGTTTTTTTCATATAAAACACTAAATATAAACTTATGCTTTTTATTGCATATTATGCAAAGTCTTTTATGGATTTGCATAATTTTTTTGTCAGTTTTCGATAAAGATTCGAAAAAACCTCAAATGTTTAAGCAAAACTTTAAAGCCGATTTTCTCGTTTCACTCAAAATGCGACATACCCCCTTCATCCATGCATGTCTTCACATAACAACCAACGTAATAAGCATGTAATCATCATCTGTTGCTCTTATTTTCGTATCGAAAATTTGTAACAACGGCAAACAAAATGGATGGAAAAGGAAAACACCCTTAACAAACACAGACGCACGCACATGCAAGCAACGTAAAAGCAAAGTCTTAGACAAACAAATCCTTGCATTCCAATGGCATTGCATACACCGAGTAAAACAATCTCTGTTCAACAGCCAACAAAACCCCAATTGGTAATGTGCCATCATTTTTCCAATGAGTGAACGTCTGTTGGCGTCACATAAAGGGTGAGGGAGGAAATTGCTTTGCTTCTTCAGCTTGCTGAATTACCATCACTCAAAACATTTTTGAGTGTAATGAGGATTTTCACTCAATAGCACGGAGCAACAAGTCCGCGCTCAATGTGCGTTGATCCGCGTACCTCCTATTTAAATTTTATCTTTGAGTGCAACGGAAACAGGCATGCGCAATGCTACCAATTACATCCGTATTTTGTACAAATGTATTTGTGTGGGTGGATGTTTGGTCCAGCCTTTATTGACGTAGCAAGTTAACGCATTTTGGCGCCGTCGTACTTGTTGCTCGTTTGTCTGTCTAACGGTATTAGCTGACTGCCTTGCACATCGATTTGGTGGAGTTATGCGAATCCACAAGTGGCTATGTGGCGGCGGCTTCAGTGCTTCCGCTTCAATCTGTCTGATTAGATGTACATATATTCGCCGCAGCGGGAATCACTCGACGCCGTTGTTGTTTGTCACCGTTAAACTCCTCAAACTTTAGATGTAAAACAGAGAAACAAGTGTCCAAATACTAAATATATAATTTAAATAAATTCAAAGTTGAAATAAAAAAATGTTATGCTATTGAAATTTTATCAAAAAAATTGTGTGAGAATCATGTGAAATAAGGGTACTTTTATAAGAAAAGTACCTATAATCTAAAATCAAGTAGTGTTGAAAATACAAAAATATCAAAAATTAGAAATAAAAAAATATTTAAAAAATCTGTGAAATTTTTAATTTAAGTGCTAAAAAAATCCAATTCTTCAAAGAAAAAATTTTAGACAGTGAATCTGCTCCTTCAATAAATAATAACACAATCCAATAAAAGTTGTAAAATAAAAAAGTTTAGATCCTTGTTCGAAGTCCTGTTGAAGGATTTCGCCTTACTTTTCTTATATATATGCTGTGGCTTTAAAATTTAAACCGACAAAAAGTGAGTAAAGCAGATTTGTCTTGATTTAAAAAATTTGAAAAAAAGCATTTGAAAACAAATTTTCTTATTTCGACGTGCAATACGAAAGCTAACGCCAAAAAGTTTGTGTCTGCCGAAAACCATGGACTGTAACCGAAATCCAATTAAAACCGATTCATTTTTAAAAACCGAAACCGTAACCTTTGTTTTGATGTGAAAAACGACTAAACCAAAACCGTTTAAAAAGCCGGAACCGGTTCCAAACGGTTTTGAATATTTTTAAGACCACACTTCTTTTAGTGGGCACATACATACATTGCAGTAAAACCAAGATATTTCATATTATTCACCTTTTCTATGCCTTCGTTATTTATTTTAAATACGATTTCACTGTCGAAATTTATTTCCATAATTTTTGTTTTGGTTTCATTGAGTTTAAGTTTATTCTTTTTTAACCATATATTTATATTGTTAATATCGTTTACCATGTTATTATGACATTCCTCACTACTATCTCCTTCTGTATATATAAGGGTATCATCGGCATATAGTATTATTTGACATTGTTCTAATATGTTTGGCATATCATTTATATATATAATAAACAGCAAAGCACCCAGAATAGATCCTTGTGGAACCCCAAAATCATTATTAATTGAATCCGATTTTATATCGTTATATTTGTTTTCTGTTCGCCAGATAAGATTTAAACCAAGCTAATTCTTTTTCCCGTATACCGTACATATATAGTTTCTGTATTAGAATTTCTCTATCAATTGTTTCAAATGCTCGTTTAAAATCTAGAAATATTGCCATTATTTTTCGGTTTTTTCGATGTTTTTCCACCGATTTATTACATAGTTCACCGTTGTTTCACAGGAAAACTTTTTTCTGAAACCCGATTGATACTTTGATATTAACTTATGTGTCTCAAAATATTTTTCAATCTGGTCCTTTACCACTTTTTCTAGTATTTTTTCACAGGTTTTTAAAGTATTAATAGGACGGAACTCTTCACATTTTCTTGTTTTTGCGACTTTTTCAATTGGTGTAACCATTGACTCCTTCCAATTTTCAGGAAAAACTCCAGATGTAAGCGATTTGTTGATAATTTTTAGCATATTTCCTGCAATTAACTGCCAGTTATCAAGTAAAATTTTGGTAGATATTTTGCAAAAGTCTGGTTTGTTTTTTAATTCTCGCACTATTTTTTTAAGCTCTAGATTTGTTATTTCATTGAATCTGAATTGTGATGAAACCATATGTATTTTATTTGTATATTGCACATGCTCTATTGAATCTCTTATTATTTTAACACTACTTACAAAGTATTTGTTAAAGTGACTAGCTATTTGGTAATATTCTTTATATTCTACATTATTAAAAATCACACACTTAATCTCGTTTTTATTTTGTTTTATAACTAGTTCTTTAATTTCTCTCCACATTTGCTTTTGGTCCCTTGCATTCTTAATTCTGTTGTTAATGTACTTAAATTTTTCGTTATCTATCTTTACTTTATATAAATTTCTAATTGATTTGTAATTGGCCCATGCTTCAACTGAGTTTTCAATCTTTGCGATTTGGTATTTAATTATTTTGTCTTGTTTTATTTGATGCAGCTCATTATTAAACCATTTGTTAACATAATATTGTTTATTTACTAATGTCTTGCTAGTAAATTTTCGGATTGTGTCTTCTAAGCATTTATCAAAAACCGCAACATTTTGACTGACATCTACATTTTTTTCGTATTTCATTACTGTTTTAAGCTGTTCCGTAAACATTATTTTATTGTATCTAAACTTATCCTCGCTTATATTTTTATCTTCTTTATTATTATTCTTTTCCACTTTTAGAAAAATTTGTATTATTTCGTGATCAGATATTTTGTTTTTTTTACAGTTTTGTGCTGATATTTTGTACTTGTTATTCGTTATTACATAGTCTATTATAGTTCAAGTTGTGTTCGTCACCCGTGTGAATTCCTTAACGATCTGTCTCAGCCCATTATCATTCAGCAATCTTTCTATTTTATTTCTATAAAAGTTGTTATTTGCCCAATCTATATTGAAATCACCAGTTACAACAATATCGCATACTTCTTCGCTTAAGTCTTCCAAAGTTTGATGAAAAATTTCACAGAATTCAGATTCATAACCACTCGGGGATCTATATATTGCGACTATTATTAGTTGTGTTTGCCCATGCTGTGCTTTACATGCCAAAATCCAATATTTTGAATTTTCCACCTTTTCAAACAACTTGGTGACTTTCCATTCAATTTTATAATACATAATTACACCTCCCGTTCTTGTCGAAATTGACACTGATGTTAATTGGTTATATCCATTCAAGCTTATTTCATTTTCATGGACCTGTTCCGTCATATGTGTTTCCGAAAGGATAAAAAATTTGGGTTTTTCTGTTGCAGCTATTATTTCTACTTGATTGAAGTTACTTGTTAGACCTTGTACATTTGTATATAAGATATCTGCGCTATCTAATTGCTACACTGACAGTCCCATTCTTCTCTTTTTCATATTCAGTTTATTTTGGTAAACAGGACACTTTTTATCATAGGTACTATGATTTTCATCTAAATCCATATTCAGTTTTTGGTTCATTTTCACACAGTTAATACACTTTATTATTGGCCCTTTGTTACAGTCTTGCGATTTGTGATTTCCATGACATTTCACACATATGTTTTCATTTTTACATTCACCTTCTTACATCAGTACCATCAAATATTCTGCATATTTCCCATCCTATGTTTATTCTTTGTGCATTTAATAATTTCGTATATAACTCGCAATCTGTTTTAATTCTAATATTGTAAACTGTTTTACTATTTCCAAGGCGAATTCATACATGGTGGTAGCACGGCGAATTGGGCAATATTCGCTTCAGTTCGCCGTACATAAAATGTCAAAGTGAAAGAGGATACAAAATATCAACAATCACGTGTTTTCTTTTCAATTACAAACAATTGCTGTTAGAAAAGTAAATTTATTGCGTGTTTCGGCAATAAATGCTATTAAATATATACCATTTACTTAAACCGTGGTCATCGCGCACATTTCGTGAGTTTTATTATGTTTTGTGTAAATAATAACGTAAATAAACGTGTTTCCGATTTCCTTTTAATGACAATTGCTGTATGCGAAAACAAGAAGAACAAGCAATCAGCTGTTCACTTGCGGGCACCATGTAAATGAATTCGCCTTGACTATTTCTTTTAAACTCGAAAATTTTTGTAATTTTAATTTCTTTGTTTTCTATAACCGGATTCTGTTTTTTAATTTTCTCAATAAATTCTTCTTCGCTGTATTTAAATGACATGTCCGTCACATCTATGTAAAATTCTGTTGGGTATGGCACCTTGATTTCATAATTTTCACTCATTTCATTTTCTATCGCTGTTCTTATCTTTTCTCTTTCTTGGTCGTTTTCACTTTGTATTACTATTGCTCCGTTTCTTCTACTTTCAACACTAGTTATTTTTAAATTAACCGGATTAACTTTTTTATTTAGCTCATCTTTAGTTTTTTCAACTTTTTGTTTTTCTTTGGGTTTAACTATCAAGGGCATTTGCTTTCTCACATCTAGCATCAAGTTTTTGGTTTGCACTGCATTTTTCATAGCTTCTGCATATGACATTTCCTTTTGTATATTTTTATTGCCCATTTTCTTTATTTCACTGTGTACCTTTTCGTTGTCTTTTCCAATTGCCCCGTTTTATTTTTTACTTCTTCAATCATATCATCATCATCATTTATTGGCGCTTAACCGCCTGAGCGATTTTGGCCGTTGCATATCAAAACACGCCAGTCATTCCTTTTTAGCGATAACTGACGCCAATTGGAAACCCCAAGGGAGTTCAAGTCATCCTCCACCTGTTGTTTCCATCTCAGTCGAGGCCCCCCCCCCCTTCCTCTGCTGCCGAATTCAGGCGACGACAGGAAAACCTTTTGTGCTGGAGCTTCTTTGTCCATTCGCATAACATGGCCCAGCCAGCGGAGTCTTTGGGCTTTAATTCGCTGGACTATGGTTAGATCTGCGTAGAGCTCGTACAGCTCATCGTTAAATTTCCTTCGATACTCGCCGTTGGCATCACGGGAAGGACCATAAATCTTCCGGAGAACTTTTCTCTCAAATACTCCAAGGGCCATCTCATCTTCTCTTGACATTGTCCATGAATCTGAGCCATACATCAGGACAGGTATGATGAGAGACTTATAGAGCGTGATCTTTGTTCTTCGAGAGAGGACTTTACTTCTCAATTGCCTACTCAGTCCAAAGTAGCACTTGTTGGCAAGAGTGATTCCCCGCTGGATTTCTAGACTGATATTATTTTCGGTGTTGATACTGGTTCCCAAATAGACGAAGTCCCTCACAGTTTCAAATTTGTAACTATCAACAGTGACATGGCTGCCAAGGCGCAGGTGCGCCGATTCTTTCTTTGATGACAGCAAATACCTCGTTCACGGCAAGACCCACTTTTTTCGCTTCCTTATCCAGTCCAGAGAGGGCAGCGCTTACGGCGCGGTTGTTAAGGCCAATGATATCAATATCATCGGCATACGCCAGCAATTGCACGCTCTTGTAAAAGATTGTACCATTGCGGTTTAGCTCTGCTGCTCGAATTATCTTCTCCAGCATCAGATTGAAGAAATCGCACGAAAGGGAGTCGCCCTGTCTGAAGCCTCGTTTGGTTTCAAATGGCTCAGAGAGTTCCTTCCCGATTCTGCCGGAGCTGTTGGTATTGCTCAACGTCATTTGGCAAAGCCGTATAAGCTTTGCAGGGAAGTCAAATTCAGTCATGGCGGCATACAGGCAACTCCTTTTTGCGCTGTCAAAAGCGGCTTTGAAATCGACAAAGAGATGGTGTGTGTCGATTATTTTATCATGGGTCTTCTCCAGGATGTGGCGTATCGTGAAAATCTGGTCGATGGTAGACTTACCAGGTCTAAAGCCACACTGATAAGGTCCAATCAGTTTGTCTACGATGGCCACTCATTTGCATTTCATGCAGCACCAAGTCTACATTTTGAATATATGTTACGCACTCATCACACATGAAGCGCACCATTTTTTTTCATCAAATATATTTACATTGTATTCGTCTACACCCGCACATGTAAGGCTCAAATGGTAAACCTTTTTGCACACTCCTTCACATCGAATACCACTCGATCCTCTAATGGGGCGATTGAACTTCGCACACCCACTAATTTTTGTGTTTAGATTTTAGCGACTTGACCGTTTGTTTGTAATTGTATGCGTTCTGTATTTGTTTAATTTGAGTCTTTTTTCTCACAGTTATTTTTGCAATTAAACAATTTTGCAATTTAAGGATAAAATTTTAATATTTTGCACTAATATTTTACTTTCTCCTTCACGATTTGAGTCTCTATCTCGCTTTTGGTTAATTTTACCCGTTCAGCGGCCTTTTGCCACTTTTAAACGCGAATTCACCGGAGCTAAAATATGTATACACGTCCATCTTATACCATGCTACATCATCCTCTACTTCCACCGGCGGGTGCCGATAAAAATACCTTCCGGGCCGGAGCGTCCTCGTTCATCCGCACCACGTGTCCTCGCCAGCGGAGCCGCTGGGTTTTAATTCGCTGAACTATGTCCACGTCTGCGTAAAGCTCATACAGCTCTTCATTATATCTTCTTCGGTACTCGCCGTCGCCAACTTTTAGGGGTCCATAAATCTTTCGAAGAATTTTTCTCTCGAATACTCCCAGAACCGCCTCAGAGATGCTGCCAGTGTCCATGTTTCTGCACCATATAGCAGGACGGGTACGATAAGTGACTTATAGAGTGTTGTTTTTGTTCGTCGAGAGAGGACTTTACTTCTAAATTGCCTACTCAGCCCAAAGTAGCATTTGTTTGCAAGAGTTATCCTTCTATGTTTGGACCCCGAATCGTACGTACGTCCATAACACTGGAAGCATGCCGTCCGTCTATCACAAAGTGATCGATCTGATTGCGTGTTTTCAGATCTGGCGATAGCCATGTTGCTTGATGGATCTTTTTATGCTTGAACCTGGTGCTGGCTACGACCATATTTCGTGCACCGGCGAAGTCGATCAGACTGTATCCATTCGGCGAAGTCTCTTCATGGAGGCTGAACTTTCCAGGCCAAATACACCCTCTTTGTCCACCCTGGCGTTAAAGTCGCCAAGCACGACTTTGATATCATGACGGGGGCAGCGCTCATAAGTTTCTTCTAATTTTGCGTAGAATGCATCTTTTTCCACGTCGTCCTTGTCCTCGGTCGGTGCGTGCGCACAGATAAACGATATGGTGAAAAATCGTAGTTTTATTCGGATTGTGGCGAGACGCTCGTTCACGGCTGTGAAAGACACTACCTGTTTCACAAGCCTCTTTCCCACCACAAACCCGACGCCGAATCTGCGCTCATTAGTGTGGCCGCTCCAGTAGACATTGCAGGTTTGGATGGTCTTATAACCTTGCCCCGTCCATCGCATTTCTTGTATAGCGGTGATGTCAGCTTTTGCCTGTTTGAGGACCCCAACTAGGCGGGCATCGTCACCTTCCCTGCTAAGGTTTCGGACATTCCAAGAACATGCCCTGATTTCCTTTATCAAATTCCTATTTCGTTTGCAGTGGCCATTATCTCAAGAGTGAGTTATCATATCCGAGGCCTGATTATTGGATCTCATTGGAAGTTTGTTTTTATGTGGTGGGTCCCAAACCCTACGCACAACCCGTTTCTCGGGGGGTTGGATTTAAATTACACATTACCGAAAAAGCACCTGGAAATTTTACAAGCTAAAAGACGGAAGAGAACGAAAAATTAAACATATTTTCGGCCTCCTCTGCATGACTTGTGGCGTAGTTAGACGTTAGTTATTCCTCAGTGTGCTTAAAATGCACTATTTCCTAGAATTGCCACAAAATAGTTATTTATAAGCTAGATGTTTTTTTGCAATTGACATTTTTTTTACTGCAGGGTATATTTATGTATAGGTATTTTCGTTTAAAAACAGGTACCCTGAAAATTGTTCATGAAATATTGTCTAGCAAGGTGACAAAAGACACATTTTGACATCAGTATCAATATTATGAGGTAGTTTGACTATACATAGTTGAATGAAGCCATCGAAAAAAATTAACGAGATCCGAATAAGAAATGTTAAGGCTTGTCTCAGAAAGCACCACTCATATTTATGTTTTTGACGATTGTTTCATCCATGAAAAGATGCATGAAAAGTAATGTATGAAAAATCGGCTTACATCCACAATAGCTCCAATTAAAAATAAAGTATGGGGATCGTTAGATATTATTGTTGTGTACATAACTGCAGGGTTCGTATTTGCACGCACACACACGGCACACGCACGTGTGCAAAAAATGTTCACCAAATTTATTGCTCTTACACATGAGTTGTGTGTTTATGGAAAAAACATTTAGCACACACCACGTGAGTGTGTATTTTAAAACAAAGCACACACACGTGAGTATGTTTTTGATTCAAAATAGTTATGCACACGCTCATGTCTGTGCAGTTTGTTTAAAGCACTTGCACATATAACTTTGTTCAATGTAGTAAAATCCATGCAAATGAGCATGCACCTTTTGATAGGTGCACTCCATGGCTAACATACGGATATGTCGGCTTTATCCGATCATTATTAAACGGATATGTAGATCATGCCACCATCAATCGATGTGGCATGAAACCGTGATTTGGTGGGCCAATTGGCAGAGCCCTAAGATCTAACTGTGGGATGGGATTAGAAACATGAACATAACGGCTAACGAAGAACCTATCTCGTCCTTCAGGCCTTTTCCTTGGGCTGCATTGACCGACCCTTTGGAAATATCCATTATCTGGGCTCGGGATCATAAAGGAGAGAAGACTGATGAGCTGACACGTAGGTGATCAAGAAATCAAGTAGTCAGTTCAGGGCAGGCACTCTGTAAAGGTCACTGGGCCCTGAACATACATGCGGAGAAGATGGAGACACATACATACTTTTGTACATTGCGAAACCTTCTAGGTCATGTCCCTCCTTCTGTAAGGAAGAATAAGATTGGTAATGAGAGGTGGGAGATCACCCATCCCGCAACGGCAATGTATGCACAGGCTGTGATGTTCACTCGATGGCTGAGCGGCAGATAGTTCGCCTCTCAACTTTTTGACACGTTAGGTGACACCGTAAATCGAAACATCTCTTGGAGAACTGTAAACAAATTAGAAAATAAACAATTTTTAGAAAATACATAATTCATAACGTAATATTTTTTTTATATTTTGAGAGATGTCAGCAAGTAAGTGTGTGTTTTATTTTGAGAGCAAAAAAATGCACACTTGATTTACAAATTTTTCTACACACAACACAAGAGTATGTGCCTAAATAATTTAAAAAAAAAGCACACGCTCGTGAGTGTGCATTTTTCCAAACAGCACACACCTGTGCAGTGTGCTAAAATTTTTTTCTGAATGCACACAGCACATGTGTGTGCTCTTTGGAAAAATGAACACTCACGAGCGTGTGCTTTTTTTTAAAATTATTTAGGCACATACTCTTGTGTTGTGTGTAGAAAAATTTGTAAATCAAGTGTGCATTTTTTTGCTCTCAAAATAAAACACACACTTACTTGCTGACATATCTCAAAATATAAATAAAATTAAAGAAAAAAAAAACTTTTTAAAAATAAGCTTTTATTATTGGTTTATAAAATTAACTAAAAAGTAAAAAATAAATTGACTGTAAAGGAATATAACACTTTATAAGTTCATTGTAACCTTTAAAGATAACTTGGCTTCTTCGTCTGCCACAAAATAATTCCATATTGTACATAATTATATATTTCTAACATTAAAACTTTACACCTAAATTAGTAAATCTTCCAGTATATATCACATTCCTAATTTTATTAATAATAAAAGCGTGTTAAATTTTGATGGTATAATTAAGAACATTTAGGACCTTCTTTTCTATTTGATGGTATAATTAAGAACATTCAGGACCTTCTTTTCTTGCTATCGAAATTTAACACGCTTTTATTATTAATAAAATGAGGAATGTGATATATACTGGAAGATTTAATAATTTAGGTGTAAAGTTTTAATGTTAGAAATATATAATTATGTACAATATGGAATTATTTTGTGGCAGACGAAGAAACTAAATTATCTTTAAAGGTTACAATGAACTTATAAAGTGTTATATTCCTTTACAGTCAATTTATTTTTTACTTTTTAGTTAATTTTATAAACCAATAATAAAAGCTTATTTTTAAAAAAGTTTTTTTTTCTTTAATTTTATTTTTTACTTTTTAGTTCGGTTTATCAACAAGAGGCAATAATGTCGCAGCGATATCAATCGGCTGCCCTCAGCAACAGAAACCATAGAATCTTTTACAATAAAGCCGCGTGGTTAATAAAGTTACTTTCGGTTTATCAACAAGAGGCAATAATGTCGCAGCGACATCAATCGGCTGCTAGCAGCAACAGAAACCATAGAATCTTTTACAATAAAGCCGCGTGGTTAATAAAGTTACTTTTCGGATAGTGGAATAAAGACTAAACTAAACGATAAATGGGATTTTTGAAATTAAGCTAATTTTTTTATTTACTGTTAGCGAAGCCTGAACGATGATGAAAATTTGCAAAATCCCATCTTAACTGCAAGTTAGTACAATATCAAAAGCAAAATTTCCTGGAATGAAAACTTTCGAATATCTATACTCGTGCGCCACCTATCGGAATTATTTTTTTTTTATTTTGCGTGGAGGCAGAAAACTAAACGATGATGAAAATTTCAAGATCCTACCTCAACGGGAAGTTTGTTGAAAAACGAATTAATCGACACTGAAAACAGACCTTCGTAATTCTCAAATAAAGCGACTCACGCGCCACCTAGCGGGTCCAATTTTTTTTTAACATTTAGAAATTAATTTAGTAACACACACGTAAAATATCAGCCAAATCGGTCCATAATTACGATTTTGAGTTTTTATTACCGCTATCTCAGCCCCACCTAGCAGAATTTTTTTTTACAAAAATATTTCTTTTCGTGGTAGTAATACATGTTACGAATTTTAGCTAAAATATAGCGACCCACGCGCCATCTATCGAATTTTTTTTTTAATAATATTGCATTGTCATCGGGGTTATACATGGGTGATGAATTTCAGATCAATCGGACACCGGGAAGTGTATCAAATTTAGCTTGCAAGATTTGATTACAGACAGCCGTCAGGTGAAACTAAATAAAAGCTTATAATAATAATAAATTAATTAGAACTGCGTTTCAATAATAATTAGCTGTTTCCTTTTTTCTTCAATTTAATAATTCAAAATCAGCAGAGCCAACTTTTTATGCATAATTGCTCAAAAGAGTGAAGAAATTAGCCGAATGTTGCATTCTTCAGCGCCATCTGTATATCAATAGACAATGCTCATAAGAGTAAAGGAATTCGCCGCGTGGTAAGTAAAGGTACTTTTGCAATACACCACGCGGCGAATTCCAATCTTCTTTCTATGGCAATAGGGAAAAACGACTAAACTTGGGTGATGATTGGATTTTTGCAAATAAAGCAATATTTTAGATTTTTTTTTTGTATAATGCATTGTCAGTAAAACCTCATCGATGGTGAAAATTTCAAAACCCCAGCTCAACGGGGAGTTAGTTCAAAATCGAAAGCAAAACCTCTGTAAATTAAATTTTTCAAATATCTCTACCCATGCGCCACCTATCGGACTTATTTTTTTATTATAGTGCATTGGGGTATAAAACTAAGCGATGATGAAAATTTCAAGATCCCACCTCAACGGGAAGTTCGTTGAAAAACGAATTAATCGACACTGAAAACAGACCTTCGTAATTCTCAAATAAAGCGACTCACGCGCCACCTAGCGGTTCCAATTTTTTTTTAACTTTTAGAAATTAATTTTGTAACACACACGTAAAATATCAGCCAAATCGGTCCATAATTACGATTTTGAGTTTTTATTACCGCTATCTCAGCCCCACCTAGCGGAATTTTTTTTTACAAAAATATTTCTTTTCATGGTAGTAATACATGTGACGAATTTCAGCTAAATCGGACCATAAATGCGAATTTTGAAAATATAGCGACCCACGCGCCACCTATCGAATTTTTTTTTTTATAATATTGCATTGTCATCGCGGTTATAAATGGGTGCAGAGTTTCAGATCAATCGGACACCGGGAAGTGTATCAAATTTAGCTTGCAAGATTTGATAACAGACAGCCGTCAGGTGAAACTAAATAAAAGCTTATAAAAAAAATATTACGTTATGAGTTATGTATTTTCTAAAAATTGTTTATTTTCTAATTTGTTTTCAGTTCTCCAAGAGATGTTTCGATTTACGGTGTCACCTAACGTGTCAAAAAGTTGAGAGGCGAACTATCTGCCGCTCAGCCATCGAGTGAACATCACAGCCTGTGCATACATTGCCGTTGCGGGATGGCTGATCTCCCACCTCTCATTACCAATCTTATTCTTCCTTACAGAAGGAGGGACATGACCTAGAAGGTTTCGCAATGTACAAAAGTATGTATGTGTCTCCATCTTCTCCGCATGTATGTTCAGGGCCCAGTGACCTTTACAGAGTGCCTGCCCTGAACTGACTACTTGATTTCTTGAACACCTACGTGTCAGCTCATCAGTCTTCTCTCCTTTATGATCCCGAGCCCAGATAATGGATATTTCCAAAGGGTCGGTCAATGCAGCCCAAGGAAAAGGCCTGAAGGACGAGATAGGTTCTTCGTTAGCCGTTATGTTCATGTTTCTAATCCCATCCCACAGTTAGATCTTAGGGCTCTGCCAATTGGCCCACCAAATCACGGTTTCATGCCACATCGATTGATGGTGGCATGATCTACATATCCGTTTAATAATGATCGGATAAAGCCGACATATCCGTATGTTAGCCATGGAGTTCACCTATCAAAATCTGCATGCTCATTTCCATGGATTTTACTACATTGAACAAAGTTATATGTGCAAGTGCTTTAAACAAACTGCACAGACATGAGCGTGTGCATAACTATTTTGAATCAAAAACATACTCACGTGTGTGTGCTTTGTTTTAAAATACACACTCACGTGGTGTGTGCTAAATGTTTTTTCCATAAACACACAACTCATGTGTAAGAGCAATAAATTTGGTGAACATTTTTTGCACACGTGCGTGTGCCGTGTGTGTGCGTGCAAATACGAACCCTGCAGTTATGTACACAACAATAATATCTAACGATCCCCATACTTTATTTTTAATTGGAGCTATTGTGGATGTAAGCCGATTTTTCATACATTACTTTTCATGCATCTTTTCATGGATGAAACATTATCTTTTCTTTTTCTACTGGTTAGTCAAACCTTGAATAATTAGAGTTTCAGCTTGCTGGTTTTCAGTTTTGTAAATCGTCAAAAACATAAATATGAGTGGTGCTTTCTGAGACAAGCCTTAACATTTCTTATTCGGATCTCGTTAATTTTTTTCGATGGCTTCATTCAACTATGTATAGTCAAACTACCTCATAATATTGATACTAATGTCAAAATGTGTCTTTTGTCACCTTGCTAGACAATATTTCATGAAAAATTTTCAGGGTACCTGTTTTTAAACGAAAATACCTATACATAAATATACCCTGCAGTAAAAAAAATGTCAATTGCAAAAAAACATCTAGCTTATAAATAACTATTTTGTGGCAATTCTAGGAAATAGTGCATTTTAAGCACACTGAGGAATAACTAACGTCTAACTACACTACAAGTCATGCAGAGGAGGCCGAAAATATGTTTAATTTTTCGTTCTCTTCCGTCTTTTAGCTTGTAAAATTTCCAGGTGATTTTTCGGTAATGTGTAATTTAAATCCAACCCCCCGAGAAACGGGTTGTGATAAAAATAAACTTCCAATGAGATCCAATAATCAGGCCTCGGATATGATAACTCACTCTTTAGATAACGGCCACTGCAAACGAAATAGGAATTTGATAAAGGAAATCAGGGCATGTTCTTGGAAAGTTCAGAATGGATACAGGCTGATCGACTTCGCCGGTGCACGAAATATGGTCGTAGCCAGCACCAGGTTCAAGCATAAAAAGATCCATCAAGCAACATGGCTATCGCCAGATCTGAAAACACGCAATCAGATCGATCACTTTGTGATAGACGGGCGGCATGCTTCCAGTGTTATGGACGTACGTACGATTCGGGGTCCAAACATCGACTCCGATCACTACTTGGTAGCAGACAAGATTCGTACTCGCCTAAGTACAACGAAAGAGGCACCACAAAAAGCTGCAGTCACAACAGACAGCCAATGATTTCGCAGAACGACTCGCGCACCTGCTCTCTGAGAGCACAATTCAACCCAGCGGAGTGCACGAGCAGTGGGAGCATATCTTCGGATCACTTCGTACCGCAGCCGAAGAAGTAATTGGATTCCGGCAAATGCGAAAAAACAGCTGGTACGATGATAGAGAGTGCAAAGACGCAATGAAAAGAAAGGACGACGCCTATAAGGCAACGTTAAAAGCGAATGCAACGAGGAGCGTGTGTGAACACTACCGCGAGATGAAGAGGGAAGCGAGACGGCTTTTTCGGGCGAAGAAAAGGGAAGCGGAAAAGCGTGAAATCGAAGAGCTTGAAATGCTAGCCAGCACAAGCCACGCCCGAAAATTTTATCAAAGAACTCGACGAATGACGGAAGGTTTTAACCCCGGGCAAACTCCTGTAAAAATGACAACGACGACCTGGTGACAGATGTTCAGAGAGTACTAGGGTTATGGAGGGATCACTTCTCTGCCCTTCTAAACGGAGGAACGGAGCAACAATCCAGAGGAGAGGACGAACCCGACCCCACAATCGAAGACGATGGAATCGAAGTTCCACGACCCGACTATAACGAGGTGCGAGTAGCTATATCACGGCTAAAAAACAATAAAGCGGCGGGTGCTGACGGCCTGCCCGCTGAGCTATTTAAATGCGGCGGGGAGGAGCTGGTAGTTGCATGCCAACTATCGTGGAATCAGCCTTTTGAGTATCGCATATAAGGGAAGCCTGACGTAAACCGACTGATTGGACCTTATCAGTGAGGCTTCAGACCTGGTAAATCTACCATCGACCAGATTTTTACAATACGCCAAATCTTGGAAAAAACCCGTGAGAAAAGGATCGACACACACCATCTCTTTGTTGATTTTAAAGCCGCCTTCGACAGCACGAAAAGGAGTTGCCTATACGCCGCTATGTCTGATTTTGGTTTCCCAACAAAACTTATACGGCTATGCAAAATGACGCTGAACAACACCACCAGCTCGGTTAGAATTGGGAAGGACCTCTCCGAGCCGTTCGAAACTAAACGAGGTTTCAGGCAGGGCGACCCCCTATCGTGCGATTTCTTTAAAATTTAATTCTTTAAATTAATACTGGCTGCAGAACTTAACCGCGCTGGAACAATATATTACAAGAGTGTACAACTGTTGGCGTATGCCGACGACATCGACATCATTGGCTTCAACAACCGCGCCGTAACTTCTGCGTACTCCAAATTAGAAAAGGAAGCGGAAAAAATGGGTTTGGTGGTGAACGAAGGTAAAACGAAGTACCTGCTGGCATCAAGCAAAGAGTCAGCGCATTCGCGCCTTGGCAACCACGCCACTGTTGGCAGCCATAATTTCGAGATAGTAAGGGACTTTGTATACCTGGGAAGCAGCATTACTACCAACAACAATGTAAGCCTGGAAATCCATAGAAGGATAACTCTTGCAAACAAATGCTACTTTGGGCTGAGTAGGCAATTTAGAAGTAAAGTCCTCTCTCGACGAACAAAAACAACACTCTATAAGTCACTTATCGTACCCGTCCTGCTATATGGTGCAGAAACATGGACACTGGCAGCATCTCTGAGGCGGTTCTGGGAGTATTCGAGAGAAAAATTCTTCGAAAGATTTATGGACCCCTAAAAGTTGGCGACGGCGAGTACCGAAGAAGATATAATGAAGAGCTGTATGAGCTTTACGCAGACGTGGACATAGTTCAGCGAATTAAAGCCCAGCGGCTCCGCTGGCTAGGACACGTGGTGCGAATGAGCGAGGACGCTCCGGCCCGGAAGGTATTTTTATCGGCACCCGCCGGTGGAAGTAGAGGATGATGTAGCATGGTATAAGATGGACGTGTATATTTTAGCTCCGGTGAATTCGCGTTTAAAAGTGGCAAAAGTGTGTTTTATTTTGAGAGCAAATAAATGCACACTTGATTTACAAATTTTTCTACACACAACACAAGAGTATGTGCCTAAATAATTTAAAAAAAAAAGCACACGCTCGTGAGTGTGCATTTTTCTGAATGCACACAGCACATGTGTATGAGCCAAAATTACACATATGTGCTGCACATGTGTCTGCAAATACGAACCCTGCATAACTGTGTGTTTCTTATGCACGATTCAATAAAATAACCCTTAGCCGGACCAACACCGGCTTCGTGATCCCCAGTAATTCTAAAATAAGTAACCGATTTTTAGTCAGTACGTTTCCCTATTGTTGCGGTATTGTTTTTCGCTGTTATTTAGGATTTGGTTGGTAAAAGTGGCAATGTTTTTGTGTTTACACGCAAAGACCGATGTTTACTACGCGGCATATCAAATGAAGGTTAAATCAATTAACTGTCCAATGGGAAATAAATTTCGCAAATCGGTTCATTAGTTTTCGAGAAGTTTTAGCTTAAAAAATGCTTTATAAAAACTTTCACACTTTTATGCAAGTGGCCCTTAATAACTCATGTTTTTGTTGTTTCCTTAAAAAAAAGAAATACACCGTTAAGTTCTCTACGATAATATCTATCGACCTCCACACTTTTTTTTTTGTAATTTAAAATTTTTTTTTTTAGTTTTTGGATGGGTTGATATAAAGACCTGAACCGGTTCACGAACCTGTTCAAGATTTATCTGTAAAATCTGAGTCAGAGATTTTTGAAGTGGTTTGTATCCCTGGTACTGACAAACTATTTTCAACAAATTAAGAAATATGTTCCTTAATTGCTTCCGTTCCGGATATTATCTAATCTTGGCTTGCCAATAAGTGATGGAGAGAATCTGGAAAGTATATTCAACCTAACCGACTAAGGAAGATTCCACCGTCACTTAGATACGTTCCATCGCAAGAAAAATTGTATGATTCAAACTATAAAGGGTCGAAAACATAAAGCTTTGTTAATCTCACCTGACATTTGCTACCTCAAAACCATAGATCAATTGATGGGCGACTCTGTTACTGTCAAATTTCTCAGCCCAGCATTTGGCAGTGCTACCAAGTACGTAAACGATTTCCTGGGCAGATACACAGCTGTTCCCAGGATGTACGCCAAAAAACGATGCTGCCATACAATTGTGCACCGAAAAACGACTCGAAAATGGGAAAAAATGTAATTGAGTGAAAATCATCAATTACCAATTATAAAGGATGTCGTATTTTATATTTGTAAACTATTTATTGCTATAAAAGTGAAAAATAAATTAAAAAAGGAGGTTATAAAGGGAGAAGTAAATTTTTATAAAACGGGGGAAAATTCTGACATTTATCGGGGTGAATATGGTCGCCAGAATTCACGCTAGCTTATGGAGCTAGGTCAAATTGTGAGAACTAAGCATGTGTACACATAAATGCATGTGAAATTGATAATCATGGAGTTTTTATGCCAAGGCGTTAATATATTATATATATAGGATTTATAAATGCTTAAAGCAAAACTTTGAAATGTAATAGACGAAAAAGAACCTAAACTTGTTATTTCATAATTTTATTTATTATCACACACCTAGATCTAAAGGGAGCTAACTCAAAAATCTGAAATTTTGAAACTATGCAACCACAACGCTCTTCAATTCAATATCCCCCGATCTGCATATTCGATTAAATATAAAATTTACTTCTCACCATGAAAATAACTATTAAAATTCACCACGATAACTGTCAGAATTTACCACCGCTCTGTCAAAATTTACGATATTCAACTAATTTTTTTGCAGGCATGTCGTATAACATACGACAAATTGGACGGGCAACTCGAACAAAATTTAGGTGTTCTATCTATCCGAACAACAACAAACATAAAATGTAACTTAAACACAAATAAAATTAATATACAAATTTAGCTTTTAAATAAAAATAAAATGTAGCACAAAGCAGAGAAAAATAAATAAATAAAAAGTTATAACAATTCAGTCTTAAAAAAAATATGTTTGCTTATGATATAATTAATTAATAATAATACGCATAGCGGTTAGGCACGTTAGTATTTTAAACATTAAGTAAAGCTCTATAAAAAGCTGTATCTTCTTCGTTTTCCAAGAAAGAAAGAGTGCAATTTCAACTTATTAGGTCTTTCTTTTTATTTTCGTCTATTTTATTTGATTTTATTTTATTTATCTTTTTTATATTATTTTATTTTATTTTACTTTATTTCATTCTATTTTATTTTATTTTACTTTATTTTATTTTATTATACTTTATTTCGTTTTATTTTAGTTTATTTTATTTCAATTTATCTTATTTTATTTTATTTTAATTTATTTTACTTTATTTCATTTTATTTTATTTTATTTTACTTTATTTTATTTTATTTTCATTTATTTCATTTTATTTTATTTTATTTTATTTCAATTTATCTTATTTTACTTTATTTTATTTTATTTTGTTTTATTTTATATTACTTTACTTTATTTCATTTTATTTTATTTTACTTTAATTTATTTTATTTTTTTATTTTATTTTATTTTATTTTATTTTATTTTATTTTATTTTTTTTTTTTACTTTATTTCATTTTATTTTATTTTATTTTATTTCATTTTATCTTATTTTACTTTGTTTTATTTTATTTTAATTTATTTTATTTTATTTTGTTTTATTTTATTTTATTTTATTTTATTTTATTTTATTTTATTTTATTTTATTTTATTTTATTTTACTTTATTTCATTTTATTTTATTTCATTTTATCTTATTTTACTTTGTTTTATTTTATTTTATTTTGTTTTATTTTATTTCATTTTATATTATTTTATTTTATTTTACTTTATTTCATTTTATTTTATTTTACTTTATTTTGTTTTATTTTAAAGAAAATTAAATAAATAAAAATTCAATTTCCGGCGGCAGAAGTGGTGCAGGTGATTTGGCTGTACTCGTCAGCATTCTAAGCGATACTAAATAGAGTGCGATCATGCAATTTTGTATGACGCATGCGACAAAATGTCACCAAAATTCTATAAAAGTTTGTCGTATGTGTTGTTCTGATTGGCGAATACGACAATATTTTACCGAGTGTTAAAAGCACGGAATTTATATGAAAAATTGTCGTACGTGAAAAATGGTTGTCACATACGACAAAATTTTACGAAAGCGCTTGTGACCCTGTACATACGATAAAATGTCACTGAATATCTCTGTAACTAAAAGACATATCAAAAAACGGAAAACGCCATTCGAAAGATCTTGAAAAGTTTAGTATAACTGCATCATTAACTCCATTCGGCCCAATTTTCACATACGACAATCATTTATCCGGGCGACGATTTGTACAATGATGCTACAATTTTTTATATTTATGTATACACACAGAGCCAACAATGCCTAATAAAATAGAACAAAAGTCATAAGATATCCTTATAGATTTTCTTCAAGAAGATGTGCTTCTTATTATTGTAGAGACAGTCTGTTTAATTTTATTAAGAAGATTTTCTTTTTAATATTTTAAATGAAAAATAAAATGATATCGCCCTCACCGAGAATTGAACTTACAATTTTCGGAATGATAAACCCAGCTGTTAACCATCAGGCCATCGCTCACTTTTGATTGCCAGCTTCTAATTACCGATATGTGTAGAGTTGTTAATGTTTCAAAGGAAAATCGTATAAATATATTTAAGAAGATTTCTTTTTAACATTTCTAATTAGGAAATAAAATAAAAGAAAAAAAAACTTTTTTAAAAATAAGCTTTTATTATTGGTTTATAAAATTAACTAAAAAGTAAAAAATAAATTGACTGTAAAGGAATATAACACTTTATAAGTTCATTGTAACCTTTAAAGATAACTTGGCTTCTTCGTCTGCCACAAAATAATGCCATATTGTACATAATTATATATTTCTAACATTAAAACTCCCTCGTGAAGGGTGGATACCTTGCCGCGGTACGAGGGCTTAAGTCGATAGCCACAGGGCTACGCTGCCCTTGTGATCATAGCTCCGTACGGCACTTCATCACGAGAGCAGCCTAGCCTCTCTGGCGCGACGACAAAGATCTTCCCCCTCCCAATCCAGGGTGTTATGCGAAACCGTGCCCATTGGACGTTTGCAGCCGGGAGGCAAATCGTGGCTGTATTTGAACGGTGCCTCTCTGACACCGGGTCGCCTCAGAGAGTAAGCATGGCCTTACCGCGGTACGGGGCTCTGCCGCGGCGGACGACACATTTTCCCCTACTCTTCCCTTGACCCTAAGCTGGCCTTGTCCGGCGATGGGTCGTACGAACAAGATGAACTCGAATAACCTGAATAAAAACGAAAAATCTAAAAAACAAACAACGCCAAATTTCACTCCTCAGCAAAGGAGAGCTATGGAGGAGCAGGCGAGGAAGCAACAACAACGCCGGAGGACAACCTCCGTTCCACAATCAAGGGGGGGATCGACAGCGATGGCAACTACGAGTCGGTCAACCAACCCTCTATCGAATAAGATTGACTTGATGGGAGCTAGCACCAGTGCGGTTGCCAACGCAGCTAAGCGGGCAACGGCGGATGCTAAACTCCCATCAACCGCTGATATGAAAACCAGTATCTTTACGTCTGTGGCAGCGGTCTCACGACCTGGCCTCGGAGTTTCGAAGGAGAAGGAAGCTGCAACTGAGATGTCGGCAAGGAGAGCGACCGCGATGGCAACTACGGGTCCGCACTCCAGGGAGACATCTCCCCGCCGCTTCACATACCACGAGAAAAGATTGGCTGCAAAGATCCTGAAGAGGTATGAAGGGGTACCGCAGGAATCACTGTCGCCGAATTCCAGTAAATCTGTAGAGCTAGCGAAAGCTGTGATACCGGATTTCCAAAATTCGTACATGCCAAAGAGGTTAAAAGTTAACCCTTTCAAGCGCCAGAGATCGGATCTGGAGTTTATTCCCCCTCCCAAGCGGCATCAGAATACCTCTGGAGCGGGCAAACTAAGCTTTGCTGAGGTAACCAAGGACAGGATCCTTATAGGCGTCCTTGACCGAGGCAATGACCGTCTGGCCATCCCCAAGGACCGGTGGCGTTACGTGCGAAATGAACTCGGCAACATTCTTCTCAACGTTGCTCCGGAGTTTCCGGGTAGTTCGGCACGAGTAACGGATGCGGGTTGGCACCAGGGTCAAATTAAATTACTCGCATGCGAGGATGCAAAAACCGTAGCACTGTACAAGGCAGCAGCTGCTAAACTGGGTGAAGTCTACCAGGGCGCAAAGATAGAGGTCGTCGACTGGAAGGACATTCCAGCTCGTCCAAGGGCAAGGGCGTGGATTCCGGCCATCCCTGACGAACCCGAGAGAATACTCGGGATGCTACGGCTAATGAATCCGTCCCTCCCAACGCATGACTGGAGTGTCAATCTGGTCGGGGATGCGGTAGGGCCCGACAGACAGGTGGTGTTCACCATGAATAAAGAGTCAATCGAGCCCCTCAAAAGATGCAATGGCCTAGTACACTACAGCGTAGGCCAGATCGTTATCCACGTATATCGTGGTGATGCTCAGCGCGCTGCCTTCTCGGCTACTCCGGGGGAACCGGAAAACTTATTACCAGAAGAGGAAGCGGAGGATTCCGATGCGGAAAGCATGTTATCCGCCACGTCTCTTGGCGATAGTGCTGTGAACAACTCGGAGATGGAGGACAGCCTACAGGACGAGGAAGTCCTCGACGTCACGGTGGTAGCAGCCAACGCTGAGCGACTAACATCTAACGCTACAGGCAGCAGGACTCCTGCAACGCCACATCGGGCAGTTAATCGGAACAACTCGTCGTTGATAGGCAACCTCCGGGATGGAGCAAACCTCGACGATATGGGGACGGCAGGGAAGTCTGTGCGCTCTCATGTTGGTGGTGCTTCAGATTAATTTGCACAAATCTAAAGTGGCTTCGGCTGCTTTAAGTAGTCGTCTTTCTAAAGGCGACGTGGATGTGGTCCTCATCCAAGAACCCTGGGTCAATAGCTCGAGAATCTGCGGATTGGGGACTAAGGGCTTCAAGCTCATTCGAGCCAGCGAGGAGAGCAAAGTCAGAACGTGTATTTTGGTCAAGTCTGAGTTGAACTCCTTTCTCCTACCTAACTACACCAATGGTGATATTACCGCTATCAGTCTAACGGTCGACAGCACCCGCCTGACGGTGGCGTCGGTATATATGCCCTACGACGCCGAAGAACCCCCACCACAAACGGAGGTGAAAGACCTGGTGTCAAATTTCTGCACGGGTAATCTTATTATTGGAGCGGACGCTAATGCTCACCATGTCCAATGGGGGAGCTCCGACATCAATGCCAGGGGCGAGTCTCTGTTTGATTACCTCTTAACAACCAACCTGGTGATTTGCAACGTGGGTAATGAGCCTACTTTTATCACTAAGACCCGCAGGGAGGTCATAGACCTCACTATCTGTAGTGAAGGCGCTTATGAGTGGGTCAGAAAATGGCGGGTTCTGGAAGAACATTCTTTCTCCGACCACCGTTACATAGAAATGGTTTTAGACTTTATTGTAGAACAACCAACCATGAAGCGCAATCCACGTAACACTGATTGGCAGTTACACAATGAAATATTAGACAGAGACCTACCAGTACTGCCCTCACAAGCCCCCTCATCAGTAGAGGAGCTGGAGGATCTTGTTACTACATTTACATCGGCGCTCTCAAATGCTCTAGGACAGGCTTGTCCAGTGCCAAAACCACGCGGTAAACACAGGCCACATTGGTGGTCCTACGATTTGGACTCGCTCCGAATATCATGCCGGAAACAATTTAACAAGGCCAAGAGCTTCGGCTCTGAGCCTCATTGGCATGAATATAAAGCTAAACTAAGGGCCTACAAAAAAGCTCTGAGACAGGCGAAGAGAACCTCGTGGAGAAATTTCTGCACTGGCGTCGAAAAGGTCGACGACACAGCGAGACTTAGACGAGTCCTCTCGAAAAGTCAAACAACCATCAGCTATTTGCGAAAGCCTGACGGATCCTGGACCAGTACGGAAGAGGAAACCCTTGAGCTGCTCTTGAATACACATTTTCCGGGGAATCTGCATGATGCACCACTAGCACCTGCAACAAACCTGGCAGTAAATATACCCATCACTGAGGAAAGAGTAAGGTGGGCAGTTAAGAGCTTTGAACCGTATAAGGCTGCCGGGCCGGACGGGATTATCCCCGCGCAACTTATAAACACGTTGGAGACATCAGCTAAATGGCTGGTATTTCTCTTCACAGCCTGCCTGGCTCTCAACCACATTCCGGGCTCCTGGAGAAGCGCCACGGTAGTGTTTATCCCTAAGGCTGGGAAGGCATCCCACTACGAGCCAAAAGATTACAGACCGATCAGTCTCTCGTCCTTTGTACTCAAAACCTTTGAGAGGATACTAAGCGACTACCTTTCAACGACTATTGATAGCAACCTTATCTCTAGCTATCAGCATGCATACACCAAGAGTAAATCAACAGAAACTGCTCTGCACAGCCTAGTATCTGTCATTGAGAAATCGCTGTGTGAAAAGGACTACTGTCTCGTGACCTTCTTAGACATTGAGGGGGCTTTCAACAATATAAGCCCGGAGGCGATCAACTCCGCTCTAACTAATCTGGGCGTAGATAGACCTCTAACTGGTTTAATTGACCAACTTCTAAGAGGAAGGAAAATAGCTTCTTCACTTGGTACGGTCGAGTTATCACGCTATGTCACAAGGGGAACGCCCCAGGGTGGTGTTCTTTCCCCGCTTTTATGGAACCTCACAGTCAACTCGTTGCTACGTGACACAAGCTGGGGGGCGGGAAGATAGTGGCATACGCAGACGATTTAGCTATTGCATTCAGAGGCAAGTTCCCACAAACTCTGTGTGACCTGATGCAAGTAGCACTGCGAGAGGTTTCGAGGTGGTCCTCTCGCTGCGGACTTAGTATCAACCCGGGGAAAGTGGAACTTGTCCTCTTCACCAACCGGTACAAAATACCGCCACTAAGCCTACCAGAACTAGATGGCACGCGCCTGGGCTTGTCGGATAAGGCCAAGTTTCTAGGCATAGTTCTGGACAGGAAACTGAATTGGAAGGAGAATGTTCTTCAGCGCCAGAAGAAAGCTTGCATCGCTCTTTACACATGCAAAAGAGCCATTGGCAAAAAATGGGGGCTCAGCCCTAGAGTATGCAGTTGGATCTACACGGCCATCATTCGCCCAATCATGCTGTATGGAGTCGTCGTATGGTGGCCGGCACTGAGCAAGACAACATACCTGAATCTGTTGCGGAAAGTCCATAGATCCAATATGATCTGTATAAGCGGTGCGCTAAGGACAACGCCCAACGAAGCCCTCCAGGCCATTCTGGGCATTTTGCCACTTGATCTGGAAGGGTTTCGGTCAGCGGCGGCATCAGCTCTGCGCCTAAGAGAAACCTCCAGTTGGGGTGCGGGTACTATTGGACACTCCAGTATTCTGGAATCTTACAGCTTTCTCCCTCTAAGCACAGATCGTTGTGCGACCACTACAGTCGGGGATAGCTGCTTCAAAATAAACATTCCCAGCAGAGAAGACTGGGAGAGGACGGATTGGTGTCCCGAAACAAATGGTGGCACTTCCATATACACCGACGGCTCGAAGTTGGACGGCAGAGTTGGAGGAGGGGTTTATTCAAGGGATTTGGACCTTGAACTCTCCTTCAGACTACCTGATCATTGTAGCGTCTTCCAGGCGGAAGTCTCGGCAATCCGGGACGCCGCGGCCTGGTTAAGCAAACGTGTTATCGGAGGAGATATCACTATTTTCAGCGATAGCCAGGCGGCAATCAAATCCCTTGGCTCATACACGTTCAACTCTGAACTGACGCTCAGCTGTCGTCGATCTCTTCAGGAGATGGCCCAACAGAACCGCGTAAACCTCATATGGGTCCCGGGACATAGGGACATTGAGGGAAACTGTAAGCAGACGAGCTTGCCAGGCAGGGCACGACCAAGCAGGTTCTTCGGGATAAAGAGCGCTTAGGTATGCCGTTTGCCACATGCAAACTAATGCTGAAGGAGCACACACTCCGTCAAGCCAACGAAAGATGGCTGCAATCCCCAGGGTGTCGGATATCGAAACAAACCTGGCCAAAATGGGATCTTAAAAGGTCTAGACGCATTTATGCCCTAACTAGGAGGGAAATCTGCATATTGATAGGGGTATTAACCGGTCACTGCCTCATTGGTAGGCATGCAGAAAGGCTAAGTGTGCCCTACCGACGATGCTGCAGGAGTTGCAAAGATGATGAGGAGGAGGAAACGGTGGAGCACCTCATCTGCAACTGTCCGGCTTTAAGCGGCGTGAGAACGCGCTTTTTGGGAGTTCCGTTCCTAGATAGTCTAAGCCAGATCGCGGAACTGGACATAAAGGACTTGATGGGCTTCATAAAGTCATCTAAGTGGTTCGAGGAGGAGTAACGGTGTCGGTTTAGGAGTGTCAGTCCCGGGATTCTGCTATGTGGAAAATCCCAACAACTCAGGGATTTTCCATATGGCTGGGTCCCGGGGCTGACTTTCCTTGCGTTGGTGGTATCACAACGGGCCTTCAAAACTGGCCTAAGTGTGCCTCTGCGGCAGCCACTTGAACCTACCTACCCTAACATTAAAACTTTACACCTAAATTATTAAATCTTCCAGTATATATCACATTCCTAATAATATTAATAATAAAAGCGTGTTAAATTTTGATGGTATAATTAAGAACATTTAGGACCTTCTTTTCTATTTGATGGTTTAATTAAGAACATTCAGGACCTTCTTTTCTTGCTATCGAAATTTAACACGCTTTTATTATTAATAAAATGAGGAATGTGATATATACTGGAAGATTTAATAATTTAGGTGTAAAGTTTTAATGTTAGAAATATATAATTATGTACAATATGGAATTATTTTGTGGCAGACGAAGAAGCCAAATTATCTTTAAAGGTTACAATGAACTTATAAAGTGTTATATTCCTTTACAGTCAATTTATTTTTTACTTTTTAGTTAATTTTATAAACCAATAATAAAAGCTTATTTTTAAAAAAGTTTTTTTTTCTTTAATTTTATTTTTTACTTTTTAGTTCGGTTTATCAACAAGAGGCAATAATGTCGCAGCGATATCAATCGGCTGCCCTCAGCAACAGAAACCATAGAATCTTTTACAATAAAGCCGCGTGGTTAATAAAGTTACTTTCGGTTTATCAACAAGAGGCAATAATGTCGCAGCGACATCAATCGGCTGCTAGCAGCAACAGAAACCATAGAATCTTTTACAATAAAGCCGCGTGGTTAATAAAGTTACTTTTCGGATAGTGGAATAAAGACTAAACTAAACGATAAATGGGATTTTTGAAATTAAGCTAATTTTTTTATTTACTGTTAGCGAAGCCTGAACGATGATGAAAATTTGCAAAATCCCATCTTAACTGCAAGTTAGTACAATATCAAAAGCAAAATTTCCTGGAATGAAAACCTTCGAATATCTCTACTCGTGCGCCACCTATCGGAATTATTTTTTTTATTATTTTGCGTGGAGGCAGAAAACTGAACGATGATGAAAATTTCAAGATCCTACCTCAACGGGAAGTTTGTTGAAAAACGAATTAATCGACACTGAAAACAGACCTTCGTAATTCTCAAATAAAGCGACTCACGCGCCACCTAGCGGGTCCAATTTTTTTTTAACATTTAGAAATTAATTTAGTAACACACACGTAAAATATCAGCCAAATCGGTCCATAATTAGGATTTTGAGTTTTTATTACCGCTATCTCAGCCCCACCTAGCAGAATTTTTTTTTACAAAAATATTTCTTTTCGTGGTAGTAATACATGTTACGTATTTCAGCTAAAATATAGCGACCCACGCGCCATCTATCGAATTTTTTTTTTAATAATATTGCATTGTCATCGGGGTTATACATGGGTGCAGAATTTCAGATCAATCGGACACCGGGAAGTGTATCAAATTTAGCTTGCAAGATTTGATTACAGACAGCCGTCAGGTGAAACTAAATAAAAGCTTATAATAATAATAAATTAATTAGAACTGCGTTTCAATAATAATTAGCTGTTTTCTTTTTTCTTCAATTTAATAATTTAAAATCAGCAGAGCCAACTTTTTATGCATAATTGCTCAAAACAGTGAAGAAATTAGCCGAATGTTGCATTCTTCAGCGCCATCTGTATATCAATAGACAATGCTCATAAGAGTAAAGGAATTCGCCGCGTGGTAAGTAAAGGTACTTTTGCAATACACCACGCGGCGAATTCCAATCTTCTTTCTATGGCAATAGGGAAAAACGACTAAACTTGGGTGATGATTGGATTTTTGCAAATAAAGCAATATTTTAGATTTTTTTTTGTATAATGCATTGTCAGTAAAACCTCATCGATGGTGAAAATTTCAAAACCCCAGCTCAACGGGGAGTTAGTTCAAAATCGAAAGCAAAACCTCTGTAAATTAAATTTTTCAAATATCTCTACCCATGCGCCACCTATCGGACTTATTTTTTTATTATAGTGCATTGGGGTATAAAACTAACCGATGATGAAAATTTCAAGATCCCACCTCAACGGGAAGTTCGTTGAAAAACGAATTAATCGACACTGAAAACAGACCTTCGTAATTCTCAAATAAAGCGACTCACGCGCCACCTAGCGGTTCCAATTTTTTTTTAACATTTAGAAATTAGTTTTGTAACACACACGTAAAATATCAGCCAAATCGGTCCATAATTACGATTTTGAGTTTTTATTACCGCTATCTCAGCCCCACCTAGCGGAATTTTTTTTTACAAAAATATTTCTTTTCATGGTAGTAATACATGTGACGAATTTCAGCTAAATCGGACCATAAATGCGAATTTTGAAAATATAGCGACCCACGCGCCACCTATCGAATTTTTTTTTTTTTTATAATATTGCATTGTCATCGGGGTTATAAATGGGTGCAGAGTTTCAGATCAATCGGACACCGGGAAGTGTATCAAATTTAGCTTGCAAGATTTGATAACAGACAGCCGTCAGGTGAAACTAAATAAAAGCTTATAATAATAAAAAACAAAAACTGTCTAAAATCCCAAGGTCAACTCAATGATGAATACCATTGTTTAGAAATAATCTATGGTATTGTACACAAGTATGTAGACATGTGTTTTTAAGAAATGTTTTTGCTGCATATCACATGTATAAGGGGGATCACAGGGACTGGTAATTTTTAGCTAGTTGCATTCATGGCTGGCAATTGTTATACCAATAATTTTTAGATGCACTTAAGTTCGTGCATATGTTGATAGAATAGAATTTTCTAATCTTTTTTTTTTCTTTGCCTGTTTAGGCTGTGTGCTAATTGAAAACATTTTTCGTCAGAGTAAAATGAGGTGAACAAATTTCCTATGGTGAACGAATATTTGCCATTTTGCTGTGCCAAACGAAACGTTAAATTATGACAGTAGTAAATTTTGACGTATGGAAAAAGCACGTGCGAAAGCAGATGCTTTGTGAATCAATTCTCATTTTACGTGTTTTTCATGCAATTATATTGCGTATTATTCGCATTATATTATATTTTAGTGTTAAATAACGCATGTGAACATAAATTTATGTGAAATAATATGAATGTTAACAGCACATGCATCCCTGTGCTCAAATTATTGATTGTCAAAATTTGACCTAGCCCCCAGGGCTAGGGCAATTTCTGACGTTCATATTCACCACGATAACTGTCAGAATTTAACATCGCTCTGTCAAAATTTGCTTTTTTAAACCGTTTGGCACACAGCCTTAGTATAAATAAGCGATAAGCCTTTCTAGGTAGCGTAATAGTACATTTACACAGCACCAAATTTGGCGAAAAATTTCAAAAAAGCGCTTCCGGATTCGTGATCCTGAGGCCAAAACGCGTCTTTTGAGCTATCTCCCATAATTTTAGCATATTTATTTGCAGTTGACCCCTAAAGGAAACTAATACCGAAGATTCTTCCAGGGAAGGTGAAGCCAAATGCAAATTTGCCAGTGTAAACAGGTTCGAAATGACACATTCAAATTCGCCAAATTTGGTGCAGTATAAATGTACTATAAAGTGGTTAAATAGATGTTTGCGCAAAATTGTATTCCATACAATTTTCTGAAAAATATTAATATCTATGATGTACATATCTATGCATTAGATTGGGCCAAATGAAAAGAAACTTTATTTCCTTGAAAATAATATTGGTTTTATTTTGCAGAACGGCGAAAATATAATATTGAAAGTCAAAGATCTTTATATTAATTTCTACAGGTCTGTCATTGATACTTTAGATTTAAATATGCTGATCTGGTTTTTTCATATAAATCTGCCAAACCAATGTGCTAAAGAAGCTTACATACTGACGTGTACATATATATGTATATCCATATGCATACATATAATAGCACTTAAGAAAAATTTTAAGTGTATCTTAAATTTTGTTATAAAACTGGGAACTATTATTTTTTACTTTAAGTTATCAAGAAAAACTTAAAGATTTTTCATATACATTCTCAAAAAAAAAATCTTATTTTACCAAATGGAATTGATTTTCAAACAAACGCTCGCGGTCGATCGCTGGCAATCGCGATCGCCAGAAATCGCAAACAATCGCGAGAAATAGCGTAAGTGCTCTTTTCAATAACAGCTATTGTTTGGGTTTTGCTATGCACGCTCGCAACGAACGATCGATTGACTACGCTTGCACCATTGCTGCTGCTTGCGAGAGATTGCACATGCATTCGTTAAAAATGTAGCTTACTCACTCGCGAGAAATACCAATCACTAAATTTTATGCAGTGATAAGTTGTTTGAGAGATCGTATTTTGAGCGTTCACCGCACCCTGCTTTGAGGTCTCCAAAGTGTCACACACCACGGGTGGACAATTGCGACGGAAAACTAAACCAGTTTAAATAAATATTCGAATACAGATTTAGTTTTAAATAGTGAAAATTATTAATTTATTTAAGTTAATTATAAAAAAAACGCCTTATTTCACACGACACGACTTGTCAGGATGCGGTTCGAAATTCAACTGCTTTCTTCTTCTCTTCAGCGCAGGGTTGTATTGATTTAGTAAGATAGCTGATTAAGTAGTTGCCAGATCGTGTGACAGCTCGGCCAATTCTGACGACAAATCGTCCTCGATTTCGGA
Source organism: Campiglossa producta (assembly GCA_964058755.1). Taxonomy (NCBI): domain Eukaryota; kingdom Metazoa; phylum Arthropoda; class Insecta; order Diptera; family Tephritidae; genus Campiglossa; species Campiglossa producta. The sequence goes on along the minus strand of CAXKVI010000003.1, from coordinate 94,763,676 downwards.
GCTCGAATCTGAATCGTCAAGCTCAGGTGCATTATTGCACCAGCGTTTCATTTTATCGGGCGTGAATACTGAACAAAACCTTTTGGTGGTGATTTGCATACCGGGTATATCAGTGATGAGATAGCGATCGTTATCTAAAACCTTAGATACGATATACGGACCTCGGTATCGTGGTTCTAATTTCTTGGATTCACCGGTTGCTGTAGGTTCATTTTCGATCACTACCAGATCGTTTTCAGCATATTTAGTAGCTTCAGCATGTCGTTGATCAAACCTCTTCTTCCATTTTGCTCGTTCTTCATTAATATTTACCACGGCTTGTTCGCGTTTGCTTGCTATTGGTATCATAGAATTAGTTTCGGCTATATCATCTTGAATATCAGCGAGTAATTGATTTTGTAATACATCACGAAGATTAAAATCGAAAACCAACTCGTTTGGACAAAAACCGGTTGTTGAATTACGTTGGGAGTTTATAGTCCACTGAAGCTCGGTGAGATGTAGATCCCAGTCCTTTGGGTTGTCGGTCGTAGTACGTATGAAATTTAAAATAGATTGATTTGCGCGTTCAATTTGACCATTCGCGCGCGGTGTAGTAATACATGTTACGTATTTCAGCTAAAATATAGCGACCCACGCGCCATCTATCGAATTTTTTTTTTAATAATATTGCATTGTCATCGGGGTTATACATGGGTGCAGAATTTCAGATCAATCGGACACCGGGAAGTGTATCAAATTTAGCTTGCAAGATTTGATTACAGACAGCCGTCAGGTGAAACTAAATAAAAGCTTATAATAATAATAAATTAATTAGAACTGCGTTTCAATAATAATTAGCTGTTTCCTTTTTTCTTCAATTTAATAATTTAAAATCAGCAGAGCCAACTTTTTATGCATAATTGCTCAAAACAGTGAAGAAATTAGCCGAATGTTGCATTCTTCAGCGCCATCTGTATATCAATAGACAATGCTCATAAGAGTAAAGGAATTCGCCGCGTGGTAAGTAAAGGTACTTTTGCAATACACCACGCGGCGAATTCCAATCTTCTTTCTATGGCAATAGGGAAAAACGACTAAACTTGGGTGATGATTGGATTTTTGCAAATAAAGCAATATTTTAGATTTTTTTTTTGTATAATGCATTGTCAGTAAAACCTCATCGATGGTGAAAATTTCAAAACCCCAGCTCAACGGGGAGTTAGTTCAAAATCGAAAGCAAAACCTCTGTAAATTAAATTTTTCAAATATCTCTACCCATGCGCCACCTATCGGACTTATTTTTTTATTATAGTGCATTGGGGTATAAAACTAACCGATGATGAAAATTTCAAGATCCCACCTCAACGGGAAGTTCGTTGAAAAACGAATTAATCGACACTGAAAACAGACCTTCGTAATTCTCAAATAAAGCGACTCACGCGCCACCTAGCGGTTCCAATTTTTTTTTAACATTTAGAAATTAGTTTTGTAACACACACGTAAAATATCAGCCAAATCGGTCCATAATTACGATTTTGAGTTTTTATTACCGCTATCTCAGCCCCACCTAGCGGAATTTTTTTTTACAAAAATATTTCTTTTCATGGTAGTAATACATGTGACGAATTTCAGCTAAATCGGACCATAAATGCGAATTTTGAAAATATAGCGACCCACGCGCCACCTATCGAATTTTTTTTTTTTTTATAATATTGCATTGTCATCGGGGTTATAAATGGGTGCAGAGTTTCAGATCAATCGGACACCGGGAAGTGTATCAAATTTAGCTTGCAAGATTTGATAACAGACAGCCGTCAGGTGAAACTAAATAAAAGCTTATAATAATAAAAAACAAAAACTGTCTAAAATCCCAAGGTCAACTCAATGATGAATACCATTGTTTAGAAATAATCTATGGTATTGTACACAAGTATGTAGACATGTGTTTTTAAGAAATGTTTTTGCTGCATATCACATGTATAAGGGGGATCACAGGGACTGGTAATTTTTAGCTAGTTGCATTCATGGCTGGCAATTGTTATACCAATAATTTTTAGATGCACTTAAGTTCGTGCATATGTTGATAGAATAGAATTTTCTAATCTTTTTTTTTTCTTTGCCTGTTTAGGCTGTGTGCTAATTGAAAACATTTTTCGTCAGAGTAAAATGAGGTGAACAAATTTCCTATGGTGAACGAATATTTGCCATTTTGCTGTGCCAAACGAAACGTTAAATTATGACAGTAGTAAATTTTGACGTATGGAAAAAGCACGAGCGAAAGCAGATGTGAATCAATTCTCATTTTACGTGTTTTTCATGCAATTATATTGCGTATTATTCGCATTATATTATATTTTAGTGTTAAATAACGCATGTGAACATAAATTTATGTGAAATAATATGAATGTTAACAGCACATGCATCCCTGTGCTCAAATTATTGATTGTCAAAATTTGACCTAGCCCCCAGGGCTAGGGCAATTTCTGACGTTCATATTCACCACGATAACTGTCAGAATTTAACATCGCTCTGTCAAAATTTGCTTTTTTAAACCGTTTGGCACACAGCCTTAGTATAAATAAGCGATAAGCCTTTCTAGGTAGCGTAATAGTACATTTACACAGCACCAAATTTGGCGAAAAATTTCAAAAAAGCGCTTCCGGATTCGTGATCCTGAGGCCAAAACGCGTCTTTTGAGCTATCTCCCATAATTTTAGCATATTTATTTGCAGTTGACCCCTAAAGGAAACTAATACCGAAGATTCTTCCAGGGAAGGTGAAGCCAAATGCAAATTTGCCAGTGTAAACAGGTTCGAAATGACACATTCAAATTCGCCAAATTTGGTGCAGTATAAATGTACTATAAAGTGGTTAAATAGATGTTTGCGCAAAATTGTATTCCATACAATTTTCTGAAAAATATTAATATCTATGATGTACATATCTATGCATTAGATTGGGCCAAATGAAAAGAAACTTTATTTCCTTGAAAATAATATTGGTTTTATTTTGCAGAACGGCGAAAATATAATATTGAAAGTCAAAGATCTTTATATTAATTTCTACAGGTCTGTCATTGATACTTTAGATTTAAATATGCTGATCTGGTTTTTTCATATAAATCTGCCAAACCAATGTGCTAAAGAAGCTTACATACTGACGTGTACATATATATGTATATCCATATGCATACATATAATAGCACTTAAGAAAAATTTTAAGTGTATCTTAAATTTTGTTATAAAACTGGGAACTATTATTTTTTACTTTAAGTTATCAAGAAAAACTTAAAGATTTTTCATATACATTCTCAAAAAAAAAATCTTATTTTACCAAATGGAATTGATTTTCAAACAAACGCTCGCGGTCGATCGCTGGCAATCGCGATCGCCAGAAATCGCAAACAATCGCGAGAAATAGCGTAAGTGCTCTTTTCAATAACAGCTATTGTTTGGGTTTTGCTATGCACGCTCGCAACGAACGATCGATTGACTACGCTTGCACCATTGCTGCTGCTTGCGAGAGATTGCACATGCATTCGTTAAAAATGTAGCTTACTCACTCGCGAGAAATACCAATCACTAAATTTTATGCAGTGATAAGTTGTTTGAGAGATCGTATTTTGAGCGTTCACCGCACCTGCTTTGAGGTCTCCAAAGTGTCACACACCACGGGTGGACAATTGCGACGGAAAACTAAACCAGTTTAAATAAATATTCGAATACAGATTTAGTTTTAAATAGTGAAAATTATTAATTTATTTAAGTTAATTATAAAAAAAACGCCTTATTTCACACGACACGACTTGTCAGGATGCGGTTCGAAATTCAACTGCTTTCTTCTTCTCTTCAGCGCAGGGTTGTATTGATTTAGTAAGATAGCTGATTAAGTAGTTGCCAGATCGTGTGACAGCTCGGCCAATTCTGACGACAAATCGTCCTCGATTTCGGAGCTCGAATCTGAATCGTCAAGCTCAGGTGCATTATTGCACCAGCGTTTCATTTTATCGGGCGTGAATACTGAACAAAACCTTTTGGTGGTGATTTGCATACCGGGTATATCAGTGATGAGATAGCGATCGTTATCTAAAACCTTAGATACGATATACGGACCTCGGTATCGTGGTTCTAATTTCTTGGATTCACCGGTTGCTGTAGGTTCATTTTCGATCACTACCAGATCGTTTTCAGCATATTTAGTAGCTTCAGCATGTCGTTGATCAAACCTCTTCTTCCATTTTGCTCGTTCTTCATTAATATTTACCACGGCTTGTTCGCGTTTGCTTGCTATTGGTATCATAGAATTAGTTTCGGCTATATCATCTTGAATATCAGCGAGTAATTGATTTTGTAATACATCACGAAGATTAAAATCGAAAACCAACTCGTTTGGACAAAAACCGGTTGTTGAATTACGTTGGGAGTTTATAGTCCACTGAAGCTCGGTGAGATGTAGATCCCAGTCCTTTGGGTTGTCGGTCGTAGTACGTATGAAATTTAAAATAGATTGATTTGCGCGTTCAATTTGACCATTCGCGCGCGGTGTAGTAATACATGTTACGTATTTCAGCTAAAATATAGCGACCCACGCGCCATCTATCGAATTTTTTTTTTAATAATATTGCATTGTCATCGGGGTTATACATGGGTGCAGAATTTCAGATCAATCGGACACCGGGAAGTGTATCAAATTTAGCTTGCAAGATTTGATTACAGACAGCCGTCAGGTGAAACTAAATAAAAGCTTATAATAATAATAAATTAATTAGAACTGCGTTTCAATAATAATTAGCTGTTTCCTTTTTTCTTCAATTTAATAATTTAAAATCAGCAGAGCCAACTTTTTATGCATAATTGCTCAAAACAGTGAAGAAATTAGCCGAATGTTGCATTCTTCAGCGCCATCTGTATATCAATAGACAATGCTCATAAGAGTAAAGGAATTCGCCGCGTGGTAAGTAAAGGTACTTTTGCAATACACCACGCGGCGAATTCCAATCTTCTTTCTATGGCAATAGGGAAAAACGACTAAACTTGGGTGATGATTGGATTTTTGCAAATAAAGCAATATTTTAGATTTTTTTTTTGTATAATGCATTGTCAGTAAAACCTCATCGATGGTGAAAATTTCAAAACCCCAGCTCAACGGGGAGTTAGTTCAAAATCGAAAGCAAAACCTCTGTAAATTAAATTTTTCAAATATCTCTACCCATGCGCCACCTATCGGACTTATTTTTTTATTATAGTGCATTGGGGTATAAAACTAACCGATGATGAAAATTTCAAGATCCCACCTCAACGGGAAGTTCGTTGAAAAACGAATTAATCGACACTGAAAACAGACCTTCGTAATTCTCAAATAAAGCGACTCACGCGCCACCTAGCGGTTCCAATTTTTTTTTAACATTTAGAAATTAGTTTTGTAACACACACGTAAAATATCAGCCAAATCGGTCCATAATTACGATTTTGAGTTTTTATTACCGCTATCTCAGCCCCACCTAGCGGAATTTTTTTTTACAAAAATATTTCTTTTCATGGTAGTAATACATGTGACGAATTTCAGCTAAATCGGACCATAAATGCGAATTTTGAAAATATAGCGACCCACGCGCCACCTATCGAATTTTTTTTTTTTTTATAATATTGCATTGTCATCGGGGTTATAAATGGGTGCAGAGTTTCAGATCAATCGGACACCGGGAAGTGTATCAAATTTAGCTTGCAAGATTTGATAACAGACAGCCGTCAGGTGAAACTAAATAAAAGCTTATAATAATAAAAAACAAAAACTGTCTAAAATCCCAAGGTCAACTCAATGATGAATACCATTGTTTAGAAATAATCTATGGTATTGTACACAAGTATGTAGACATGTGTTTTTAAGAAATGTTTTTGCTGCATATCACATGTATAAGGGGGATCACAGGGACTGGTAATTTTTAGCTAGTTGCATTCATGGCTGGCAATTGTTATACCAATAATTTTTAGATGCACTTAAGTTCGTGCATATGTTGATAGAATAGAATTTTCTAATCTTTTTTTTTTCTTTGCCTGTTTAGGCTGTGTGCTAATTGAAAACATTTTTCGTCAGAGTAAAATGAGGTGAACAAATTTCCTATGGTGAACGAATATTTGCCATTTTGCTGTGCCAAACGAAACGTTAAATTATGACAGTAGTAAATTTTGACGTATGGAAAAAGCACGAGCGAAAGCAGATGTGAATCAATTCTCATTTTACGTGTTTTTCATGCAATTATATTGCGTATTATTCGCATTATATTATATTTTAGTGTTAAATAACGCATGTGAACATAAATTTATGTGAAATAATATGAATGTTAACAGCACATGCATCCCTGTGCTCAAATTATTGATTGTCAAAATTTGACCTAGCCCCCAGGGCTAGGGCAATTTCTGACGTTCATATTCACCACGATAACTGTCAGAATTTAACATCGCTCTGTCAAAATTTGCTTTTTTAAACCGTTTGGCACACAGTAGGGATGTCAATTTTTCGGGTTTTGGCCGTCCCGGGATTTTCGGGATATGCTTTTACAAATCCCGGGATCCCGGGATTAGTCCCGGGATTAGGGATTCGTTATTTCTAACAGGTTTGCTTCAAAAAGACTGGAGAAAATGTTTGTGAAACTGTCAATTTTTAAATAAATAACAAATAAAATTAATTAAATTTATTTATCCCTTATATTTTTTATTTACTTTTAATGTATTTCATTTGAATAAAAAAAAATAACACACTTCAATAGAAAGTTATAAAATATAAATAACTTATTATGTTTAAGTATAAATGCACTTAAACATTTTGATATACGTACATACAAACATTATCACATACAAATATGATAAGGTGCATCAGCCTATCTACACACATAAATATGTAAAACTATAACTATAAATAATCAGTATGCTATTTTAATAAACTAGTTCGTCTTACAAACGCACTCAAATAAGTTGATTTTAATTCAACAAGCTGAACCACTTCCCCCCACCAGTGGGAAGAGGTTGTCAGTTAATAATATTAACATATTAAGTATTCTTTTTTTTTGTAGTTGAACTCCTACATTAATATAAATGTATTAAACAGTTTAATAATGGTAAGTATTAATTAAAAAGTAAAAAAAAATTTGGTACATTCAGCGCGCCTCTTCCCAGCCAGCAAGATACCTTACATTTTACGAACATTGCGTTTTACGAGCTATTCTCGAATCAGCAACAACTAAAAACACAAGCTTTTTTTATTTTGTCAAAAAAAATAAAAATTTAAATTTCAAATTCAATATTTTGAAAATACGAAGTACGTTTATGATCAAAAAACGGACGTATAGAGATTCATAACAGCCTAACCTAATATAAACGCACGGACTGAGTTTTCTGTCAAAAATGTCTCATGCACATACAACTTGTATGGGAGTAGCCGAATTTGAACGCACTGCCTAAAAAAACCTAACTCAATTTTCAATTTTTGTTTTGCGTGACATTTCGATTTGACGTAAACTCTCAGAGCGCACGTCGTTGACATGTAATTCTTCAATTTGATTGCACAGCTGTGACAACCAGCTACTCACGCACGCACATTTGTTTCGGTTAGCAGCAAAAACGTCGTGCATGTTCGTGCGACAAATTCAGTCCGTGCGTTTATATTAGGTTAGGCTGTAAGCGAGTGCTTCTTCGATACATTTACGAAGCCTCGAGGGCAAAAAACATTTTAAAGCGAAACAGTATTCGTATGCGAATCGAAAAAGTATTCGTAAGCGATATTTTATTAGAGTTTTCTTCGAAAAAACATCCATTTACGAACTCGTTTACGATAATTTTGCTGGCTGGGTTCTTCCTCTAATTTTTAAACATTGCTTTTAAAAAATGATCTTAAAACTATTAAAGCGTTTAATGTTTTGTCTGCGAGTCTTGACCTGAACTTATTGCAAATGTAGCCCGCCGTTGAAAAGCATCTTTCCGCCTCAACACTTGTGGGCTGAATTGCAGACAAATATTTATAAGCTTTTTTCAAAAACATGCCTTTCTCTCCCCCATTAGAGAACAAGTCTATTTCTTTAGATAATTGTAAAGCCATACCATATTTTTTTTTTATTGGGACAAGTTTGTGTACTTTTCATTAAAAGGTTATTTAATTTTGCTTTTAAATCTGTGGGCTCGCTTATAATTATTTCTTCCGTTTCATTATTTTCGACATCGGTGGAAGCTTGACTTAGTAAAAGTATTTGCTTTAACTCCTCTTTTACAGTGCCCATAGATAAGCTTTCACCGAATGCGTACTTATTTTTAAAAAAACTACTGGGATCGGTCAAAAAATTAAAAACGTCCGAAAACCTAGTGCGCCGCTGCTTTATCCTTTCTACTAATTTGTCATGCATAATAGCACTTAAATTTGAGCCATCTGTTTTAATTTCCTCCAACATAAAATGCAAAGCAATATCGGCCTTGTGCAAATCCATATCACGGCTACATAATGCTTCTACCGTTACCTTAATTGGTTTCAAAATAAATGTAACTCTTTCAATGATTTCAAGCTCACTTTCTTTAAGGAAAGTGAGCTTGAAATCAATTGCGGCTTTTTGTATACAATTCTTTAAAAGACTGAATCGTTGTAACATGTCTAACAGACTGCTCCATCGCGTTCTGCAGTCTAACAATAATTTGAGTTCTTTACCATGCTCAGCTAGTACATAGCGTTGCAGAACTTCGTTTTGCGTTGGCGATTTTCTAAAAGCTCGTACAACCGTTCTGACTTTGGAAATTATATTGTTAAAACTAAATTTGTCCGTGCACACAGAAAAATCGTCACTCTCGCAGATTTTTAACCCGTCTTCATCTTCGTCATCTGACTCCTCTTCCGAATCGGTGTCTTCGTCTATAAATATCAATAGGAAATTTAATGGGCTTCAAAAATTGTTAAAGGACTTTTTTATGTAAAGTTACTCTTTCAAAACTTATTTAGTATCAAAGTTAAAAAAATCATATTTCGGTCTTTTTTTTTGAGGATTTTGATCCAATTTGTTTACTAAATTTTGTTTATTAATATTCTACATGACTAATTATCATTATATGATCAATCTCATAACCAAAAATATAAATTTTTCATATACGTTTAAACATATTTTTGCTTAATATATGCTTTCTCTGGAAGGTGTAGTTTTACAGCCTTCAAATGGAACAGCCACAAAAAAACAAAAAGTTGACGGATCTGTGAACTCAATATATTAATTTTCATGTATTTTGGCGAGCCAAATCCTAATCCAAATCCGTGATCAGAATAAGCCTAACAGGTTGCAGTTTTTCTCTAACCTGACAAAACCATCACAAAATAATATTGATCCTTTTTGCAAGGTTAGGGCCCAACCTCGTTGTTGAATTCTGTTATCGAATTCGGATTCGGCAGCCAATTTCCCCTAAGGAATATGTATTTAGCTTTATTCCATGTTGATTTTTTCATTTTTGACAAATTTTCAAAGCAAAATCGAAAAACAAAGCAAAATTGAAAAAACAAAATTTTTATTTTTTGGCCCAGTCTAATATACACAATGCTGTGTAGTCACTATTGACAACCGTAAAAGATCTGGATAACACTAATGCTTTGATAACTTACTTTTGCTAGACTGTTTTAATGCGGGTTTATATAACACATCAATGACGGCCAGTTGAAGTCCGTGGGCAAAGCATAACTGCTGATGAGGCTTTATGAGCCTGCCAAATTTCTTCATAGTGCTTGCGCCGTCTGTTGTGATAGCTATAACATCATTTTCCATATCAATTTTGAATTCACTCAAGCGTTCCACCAAATGTTCGATACACATTTCAGCTGTCATTGAACTTCGGAATCGCACAAGACCCAAGTTCCAAAATTTAGATGCCGCAAAGATATTAACGTTCATAAAATGTTTGTTTGACACAGATGTCCATTCGTCAAAAACTACGCAAAATTTTTCACCTTCTTTTACGAGCTTTTCAATTTCATGTAAAAATCCTACTCTAATATTTTCGTAATAGTTGAGTACAATACTTTGTATAGTGTTTCTGGATTTTGGTAAATCGAAGCCATTACCTCGCATTACATCGCGTAGATCTTGTGATTTGGTGAAAGCTGAAAAAGCAAAACCATCAACAGCCGTCATCCTAGCTAAAACAGCTTCCATACTCCTCTCCGTTTTATTACTAAAAAATTTATGCAACTTTTGCTGTTTACAAGGTACAGGATTGGCTTCTGGAGCTTTTGTTTTACGGCACACAACAATATTATGTTTTTTTCAAATGCGTGTGCAGCCCTTTTGTTGAGCCACCTTTCGTTAATAATATTTGACTGCATTTTTTGCACTGAGCTGACTCGTCGTTGTCGCGCGCAACTAAAAAATAGAACCACACGGAAGACTCCTCTTCCGCCTTTGTTTTATGTGCAACAAAACCTGTACGAAATAAATTTCAATTTCATTACAGTGATTCTTTATTTAATGAAAATGAAATACTTCGTATAAAAATGGATGAGTGCGAGGTATTCCACTTCACCGAAGTTATAAATATATCTATATTTACCTGAAGTGGACGGCTTTTCAGTCATATTTAATTATTCTTATTATTCATCAATCAATTATGCGCGCAAAAATAACAATGAAACCAGCTGATTTCTACGTCAACAGTGTTGTAAACGCTAACCCAAATTTCAGTGTGGTTTCTTTGCTATACAAGAGGGATTTTTCTCACATCCCGAAAATCCCGGGATTGCTGGAACACAATCCCGGGATTTTCGGGAGCTTAAAAAGGGTCGGGATCCCGGGATTTCGGGATCCCGGGATCCCGGGATGACATCCCTAGCACACAGCCTTAGTATAAATAAGCGATAAGCCTTTCTAGGTAGCGTAATAGTACATTTACACAGCACCAAATTTGGCGAAAAATTTCAAAAAAGCGCTTCCGGATTCGTGATCCTGAGGCCAAAACGCGTCTTTTGAGCTATCTCCCATAATTTTAGCATATTTATTTGCAGTTGACCCCTAAAGGAAACTAATACCGAAGATTCTTCCAGGGAAGGTGAAGCCAAATGCAAATTTGCCAGTGTAAACAGGTTCGAAATGACACATTCAAATTCGCCAAATTTGGTGCAGTATAAATGTACTATAAAGTGGTTAAATAGATGTTTGCGCAAAATTGTATTCCATACAATTTTCTGAAAAATATTAATATCTATGATGTACATATCTATGCATTAGATTGGGCCAAATGAAAAGAAACTTTATTTCCTTGAAAATAATATTGGTTTTATTTTGCAGAACGGCGAAAACATAATATTGAAAGTCAAAGATCTTTATATTAATTTCTACAGGTCTGTCATTGATACTTTAGATTTAAATATGCTGATCTGGTTTTTTCATATAAATCTGCCAAACCAATGTGCTAAAGAAGCTTACATACTGACGTGTACATATATATGTATATCCATATGCATACATATAATAGCACTTAAGAAAAATTTTAAGTGTATCTTAAATTTTGTTATAAAACTGGGAACTATTATTTTTTACTTTAAGTTATCAAGAAAAACTTAAAGATTTTTCATATACATTCTCAAAAAAAAAATCTTATTTTACCAAATGGAATTGATTTTCAAACAAACGCTCGCGGTCGATCGCTGGCAATCGCGATCGCCAGAAATCGCAAACAATCGCGAGAAATAGCGTAAGTGCTCTTTTCAATAACAGCTATTGTTTGGGTTTTGCTATGCACGCTCGCAACGAACGATCGATTGACTACGCTTGCACCATTGCTGCTGCTTGCGAGAGATTGCACATGCATTCGTTAAAAATGTAGCTTACTCACTCGCGAGAAATACCAATCACTGAATTTTATGCAGTGATAAGTTGTTTGAGAGATCGTATTTTGAGCGTTCACCGCACCCTGCTTTGAGGTCTCCAAAGTGTCACACACCACGGGTGGACAATTGCGACGGAAAACTAAACCAGTTTAAATAAATATTCGAATACAGATTTAGTTTTAAATAGTGAAAATTATTAATTTATTTAAGTTAATTATAAAAAAAACGCCTTATTTCACACGACACGACTTGTCAGGATGCGGTTCGAAATTCAACTGCTTTCTTCTTCTCTTCAGCGCAGGGTTGTATTGATTTAGTAAGATAGCTGATTAAGTAGTTGCCAGATCGTGTGACAGCTCGGCCAATTCTGACGACAAATCGTCCTCGATTTCGGAGCTCGAATCTGAATCGTCAAGCTCAGGTGCATTATTGCACCAGCGTTTCATTTTATCGGGCGTGAATACTGAACAAAACCTTTTGGTGGTGATTTGCATACCGGGTATATCAGTGATGAGATAGCGATCGTTATCTAAAACCTTAGATACGATATACGGACCTCGGTATCGTGGTTCTAATTTCTTGGATTCACCGGTTGCTGTAGGTTCATTTTCGATCACTACCAGATCGTTTTCAGCATATTTAGTAGCTTCAGCATGTCGTTGATCAAACCTCTTCTTCCATTTTGCTCGTTCTTCATTAATATTTACCACGGCTTGTTCGCGTTTGCTTGCTATTGGTATCATAGAATTAGTTTCGGCTATATCATCTTGAATATCAGCGAGTAATTGATTTTGTAATACATCACGAAGATTAAAATCGAAAACCAACTCGTTTGGACAAAAACCGGTTGTTGAATTACGTTGGGAGTTTATAGTCCACTGAAGCTCGGTGAGATGTAGATCCCAGTCCTTTGGGTTGTCGGTCGTAGTACGTATGAAATTTAAAATAGATTGATTTGCGCGTTCAATTTGACCATTCGCGCGCGGTGTACGTACGGCAGTTTTGGTATGGCGAATACAGTTTTGTTCGCAATAGTTTTCAAATGTTTTCGCGGTAAATGCGGTTCCTCGGTCGCTAATGATTTGGTTCGGTAAACCAAAATAGCTGGACATTTCGTTTAACACAGTTAGTACGGGAGCTGTTTTAGTGCTCCGTAAAGCTTTCACGATTAGAAATTTCGAAAACGCGTCGGATATGGCTAACACGTGGGTATTACCACGTTTACTACGCACGAACGGACCCATATGATCGATATGTATCAATCTGAACGGTATTGGTTGCGGCGGACCATAATGCATTCGGCCTTCGGATTTTCCTGGATGATGTTTTTGGTAACAACAGGGTACACACGCGGCAATATAGCTTTTCACATACCGGCGTAGGTTTGGAAACCAATACGATTTCTGTATACGTTGTATAGTCTTTTCGAGTGCGGGATGACCCGTGTCATCATGACACGATTTTACGATTCGCCAGCGTACGGATTTTGGCACAACAAATAAAAGTCCATTTGTGGTTTTACGGTAAAGTCTATGATTTTTAAGTTCGAATTGCGATTTAATTTGTTTTTCATGAGGAGATTTTAACTCACCTTTTAGAACACGGATATTTTCGCACGAAGATTTGTCTTGTAGTTGCATGGTCAGAAGCCAATCTTGATGACTCGCGGTTACGTTCACTACAAACCCAGCAGGCTCTAATTCGCTTGGAGTTTCGACAGGATTTCGGCTGAGTGCATCCACGTGCGATAGCAAACTACCTTGGCGATGAAAACACTCAAAATTAAATTCCAGCAGCCGAAGCCACCAGCGAGCGATTTTCGGTTTGATTTCTTTATTGTCTTTCATTTTCGCGAGCGCGGAACAATCAGTAACTAAACGGAACGATTTTCCAAGTACATACATTCTGAAACGGTTAAGAGTTTCTACCACGGCAAGCGCTTCTAGCTCGTAGCTATGATAGCGGCTTTCGACATCGGTACAGTGACGACTGTAGTACGCGACGGGTTTCCAGTTTTTCCATCACTCGATTGTAGCAGTACGCCCGCGAGACCTACACTAGACGCGTCGGTGTGGATTTCGTGTTGAGCATTTAAATCGTATAGCACAAGTACGGGTTCACTGATTAGTTTTTCTTTTAACAAATTGAACGATTTTTGCTGTGTCTCACCCCATTCAAAGTTATTTATTTCACTTTTATGCAGTAAGCGCGTTATCGGTTTTGCAATGAGTGCATAGTTCGGTACGAATTTCCGGAAAAATCCGGTGAGTCCTAAAAATCTACGGACTTCGGTTACATTTTGCGGCGGAGTGAATTCGTTTATCGCGATTACCTTACGTTTTCCCGGCGTAATTCCGTTTTCATTTATTATATGGCCCAAATACTCGATTTCAGTTTCGAGAAACTTGCATTTGTCCATTCGGAGGGTTAAACCGTTTTGTTTTAAAATACTTAAAAATTTTTCTAGTCGTTCGAGTCCTTCGTCTACGGTCTTACTAGGGATGATTACGTCATCCAAGTAAGCTAATGCTTCGTTGGGCGGCATTTGAGCAATGATTTTGTCCATCATGGACTGAAAGAAAGCGGGAGCGTTAACCAATCCGAACGGCATTCGGTTATACTCATAATGACCGTCGGTGGTTACAAAGGCGGTATATTGTTTCGAGTTTTCATCAATCTCAACTTGATGATAACCAGTACGTAGATCGAGTGTAGTATAAAATTTATTTCCGGAAAGTTTCGCGTATTGTTCTTCCATGACCGGCATGGGGTACGGTTTTTTAATTGTCACTTTATTGAGACAACGATAGTCTACACAAAGTCGATGTTCTCCATTCTTTTTCTCCACTAGAACTACGGGAGATGCGAACGCAGATTCGCTAGGACGTATAATTTCGTTGGTCAATAACTCACTTACGATTTCCGATACAATTGAACGTTTTGCGAACGGAACACGGTAAGGTTTTAAATTTATCGGCATATCTGTTTTTAGTTCGATTGTCATTTTGGAAATACCACATTTCCCGATTTCGGCAAGATTAGATGCGAACACGTCAGCGTATTTTTTTAGCAAACTTTCGAATTTTTGACGATCACTCACGTTTAAGTCCTCTGTTATTTTAATATTTTGAATTTGTTCGATTCGGCATTGATTTTTTTCGATAATCAAACGTTTACCTTTTGAGCAGAGTACGTCTCTACCTAGCAATATCGGTTCACACAACATTTCATCTTCGGTTAATAGAATGTCCGTCGGAATTTTATTGCCATCGATTTCGATAATTGCATTTAATTTTTCGGTACACACGTATTTTCCTCCAGCAAAACCCTGTAATGTCGTCAGGTACTTTTGCGGGGGTCCAATACTACGCGCAAACGTTTTTCGAATCAACGTATGACTACTTCCGGGGTCAACAAATGCAACGGTCTCATTTTCATTCACCTTGATAACTTTATTTATTTGCTCATCATTTGTAACTTTCTCAATTTTATTCACTGGATTGTTTGCTTTCACTGTACATTCGGCTGTTTTATGTGTAGTACGTTTACATTTTTCGCACCGCGGTTTACGTTGAGGCTCTTTGCAATTAACTGAGTAATGCCCTAATTTAAAACAATTGTAGCATTTCACTTTTTCTAAAGCTACCGGCTTTGAATTCACTTCGTTTTCGATTGGCGACGATTTTCGAATTAGTAACTTGTCTTGCGGCATCTTATTACCGATTTTAGATGGAACGGATTTCACCTCGTTATAAACACTATAGTTTGTGATGTCACGGAGTAAATCCTGACAGCGCAAATATTCGTTGGAAATTTTCTTTCGTAGATCGGGATCGTTTACGCCATTGATGATATGGCGACATATACTTGCATCGGACAGACCACCTTTGGCTCCTAATGCAAGCATGCGGTAATAATATTCTTGACCGGACTCGTTATTATGGCGTTTTGTGTGTGCCATCTTAAGATGAACATCAGCTTCGTTTACAATACACGGAAAGTCTAATAAAAATTTATGTACGAATTGCGGCCACGTAACGAACACTTCTTGTAGAGAATCAACCCAATACTTGGCAGATCCTCGCATCTTTTGTTGTACGGCAAACAAAAGCGTGTTCTCTCTCCAACGATAAACGTTTTTAAGATTTTCAACGCGTTTAATAAATTGATTTGAGTTTAGCGACTTATCAGATGACGGATCAAAATACGGTAATAGCTCGACTATGTCGCGGACGTTATCATACGGATTTTAATAGTGCGGTAATATCGGCGAAGCACCATATCCCTGCATGTACGGAGCAGATGGATATTGTTGATGTGTATACTCTGCGGTTGAGCTAGGTACATACGGTGACGGTTGCGGAGCCGCGGAATGTATGTTTGGGTGCGGCCCAAACGTCACATGTCTCGATCGCGAAAAATCTAAATCACCAAAACTACTCGGATTTGGCGCGGTAGTCCACAAAGAATTTAGACTACTATACATTGTCGGCGGTATTTGCGTTTGTGCACACGTATATGTACTAGTTGTTGCTTGATTATTTTGCGTTGTTGTTTCTACTGCACTTATCGGTGACGACGACATTGGAGGCTCAAAATTTTGCGCACGTTGCCTATTACGGCTTTCGGACATAAACTCTGTTATTGTTTTTTCTAGCGTTGCAATACGTTTCAGCACTACAGTGCCATTGTCACTATCGGCGAAATTGTTTTCACTCAAACGTTCAATTAATTGCTTTTTGCTACCAGCAACTGGTAAGCCTGCATCACGACACTTTTGCTTCAACTCGCACACTTTCAATTTGTGCAAAGGCATTTTTCTCTTGTTTATGTTTTGATCACTTCATTCTTGTTTGTTGCACTATACGCGACGGATATATTTTTGCGCGACAGATATATTTGCAGCAATCTTCGATTCTCGAGCTTCGATACTCGTACACAACTTTTCGGTTGTTATTCAAACTGTCGATTTTTCGGATACACATGTATATATATATTCCATGTGCATGTTCATACATATGTATATATGTAGATACACGAGCGGCGTTTGCTGTTTGCGTTCGACTATGTGCGCGTTGGATTATTCACGTTTCTAACTGGAATTTACAAAGATATATACATACGTTCGTTTAACGTTGTACAGTTCGGCTATCCAATTAGCGATTAACGTACCGTATGTGTTTTTGTGGTAACTATACGAGCTGCTACCAGCGGAGTCCCATTTCTAACGGCACTTTTTCACGGAGTCTCATGCGCAAATTCACTAACCCCTTCTGAAATTGTCACACACCACGGGTGGACAATTGCGACGGAAAAACTAAACCAGTTTAAATAAATATTCGAATACAGATTTAGTTTTAAATAGTTAAAATTATTAATTTATTTAAGTTAATTATAAAAAAAAACGCCTTATTTCACACGACACGACTTGTCAGGATGCGGTTCGAAATTCAACTGCTTTCTTCTTTTCTTCAGCGCAGGGTTGTATTGATTTAGTAAGATAGCTGATTAAGTAGTTGCCAGATCGTGTGACAAAAGTCAAAATAAAGCTTTATGCAACTGACCCTTAATTGCTTTACCATTTGCAAGTTTAACGTCACGAAAACTGGTTTATTTCTTGGAGTTTATCTACTCAAAGCAGTTGTGCCTAAACTTTTCATTTAAATTCTTAAAACATACTAAATACGGACTAAAATTCGGTCGTTGCTGACGTTACAATTTCAGGACAAGGGGTTTTAACAAAAGTCCGACAGAGCCATATTTTTGTAGAGGGCTTAGGTTCACCGCCGAAAAGAAAACTTCAAAAGTCGCCAACGATCCCATGTGTGCTAAAAAAGTTATTCGGGGTCAAAGGTCAAAATTTGAG
The DNA here is from genome assembly GCA_964058755.1 of Campiglossa producta. Classification (NCBI taxonomy): domain Eukaryota; kingdom Metazoa; phylum Arthropoda; class Insecta; order Diptera; family Tephritidae; genus Campiglossa; species Campiglossa producta. The sequence goes on along the minus strand of CAXKVI010000003.1, from coordinate 94,745,987 downwards.
GTTCTAGAGATTTTTCTCGAAAACGGTTAATTTCTTTGAAAAATTACCGGAGACCAAGTTGGAGACCAAGTTGTAGACCTGAAAGTTCTCTTCATAAATGGGCCAGACATTTTTTCCCTAAGAGTCACCAGTTTTGAGATATCGCGATTGTAAATGATGTCTATGCATTATATGCCCATATGAAACGTATGGAATTTTCATGATTTTTCACGAAAGCTTAAGTATGGCGGCCGCCGTGGTGTAGCGGTTAAGTGTTCGGCCTTCTACACCAAGTCGTGGCGGTTCCGTGCCCGGCAAAAGTAACATCAAAAATTATTTAGGAAAAAAAAAGTTTCTAAACGGGGTCGCCCCTCGGCAGTAGTTTGGCAAACTCTCCGGGTGTATTTCTGCCATGAGAAGCTTCTCAGCAAAAAATTCATTTGCTTTGCAAGTGCCGTTCGGAGTCGGCAAAAAAATGTAGGTCCCGCCAACTTGTAGGAAAACTCAAAAGCAACACATCACAAGTTGGAAAGAGAAGCTCGGCTAAAAATCTCGTTAGAGGTTATGATAACCTGTTGGTATATCGCCGCCATTAGGTGAAGTATGCGTGAAACAAATTTCATTTTGCCGTTTATTTGTCTGGAAGTTCTCCATTGTAAAAATAGTTATTTTTGTAACGCCTATTTTTCTCGAGCTAGGGCCACCTTTTCTCTATGCATATTATTAAACACTACTAGTCCGGTAAATTTCGATATTTGATACAACAAATATTCCGAAAGATCCAATGCTCCCTGATTCAGCTGCAGAAATAACACTGAAAATGTTACCATCGATCCCAAGTGTGCTAAAATAATTATTCGGGGTCGAAGATCCATATTTGAGGATTTTTGGATATTTTCTCGACTTTTATGAAAAAGCGGCATGGGACTAGGGCAACCTAATTAAGTATTCGTTCAATATGGGTATCAAATGAAAGGTATTGATAATTGTTTTAAAATGGTGAAGTTTTCAGTCCAATATTAGACCCCTTTTTGGAGATGTTGATTAAAATGTCAACCAGGAGGGGCTCTCGATGGTATTAGTGCGATATTAGTATTAAATGAAAGTGCGATATGAGTATTAAATGAAAAAGATTTAAGATGTTTTAGTATTTTTCCCATGTAAGACCAAGGTTTCTAAATATTGATCAACACGTGCAGCTAGGAGGTTTTCGTAAAAAATGGGTCTAAATTAAAGGTGTTGATGAGAGTTTAAAGGGAAGTCATTTTAAATCATCAATTAGAAAAACAATATGAAAAGAGAAAAGCACATGAAAAGGATAAAGGTCGGGTGGACGGGAAGAAGGTTGTGGGGCTGAAACGAGGAGGGCCAGCTACATTTTATAAAGGAAAACAAGTTAATATTTGGGCAGGACAACGTCTGCCGGGTCTGCTAGTAGTTCAATGTATGTATAACAACTTATCACAACTGTAAACTTTAAAACAAAATTGGATTTACTGCTTTCATCAATCCCCTAAGCGTTTTTACCGCTTCGTCATTCCTTTTTAGCGACAACTGACGCCAATTGGAAACACCAAGGGAGTTCTCTGCTGCGGATTTCGGGTGTCGATAGAAAAACCTTCTGTGCTGGAGCTTCCTTGTCCATTCGCATAACATGGCCCAGACAGCGGAGCTTTTGGGCTTTAATTCGCTGGACTATGGTCAGATCTGCGTAAAGCTCGTACAGCTCAATTTTCTTCGATACTCGCCGTTGGCATCACGGGGGGACCATAAATCTTTCGGAGAACTTTTCTCTCAAATACTCAAAGGGCCATCTCATCTTCTCTTGGCATTGTCCATGAATCTGAGCCATACATCAGGACAGGTATGATGAGAGACTTATAGAGCATGATCTTTGAGAGAGGATTTTAATTCTCAATTGCCTACTCAGTCCAACGTAGACTGATATTATTTTCAGTGTTAATGCTGGTTCCCAAATAGACCAAGTCCCTCGCAGTTTCAAATTTGTAACAGTGACATGGCTGCCAAGGCGCAGGTGCGCCGATTCTTTCTTTGATGACAGCAAATACTTCGTCTTGTCCTCGTTGACTGCAAGCCCCACTTTTTTTCGCTTTCTTATCCAGTCCAGAGAAGGCAGCGCTTACGGCCGGTTGTTAAGGCCAATGATATCAATATCATCGGCATACGCCAGCAATTGCACGCTCTTGTAGATTGTACCGTTGCGGTTTAGCTCTGCTGCTCGAATTATCTTCTCCAGCATCAGGTTGAAGAAATAGCACGAAAGGGAGTCGCCTTGTCTGAAGCCTCGTTTGGTTTCAAATGGCTCAGAGAGGTCCTTCCCGATTCTGACGGTGCTGCTGGTTTTGCTCAACGTCATTTGGCAAAGCCGTAAAAGCTTTGCAGGGAAGTCAAATTCAGCCATGGCGCCATAAAGGCGCTGCCAAAGCGGCAAGGAAATCGGCAAAGAGATGGTGTGTGTCGATTATTTTATCATGGGTCTTCTCCAGGATTTGGTGTATCGTGAAAATCTAGTCGATGGTAGACTTACCAGGTCTAAAGCCGCACTGGTAAGGTCCAATCAGTTTGTTTACGATGGGCTTCAGTCTTTCACACAATACGCTAGAAAGAACCTTATATGCAATATTAAGGAGACTGATTGGTGCGGTTAGGGGACCGCCTTTCTTTGGGATTGGACAGAGCATACTTAAGTTCCAATCTGGAGGCATGCACTCTTCCGACCATATTCTGCTTAAGAGCTGATGCATGCTTTTTATCAGCTCTTCGCCTCCGTGTTTGAACAGCTCGGTGGATAGTCCGTATTTTCCAGGCGCTTTGTTGTTTTTTAACCGTCATATTGATATTCTCACTTCATCTTAGTCGGGGGATGGAAAGATTTTTCCATCGTCAGGGATTGGGGTATCGGGTTCAACGTCTCCCTCGCAATTTAGCAATAAGGAAGTGTTCCCTCCATAGTTTAAGTACACTCTGTACTTCGGTTACCAGGTTGCTATTATTGTCCTTGAGAGAATTTTCCCCGGTCTTAAAACCTTCCGTCATCCGCCGAATCTCTTCGTCCTCACACTCATGCCTTTTGGCCTCACGTTTCTTTTTTCTGAAAAGTCGTCTCTCTTGCGGCTTTGTCTCCGATAGCGTTGCCATACACTGCGGGTTGCACCCGTGCACAACGTCTCCCTATGGGCAGCGCCCTTTTTTCCGAGGCAGTGCTACATTCCTCATCGTACCAATTCTTTTTTCGGGCTCGCTGGAACCCTACGGTGTCCTCAGCGGCGGTACGCGGTATATGGGAGAGATATGTATGCTCCCATTACTCGGTTGCATCGTTAGGTTGAAGATTGCTCTCCGATAGTGGGTGTGCGAGTCGAATGGGGAAATTATCAGCTGTCTGTGTCGTACGCAGCTTCTCGACGTCACACTTTTTTCCGTTACTGTGCGCACTTTCTTCGCTGCACAGAGGCGTGTGCGTATCTTGGCTGCAACAAGATAGTGGTTCGAGTTCCGGATATTATACCGTATTATTATTAATCCTTGGAATATCGGATACTTAGTAGGAAATTAAAGTTTGCAATAATTTTAAAAAACTCCGTGTAAGCTGCTGTTCTAGCCAAATGTCTTCTTTCTATACATAACAGGCATTTAGACCGGTCAAAGCAATGACCATAGTACCTAAACCGTTTCAAATAACTTGTCTCATTGTAACTCCATATTTCTTTTACTATTTGTAAAAGAATAGCAAAGTATTTTAAATTCTTGTAATATTTGTAGTATTTTATGTTTATTTTTCTATGACGCTACGCTTTGATGTAATGCCCGAAGGAAGAGAACGCAGAAATTAAAAATAAGGTTATAGGGTTACAACAAAGATGACGTGCGAAAAGGAATTGTCCGACCTGGAAGGAGTTCCATTATCAATATCAAATGTATTCTGCTTTACTGGGTGTTGTATTTCCTAAAGACTTGGTGAATAAAAGAAAATGTATTGTGTCACCCTCATTTATGTATGCACATTAGACTGATTCAAAATAATAAAATATTTTTTTTATCTCTTTTTTTTGCAACCCCGTCTTCTAAAAGTTATCCAATTCAAGTGAAATTACAGCTTATTTTTAGAGAAAAATCTATCATATTCCGCGCGGCGAACCCAACATTTGCAGAAAAGTTGTTATAAGGAACAGCTTAATACCCATATTGGCATATCTTGCTCAATATTTAAAAAAATCTAGAAAGGTGGCAACGCTGTAAACCGACCCAAGTAGCAACACCTATGTACATATATAATCTAGAAATGAATCAAATTGTCTATATGACAAATTTATCCAAATTGGTCAAGCAGTTCCCGAGTTATACGAAAAAATAAATAAATTGCGGTTAGATGGCAAGCCTAAGTGGCACCCCTGCGAGAAAATGTCATAATTGGAATACGGTCGAAAATACCTTTGATCTGATATCCATATTGGCATATCTAGCTTTATAACTTAAAAAAAATTGGGATAGGTGGCAACCCCGCAAACCGCCATAAGTGGCAACACCCATGTATATAATCTAAGAATGAATCAGATTGTCTATATGCCAAATTTTATCCAAATCGGTCAAGAAGCTCCCGAGATATACGAAAAAATAAATAAATTACGGGTAGGTGGCAACCCTAAGTGGCAACCCTGAAATTATCTTATTTGGAATAGGTACCGTCGAAAATACCTTTCATTTGATACCCATATTGGTTTTTAAAAAAAATTGGGATAGGTGGCAACCCTGTAAGCTGCCATAAGTGGCCACACCCATGAATTCTGCTCGGCCTAATTACAATTTGTGCAATGTTAGAATGCTAGAATTTCACCTCCTTTTTGATTAGACAGACAGACTGACAAAAATTCTAAAAATGGTTGATTTGGATTTTATTGGCTTAAGCGGGCTACTCACCTGCCAAGAAATGTCAAACTCCATATAAAAAACGCTCAAGAAATGGTTAAGAAACGTTTTCACACGTCAAATTTTCTTGAGCCAATACTCAGTTAATAAGAAAAAATACAGCACTTTTCGTTAGTTGGCAACGCCGGTTTTCCTCAAGAAATAAATAAGCTCGTATATATTTCTTGAGGTAAACGTGCAGATTCACGGCAAAGGTGAGTACATGTCTCGCTAAACATATTTTGTACATTTTTATAAGAGTAATTTGCAAAAAAAATGGAAAATTTGGTAAACGTCAAAATTTCTTGACGTAATGATTAATACTATGAATATTTTTTTGAATATCTGCAATACACAGACATCGACCTATTACAATTCTATTAAAGGTAGAGATGTTGAAAGTTACGAAAAAAATCGCCAAAAATACAGTTTTTCCTAGATTTTGGCAATATTACGCTTAAAGTGTTTGTAATTATACACATTAATTTTAGAAAAAATAAAAAGTTCCTGACTTTTACAACTTCGCATAAAAAAACATTAAAATTCGACTTTGGCCAGCTATTGCTCAGCGATGGTTTGGCCCACCCCGACATATTATACGTCCTTGGAATCGTATTTTAATTTCCTTTCAAACGAGGTATCGATTGCGTCCATCGCTTTTGTATCATTGCCGAAAAGAATTTCTGAATGAAGTGATACCTGAAAAACACAAAATTACCGATATCTCGAAAACCTGCCCATACAAAAATTTTTAAAAATATGTTCACAGCTCTTCGTGTCAGTGCCAATTTAGCCATATGCATAAATTTCTTGGTATTTTATGGCTGTAAACTAGTGTTACTTTTTGGGGTATGCGTAGTGGAACTTTTTTCCTGAGCCCAAAACCTATCGATATGCTTCAATGTATATGCTTCAACGTGTATTAAATCCTCTGTTATCGAGACGAGTTTCAGCATTCCTTACTATTTGAGATTAAGCATTATTCTCGCATCTAATTTCCCAGCATGTGCGGCATTTGAGAAGTGGCTTTTAAGTTGAAAAATTGGTTCTATGTGAAGTTACTTTAAAATATATAACTTTTAATTTTCTATCGTCTTACATACATACTTCACACCATTAGTTGCAAGTTAAGTAGTACTCTTCCCTGAATGAAAGTGTAGTTCAACTTTAAACAATACAAATTTATAATTTAAGTAAATTGTGAAATGCACATACATTTAGCTGATGGACTAGGGTAAGAGTTTCAATGTATTATAACACGTTTACCACATGTATTTCTTTTTCTTAAGCATCACCAACTTTTGCACCTGCGTTTTAATGGATTATTTATTGCACAAAATTGCCATGCGCTACATACTAGCACAATCAAGGGACAAATTCTATACACAGAAAAAAAACTGCACACACAGGACGTCGTTTTTTGCATATGAAAATTTTATCGCATTCGATATAGGGTAGAAAATGCACAGGAAAATAACAAACTAAAGGTAAAGGAAGAAACGTTAACGTCGTCCGTCTCCTCAGTCGGTGCATAGGCGCAGATAAATGTTATTTTGAAAAACCTCGCCTTGATGGCGATCGCAGCGAGACGTTCGTCCACAGGAGTGAACGCTAGTACTTGGCGGCGAAGTCTCTTTCCCACCACGAATTCAACACCACGCGCTTTGACAGTGTTGGCCACTATAGTAAACGTCACAAGGTCCAATGGTTGTCTTTCCTTGGCCCGCCCATCGCATTTCCTGCAGGGCGGTGATGTCAGCCTTTGCCAGGACATCAGCCAGTCGGTACCATCCCTTGAAAGCAGTGGCGCAGCCAGGGGGTGGTTTTAGGGGTTTAAACCACCCCTGAGATTTAAAACTGTGTATGTGAAAACTAGTTTTCATGACATGTTTGAAAAAATTTCGATTGCATGAAAATCGAAAAAACGTCAATTCCATAACAGGGGCCTAAGCTTTTGGGCCGTTTGCATAAGAGGGGTGTCACACGTTACATCCATATTGACGCGATCCATGGCTGTTACATCATACACCTAAGATACAGGGTTATAAGTGTGCAAAGGTACGAAAAACCGATTTTGACCCCTAACTCAAGATTTTGAGGGTGTTCGACGAATTTCTTGTACGCAGTTCTTCTTATCTCATTGAGATCTACCACAAAAATGCGATCTCGTCCCAGGTATTTTTTTTCGTGTTGCGCTGTGTAACAGATTCAATGACAAATAAAAAAAGAAGGCTGGCCCTTGTTATATAATTCAAATAAAGTAACATTTATTGGCAGGTATCTATGTATGTATGTATATTAGGTTGGGCCAAAAGTTCCAAATTTCGTTTTTTTTTTTCAAAAATTATATTGATTTTCTTTTTAAGAAAGCTGAAAAAATTACTGAATTTTTTCGGATTAAAGTCTAGAGGTCTACCATCGCTAGTTTAGATTTTACAGACTTAACCTCCAATTTGGTATAAAATTGTTTAAAAACACCATTTACCTGAACATTTTTTGTAGGAAATTGAATTCCTTACAAAAGCTACCTAGACTGAAATTTCCGATTTTGGTTTGAAAATTTGCGAAACATGAAAAGCTAAAGCTAAATACATATTCTTAAAGGAAATTGGATGCTGAATCCGAATTCGATATCAGAATTTAACAACGGGCCCGAGGTTCGGCCCTAACCGTGCAAACAAGTCCAATATTATTTTGTGAAGGTTAGTGAAGAATTGCGACCTGTTAGGCTACTTCTGATCACGGATTTGGATTTAGCTCGCCAAAATACATGAAAATTAATGTATTGAGGTCACAGATCCGTCAACTTTTTGTTCTTTTTTGTGGCTGCGCCTTTTGAAGACTGTAGAACTACACCCCCGCAGAGAACACCCATATTAAGCAAAAATATGTTTGAACGTATATGAGAAATGTATATTTTTGGTTATAATATTCATAATATAATGATAATTAACCGTGCAGAATATCAATAAACAAAATTTAGTAAAAAAATTGGATCAAAAACACCAAAAAAACGGAAATATGATTTTTTTTTTAAATTTAATACTAAATAAGTTTTGAAAAAGTAACTTTACAAAAAAAATTTATTTAACCTTTTTTGTAGCCCACTCAATTTCCTTTAAGAATCTGTATCTAACTTTGTTGTACATGAATATTTGCATTTTTAACAATTTTTGAAAGAAACAAGGGTGAACCGAACATTATATACCCAGCGGTAATTTTCGGAACGGGATAACAAAGATATAGGCCTTAGGAGGATTTACCTAAAGTTTTTACTGTCTTAGCTATTTACCTTACCGAATTATGCCAATTTATTAGATTTTCGAAATGTTCCATATCGAAAGTGGGCGTGGTCGGAAAGCGATTTTTTCCAGTTTCATCAGGAATACTCCCAACAATACTAGTATGCTTTGTGCCAAATATCATCGTTCTACCCTAATCAGTTTAAAAATTACGACCAGTCGAATTTTCAAAAATGTCGGTGCCACGCCCACTATAAAATTTTTTTGGAAAAATCATAAAAGAATGACCAGGGGGCTTCATCTATTATATCATTTTAGCCATTTCCGCTGCCGAGATATGCCAATTTGTGTGATTTTCGAAATTTTCGATATCGAAAAAGGGGGCGTGGTTATCATCCGATTTCGCCCATTTTCAATAGCAACCTACCTTGGCCAGAAAGTAACCTGTATACAATGTAATTTCATGCAAATATCTCAATTTTTACTCAAGTTATCGTGTACACGGACGGACAGACGGACGGACATGCCTAAATCAACTCCTCTTTTAATCCTAAGAACTTTCATATATGGAACTCTATATCTATCTCGATTATTTTGTGCCGTTACAAACAACCGTTAAGTGAACAAACATAATATACCCTTGTACTAGTACTAGTACGCTGGGTATAAAAATGGGAAATCGAAAAACATGCTAATTTTTGAAGCTAGAATACTAGAAAACGGCTAGTCTGAGAAAATTTTGGTCAATGCAAATTTTTTATGGGAATTCGATTTCCTTCAAAAATATGTTCAGGTAAATGGTGTTTTACAACAATGGTTTGCCGTTTTTATTTGAAATATGAGGTAAAGTCTGTAAAATCTAAACTAGCGATGATAGACCTCTAGGCACGTAGTCCTAGTCGAAATAAAATATGATTTTAAGTTAGTTAAAGCTTTTTGACATAACTTTACAAGTGATATCTCTAAAAAATGTTTTAATTAACTTAAACTCGTGTTTAACTTTGACTATGACTACAGGCCCTAGACTTCAATTTAAAAATCCGAAAAAATTACAGTAATTTTTTTCACCTTTCTTAAAAAGAAAATCAATATAATTTTTGGAAAAAAAAAACGAAATTTGGGGTTTTTGGCCCAGTCTAATGTATATGTGAATAATTATCTTTTTTAAATGCTTTCTTTACGCTACCCCTGACTGGTGCTATAAAATAATTTTGTAAATAGTTGTGCTAGGAAAATATTAAAAGAAAATTAAAAAACTAAAAACCACCCCTAACATTTTCTTCTGGCTGCGCCCCTGCTTGAAAGGGTCCGGACTTTCCAGGAACATGCCCTAATATCCAAATCTTTATTCCTAATACGTTTTGCCGGGTCGTCAACATTAAAGAGAGTTCTCATCCCAGGCTTTGTTTGTTTTCATTGGAGTTGGTTTTTTACGTGGCGGATCCCAAACCCAGCGCACAACCCGTTTCGGGGTTTTTGAAAAAGATTTACACATTTAGATATATAGCGAGCCGCTTGCTACAAGATAGACGCCCGCTTACAGCCGCACCTCATGGTGAACAGACGCTGCGAAAAGACCTTAAACCAAGTATGTCAGAGTGGCCCCACCGGGGCTCCCTCTCTTTCTGCCGCAAGCCTAGATATCTCATGTTGCCCAGAGTGTAGTACATTTACACTGCACCAAATTTGAATTCGCCAACCCGACACCGTTTACATTGGCAATTTTGCATTTGGCTTCACCTTCCCTGCAAGAGTCTTCTACCAGGATAAAAAGCTACCGAAAGAAAATCCACTACCGTCATGTTTTAAACACCTGTATAGTAATAAGAAAAAAAGAGTCAAAAAGGCATCGGTCTTTTCCTGGTAAAGATGCGTCTTGATAAATAATTTTAAAAATTGTATGTCTGTGCTGAAAAATATCTACAAAAAACTAAAACAAGGCCAAAAGCGGTGCAAAGCGGGACGGAAACCCTAATTTTTTGTGTATCTGATATTAAAACCACCACATGAAAAGTTGCAACTTTCAATTAGCAAATATCTTCTCGCAGAAATAAAATGTTTAGTTTCCTCTTTCGGATTAGACGCGTCTTTAGACACCAAATTCAACAATTTTTTATGATAATTGTGCGTCTTATAAAATGATACCCTTTGTTTAATAAATGCAGACTTTAGAGCATTGATCAAAAATATACCACTTCTTCATAAATCTACCACTTTATTTTTGCAATTGCATACTACAACCAAGTAAAATTTTCAAGTCCGGTCGCTGTATAATATAAACCTTAAGCATGCTCGTATTTAGTGCTAATTTTGCATACACCATATCACGAAAACTCGTTATCGAAAGTCACAACCTTCGGAGCTTCCAAAAGTTCAAAACCCCCTATAAAAAATTCCTGCGCATGGCTCTTTCTGAAAAATAAAATCAATCTAATTTTTGGAAGAAAAAGAAGTATGAAAATATGTATATAACTTCGGATAATTAGTATGGAAATAAAAGTTTTCTTCATACACTTAAGAACTATACACCCTAAATACATACATGTAAATAAATAAAATGTATTCCTTCTTTCGTCTAGACTAATGCTTTAATTCAAAAAGAAATTCTCACAAAATGGGTTCAAATCATATAACGGATGTATTGGTTCGTCAAGAATATATGGGTTTGGAACAGCAACAACAACACCAAATGCACCCGCATCAATTAAATCCCAATATTAACTCCGATGGACCCCAATCGCCTATTGACCTGCAGGAGGGATCAGCACGTCCAGTACGAAGGGCCAGTCAGAGGACTACACAGGTAATTAATTGAAATGAAAATATCATCAATTACCCACTTATCCGGACCTATTGTCTCATGCTTCAAAATCTTTTTATGTCAATGTTAAGCTACATTTACACTGCACCGAATACGCCACTTTTGGCAAATTAGGTCAAATTAAATTAAATTCGTCTAATTTGGCAAACAAATTCATTCTACGGACAAACATTCTCGAAATAACTTCCCCAAAAGCTACGCATTTGGTGCAGTGTAAATGTATCATTACTCTCTAAATGTTTGTTTGTCTTTGGTTGACCAGGAGCACGGTTGCCACAAACATAAGCGAAAAAATTACCAATATGTTGGGAAAAAAGTTACCAAAAAGTTACCAAGCGGTTTTTAGCACAGTATTGTTTAAAAAAAAGTAACAAATGAAAAAAATTCAATTCGTACGCTTTGCATTGTACTTATTTCAGAATTTGCACATTAGGCCAGTTATTATTACCTTTAACTAATAAATCAATAGGTTATACATAAATACACGTTTTTTTTCGCATTAAAAAAAAAGTTAGTTCATTTCTTCCCGAGAGAGCAGAGATAATCTCGCTCAACTCCGATTTGCCATGCGGATCTTCATCCACTTATTCACCTGCTCCTGAGAGCAAACTCTTCTAACACCAATCTATCTTTGGTCCACCCCTATTTAAACTGTCCCCGTTTCCTTGAATACCCTTTATATTAGCTTGAAATATAGACCTGGTCCAGCGGATATAAAATTATCGAGCACCCTGTCTGCGCAATGCTTTACCAATCAAAGCCAACGAAGTACGTAGCGCTCCCAAAAGCGGAAACGGACGCCATTTAAACTCCTTTGGAGGAGTCCTAATGCGAGCGTCAAAGAATTTAATTGAAAAGAAAAGTTAGTACGGAGTCCTTCCTGATTATTTGAAGCGGTATGGGGCCGTTCAAGTATTACGTCATCACTATTGGGGGGCGTGGGTCTTTAGTTTGCTTATTTTTGATGACATGGGGGGTGGGGAGTATAGATGATGATTACGTTTTCAGTTGTTACCCTGCTAACCATCTTCTGATAGGGTTAGATTCAAGTGGCTGCCGCAGAGGCGCACTTAGGCCAGTTTTGAAAGGCCCGTTGTGATACCACCAACACAAGGAAAGTCAGTCCCGGGACCCAGTCATATGGAAAATCCATGAGTTGTTGGGATTTTCCACATAGCATAATTCCGGGACTGGCACTCCTAAACCGACACCTTTACTTCTCCTCAAACCACTTAGATGACTTAATGAGGGCCATCAAGTCCTTTATGTCCAGTTCCGCGATCTGGCTTAGGCTATCCAGGAAGGGAACTCCAAAAAGCGAGTTCCTGCGCCGCTTAAAGCCGGGCAGTTGCAGATGAGGTGCTGCGCCGTTTCCTCTTCCTCATCATCTTTGCAGCTCCTACAGCAGTGCCCAGTTAGAACACCTATTAATATGGAGATTTCTCTCCTTCTTAGGGCGTGAATGCCTCTAGATCTTTTATGATCCCATTTTGGCCAGGTTTGTTTGGATGTCCGGCACTCTAGGGATTGTTGCCACCTTTCGTTGGCTTCACGAAGTGTGTACTCCTTCAGCATTAGCTTGCACGGCAAACGGCATACCTAAGCGCTCTTTATCCCGAAGAACTTGATTGGTCGTACCCTGCCTGGCAAGTTCGTCTGCCTTACAGTTTCCTGGCTGCAAACGTCCAATGGGCACGTGGTCGCATAACACCCTTGATTGAGAGGGGAAGATCTTTGTCGTCGGGCCAGAGACGCTAGGCTTCTCTCGTGATGTAGTACCGGGCGGCGCTATGATCACAAGGGCAGCGTAGCTCCGTGGCTATCGACTTAAGCCCTCGTACCACGACAAGGTGTCCACCCTTCACGAGGGAAAATGATAATTTCTTGAAAAACTACTGGATAGCGCTTCCCAAAAAAGGGGATAAAAATATGAATAATTTTGTTCATCGGGCTTCCTTTTCTATTCATCTTGAATCAATAAATCTGATATATATCCTAAATCTATTGTCTTTTGTAAAATTATAATATAAAAAAAACAACACATAATGTTTACGTAAGCATGGGGGAGGGGTATCCGCTTTGCTTATTTTTGATGACAAGGGGGGTGGGGGGGTAAATAATTGTTAAAAATCTGCTGACATAATATTTGAACGGCTCCTATCTGAGGAATGTTTTGGGCTCCATAAACGCACCTTTCAAGAGTCCCAAAGGAACCATTTTTTCATAAATTGCTTAAAGCCACTTTTTTCCCTTGTATATGCTCCTTTGAGAGCCTTTTAGCAGCTTCCCTAGATATGTGAGCGCACCGCACAGGAGCGCTAATGGAGCACCTTACGGATTCCATTGGTTAGCTGGGATTTACCGCAAATGTTTTGCCCTGGGTTTTATGTTGAACAAGGCAAAAAATGCCTCGGCGGATTCCGCGGAGGATCCCCCACAGACCATCTTACGAACTCCTCTGGTTAGCTGGGATGGAACGGCCAGGTTTTGCTCTGGGTTTTAGTATTTAACAAGGCAAAAAATGCCTAGGCCGATTCAAACCCCGTTTACTTACTTACTTACTTAAAATAACCTTTAATCGCGATTTTGACGGTCCAACATGTTACGCCAGTAGGTTCTTTGTTAAGCCAACTGGCGCCAATTAGAGACGCCGCGTGCTCGCAGGTCTGCCTCTACTTGGTCCTTCCATCGAAGTGGTGGTCTTCCTCTTCCTCTATTTCCACCGGCGGGAGCCGATAAAAATACCTTCTGGGCCGGAGCGTCTTCTTTCATTCGCACCACGTGTCCTAGCCAGCGGAGCCGCTGGGTTTTAATTCGCTGAACTATGTCCACGTCTGCGTAAAGCTCATACAGCTCATCATTATATCTTCTTCAGTACTCGCCGTGCCAACTTTTAGGGGTCCATAAATCTTTCAAAGAATTTTTCTCTCGAATACAAAGCCGCCTCATCAGATGCTGTCATTGTCCATGCTTCTGCACCATATAGAAGGATGGGTACGATAAGTCACTTCTTTCAAAGAATTTTTCTCTCGAATACAAAGCCGCCTCATCAGATGCTGTCATTGTCCATGCTTCTGCACCATATAGAAGGACGGGTACGATAAGTCACTTATAGAGTGTTGTTTTTGTTCGTCGATAGAGGACTTTACTTCTAAATTGCCTACTCAGCCCAAAGTAGCGTTTGTTTGCAAGAGTTATCCTTCTATGGATTTCCAGGCTTACATTGTTGTTGGTAGTAATGCTGCTTCCCAGGTATACAAAGTCCCTTACTATGTCGAAATTATGGCTGCCAACAGTGGCGTGGTTGCCAAGGCGCAAATGCGCTGACTCTTTGCTTGATGCCAGCAGGTACTTCGTTTTACCTTCGTTCACCACCAAACCCATTTTTCCGCTTCCTTTTCTTATTTGGAGTACGCAGAAGTTACGGCGCGGTTGTCCAATGATGTCGATGTACGCTCTTGTAATATATTGTTCCAGCGCGACTTAGTCTGCGGCTTGTATTATTTTCTCCAACATCAAATTAAAGCAATCGCACGATAGGGGGTCGCCCTGCCTGAAAACTCGTTTAGTTTGAACGGCTCGGAGAGGTCCTTCCCGATTCTGACCGAGCTAGGAGTGTTGTTCAGCGTCACTTTGCACAGCCGTATAAGTTTTGCTGGAAAACCAAAATCAGACATAGCGGTATATAGGCAACTCCTTTTCGTGCTGCAAAGAGGTGATGTGTGTCGATCCTTTTCTCACGGGTTTTTTCAAGATTTTGGGTATTGTAAAAATTTGGTCGATGGTAGATTTACCAGGTCTGAAGCCACACTGATAAGGTCCAATCAGTCGGTTTACCTCAGGCTTCAGTCTTTCGCACAATACGCTTGATAGGACCTTATATGCGATACTCAAAAGGCTGATTCCACGATAGTTGGCGCAGTTTGCGAGATCACCCTTCTTATGGATTGGGCAGAGAACACTTAGATTCCAATCTTCAGGCATGCATTCATCCGACCATATTCTGCGCAAGAGCTGGTGCATGCACCTTACCAGCTCCTCGCGGCCGCTTTATTGTTTTTTAGCTGTGATATTGCTATTCGCACCTCGTTATAGTCGGGTTGTGGAACTTCGATTCCATCATCTTCGATTGTGGGGTCGGGTTCGTCCTCTTCTCTGGATTGTTGCTCTGTTCCCCCGTTTAGAAGGGCAGAGAAGTGATCTCTCCATAACCCTAGTACTCTCTGAACATCTGTCACCAGGTCGCCGTTGTCATTATTACAGGAGTTTGCCCCGGGGTTAAAACCTTCCGTCATTCGTCGAATTCTTTGATAAAATTTTCGGGAGTTGCTTGTGCTGGCTAGCATTTCAAGCTCTTCGATTTCACGCTTTTCCGCTTCCCTTTTCTTCGCCCGGAAAAGCCGTCTCACTTCCCTCTTCATCTCGCGGTAGTGTTCACACACGCTCCTCGTTGCATTCGCTTTTAACGGTGCCTTTTAGGCGTCGTCCTTTCTTTTCATTGCGTCTTTGCACTCTCTATCAACGTACCAGCTGCTTTTTCGCATTTGCCGGAATCCAATTACTTCTTCGGCTGCGGTACGAAGTGATCCGGAGATATGCTCCCACTGCTCGTGCTGAATTGTGCTCTCAGAGAGCAAGTGCGCGAGCCGTTCTGCGAAATCATTGGCTGTCTGTTGTGACTGCAGCTTTTCGACGTCTAGCTTTCCTTGCGTTTTTTCTGGTGCCTCTTTCGTTGCACTTAGGCGAGTACGAATCTTGGCTGCTACCAAGTAGTGATCGGAGTCGATGTTTGGCATCGTATTATCGTTCGTTTGCAGTGGTCGTTATATAAAAATGAGTTATCATATCCGAGGCCTGAATATTGGATCTCATTGGAAGTTTGTTTTTATGTGGTGGGTCGCAAACCCTACGCACAACCCGTTTCTCGGGGGGTCGGATTTCAATTACACATTCATATAGCGAGCCGCTTGGTTCAAGACAGACGCCCGCTTGCAACCGCACCTCATGGTAACAGACGCTGCTGATGAAGTCCCCTGGCAAGCCCTTAAACCGATTATGTCGGAGTGGCCTTGTCAGGTTGTCGCCTTCTCACTTTAGTTCACCACCGAGCGGGTGTTCAGTGGCTATCCAGAGGATGCTTGGGCTTTCCCGGACGTAGTGAGCTGCTTGGACCGCACATAGAAGAATCGCTCTGACCATTCCCAGACATATGGTCCAGTCAATTTAAGCAAAAATTAGGGTTCAAACATTAAAAATTCCCACAGAGCCAAATTTTTGCTTACAGCTTCTCAAAAGTCCTCATCGAGCCGATGTGTGCTAAACAAGTTTTTCGTGGTCAAAGGTCAAGTTTTGAGGTTTTTTGGGGTTTTCTCGAAAACGGTAAGCTTTTTTGAAAAATTACCTGAGATAAAGTTGTAGAGCTGGAAATTCTCTACAAAAAGGGTCTTAGGACTTTTTTCTAAGAGTCAACCGATCTGAGATATCGCGGTTGTAAGATTACCCTTTATTACATTTATGCCACATATGGGCTTTTCAGCACTTCTAGAAAACCTTAGTATGCATAGAAATTGTTGTTTTTCCTTTTGTTTGACATGAAGTGCCTTCGAAAGTGACAAGAGTTATATTTGTGAAGCCCATGGTTCTCGAGCTAGAGCCGTCTTATCTCTATGTATAATATTAAAAACTATAAGTTAGGAAAATTAACAGTTTTGATATAACGAAATCTCCGACAGAGATACAATTTTGTGGAGAACTTAGGGTGACCCTCAGAAAGGGAACCTCAAAATTTCCAATCAATCCCATATGTGCAAAAAAGTTATTCAGGAGGTTTTTTAAATTTTTTTCGAAAACGCAAACTTTTTTCAAAAATTAGCTAATCCCACGATGTAGCCCTGAAAATTCTATACAAAAATTATCATTTCATTTTTTCTCTAAAAGTCACCAGTTCTGAGATATCGCGATTTTAAGACCAGAACTTTTCATGATATTGTCACTTACGGAATTATTAGGATTTTTTCGAAAACCTTGGTAGGTATGCATAGAAAAAATTTCTTTTACCGTTTGTTCGACAATGGAATCAGTTATTTTTGTGAAGCTAGATCCGCCTTTTTTCTATGCTTAATATCAAAAATTATTAGTCCGCTAAATTTAAAATTTTGATATAACGAAAATTCCCACTGAGATAAATTTCTGTATAGAGCTTAGGTTTACCTTCAGAAAGAAAACTTCAAAAGTCCCCATAAATCCTATATGTGCTAAACAAGTTATTCAGGGTCTCAAAGGTCGAAATTTGCGGTTTTTTCATTTTCCCCGAAAACGCAAAACTTTTTCCAAAAATTAGCTAAGACCATGTTGTAGCTCTGAAAACTCCCTACCTACAAAAATTATAATTGACGAAAAATTTTTGGATCGATGGGAAATTTTGAGGTTCCCTTTCTGAGGGTCACCCTAAGCTCTCCACAAATTTTTATCTCTGTCGGAGATTTCGTTATGTATATCAGGTAATTACCGTTTTCGAGAAAAACCCAAAAAACCTCAATAACACTATCCGACAAATTTTCAAAAATTTACAACTCCACGACATTTGATACATGATTCCTATGTAAAATTTCCTGCTGATTCCAAATATGTAAACATTTGATTTAAAAGTAGAACAGTTTTTGAGATATTTTGAAATTTCAGTTTTTGAGATAAAAAAAAGTAGGACTACTAATTCGTCAATATCTCCGCTAATACGACATTTGATACGTGATTCCTATGTAAAATCTCCTGCTGATTCCAAATATGTAAACATTTGATTTAAAATTGGAACAGTTTTCGAGATATTGTGAAATTTCAGTTTTTGAGATAAAAAAAAGTAGGACTACTAATTCGTCAATATCTCCGCTAATACGACATTTGATACGTGATTCCTATGTAAAATTTCCTGCTGATTCCAAATATGTAAACATTTGATTTAAAAGTGGAACAGTTTTTGAGATATTTTGAAATTTCAGTTTTTGAGATAAAAAAAAGTAGGACTACTAATTCGTCAATATCTCCGCTTACAATCAATAAATAATTAAGATTTAAATAATAAATAATTCAGAATTATACCTTTTTACACACCTTATTTGTTTAGTTTTTATTTAATTTAGGAAAATGAAAAAAAAAATGAAAATAACAAGCAACAACCAATTTGCGCAGCTTGTTTTAGAACTGAAACAAAATCCTGTGCTAACAAAAGGCTTTTCCAAAGGAGCAGTTCCCAATAATTTTAAGTCGGAACAGGGCGTAGAAATTTTCTATAGGGGGGGTTTGAACCTTTGGATGCTCCGAAGGTTGTGACTTTTGACAGTTTGGTATTTGTTCACTTTAGGGGTCAACTGCTAATAAATTAGCTAAAATTATGGGAGATAGCTCAAAAGACGGGGGTTGCCCTCAGGATCACGAATCCCCAAGCATTTTTTAATATTTTGCTTCTTTGAAGAGATATTTGCAATCAAAGTTGCAAGTTTTCATGTGGTTGTTGTAATTTTATTGGGCTGTACCTGTAGCTATCTCCCTATCTAAAGGAAACAAATACCAACAGTTTTTATGAAAAAATTCAGCTGTTGAGAGCCAATAAACAATTGTCAAAATAAATTATCGTAGTTTTGCTATAAAATTATCGATAACACGTCAACGTCAACACATTGATGAAGTAAATACCAGAACTGCATTCATGCGACGTTGATATTGATACGGCTTGATGTTGATATTGATACGAAGTGGCAATTGATATTGACAACCATAATAGGGGTGATTATCATATTTCTACTGATTATAATCTGGTAAGTGTCAAAATGTTCCGTAATAAACAGGCTATTGACTCACGGTGTAAAAACAGGAATTAATGGAATATTTCACTTAGAAAAATTACATACAAAATGATGAATATAGAAAAAAAAGTGAAAATTTGAACAAAATTTTTTTTTCTCTCTCAAAACTGAAATTTCAAAATATCTCAAAAACCGTTCTACTTTTGAACTTTCTGATTACATATTTGGAATCAGCAAACAATTCTACATAAGATTCATGTATCAAATGTCGTGGAGTTTTTTTTGTCGGATAGTGTAATTGAACTTTGACCCCGAAAAACTTTTTTAGCACATATTGGATTGACTTTTTTCTGTATGCAAAAATTTGGGTCTTCAAATGCTATATTGATCGGACCAATAAACCGATTTCGTGATCCTGAGGCCAAACCCCGTCTTTTGAGCTCCCTCCCATAATTTTACCTAATTTATTAGCAGTTGACAGCTAGACAATTACCTAAATTTATTATACTTTTCAGGTTAACTAAAAAACTAAAGCACAAATTAAAGTAGGTCCGGATTTTGTTCTTAAATGTGTGCAAAAAAAATGTAAAATGCAGGTTAACGTCATCAACGAAACTCCCGCCGATCTTTTTCAAGCAATTTTTAAAATTGGTTAAATTTTTTCATACAGGTAAAGGAAATTTTATGATTTAAAAAATTTTCCAAAATAATTGTTTCGTGGCACTTTTGCAAAACCTTTTATTTTATTTCGTTAAAAATAAATCAGCGACTATCACCGCAAAATGATTTAACATGCATCATGACTTTTTTTGCTTTTTACGAACGTTTTTATTAAAAAACTTGCCCTCTAAGCACTTTACAGGGAGGTAAAAGGCCACCAAAAACACCGAATAGCAAGGATCTGGACATCGTTCGGGCTGTGAAAATATTAAGTCTTGTTTATATAGTATGTAGGACAATTTAACGACTTTCTTTTTGAGAAATCTTACTTCACTTTTTTGCGCAAATGAATTAGAGTGGGGTTTCGAGGCTGTAACCAGGTTCCAAGGTGTCCGAATGTTTCAGAATTGTTTTATTTGATAGCAAAATAACTTTCCTTGACGTATTGTACCATTTTAGATCATATTGTGTCCAGCAAACAATTATTTTGCCTTTATTTGGAATAACATCGTTTTAAACGCTAACCAAATAAGTAAGATTTCTTGAAAGAAACGTTATTAAATTGTCCTACATAATAGATCCTGACCAATTAAATTATGAAATTCCCTGCGGGAATAAGACTAAATATTTTCACAGCACGAACGATGACCAGATCCTTGCTTTTCGGTGGCCTATTACCTCTCTGTGAAGTGCTTAGAGGGTAAGTTTTGTAATAAAAACGTTCGTAAGAAGCAAGAAAAAGTCATGATGCGTGTTAAATCATTTTGCGGCGACAGTCGATGATTTATTTTTAACGAATTAAAAAAATGGTGGCAAAAGTGCCACGAAACAATAATTTAATTAATTTATTTATTCATAAAATTTCCTTTAACGGCTGTATGAAAAAATGGAACCAATTCTAAAAATTCCTTGAAAAAGATGGGCGGGAGTCTCGTTGATGACGTTAACCTCCATTTTACATTTTTTTGCACACATTTAAGAACAAAACCCGGACGTACTTTAATTTGTGATTTAGTTTTGTGGCACAAATTTTTTAGTTATCCCGCTTTTTTGTTTCATATTTCTTTTTTTTTTTGGGTTTTGATGGTCTTAAATGGTCGGGGCAGTCCACCCACAAAACCAGGGTATACAAAAACTTTATAATAAATCTTCTTCAGTGTTCAATTTTCAGGTGTTGGTTAGACCCAAACCAACATTTGATATTTGCTATGTTTGATTTGATTGCATAATTATTGAGTAAAAAGATGAATTTAATGGCTCAGATTATAAAAAATCTATACTAGCCAGGTCATATATTTTTTTGTGAATTTAGCACGTGAAATAACTAGGTTATGGTTATAGTTGTTTAATTTTATATATGTGTCTATACATATATATATTTTTCTTTTATTCAGCAAAAAGCGGTAATTGAGATCCGCTATCTCATGCAATATGTGAGTTTTATTTGTCAGTCATTATTATATATATTTTTTATATATATTACTTTTAATTCCAGTCGGTATTGAAATTAAGCCTTTTTGGAATTAAATTCGAGTTTTAATACTAAATAGTATTAATTTAAGACTCGGAAATTTTTTTAATTCCAAATAGTTTTCAAATAATACCAAAATAATACTAAAGCGCTCTCTCTATAGCGCTCTCTCTCATTATAATGTTTTATGTACTATTTGTTTAAAAACAAAGCCGGAAAAGTAGTAAATCAATTATTTTTTAGCATTAAATTAAGTCCGGTGGTTTTTTCTTCAGAGCACGCGGTTCGTCGCTATTGCGATACTACATTAAGAACAACACGGCAATTAGACGCTGGCAAGCATAAGTACTCGATGGCTTGATAGTAGACATCTCCGTTCAGCATTCAATAAATTGTGAGTTCGACTCTCGGTGAAAGCAATATAATAAAATTATAAATAAATAATAATAAATAATAATTTTTTTTTTGTCTGAGAGAATCTTTGACTGAATTCCTCTCTTTCTTAATTAGACCGAATATGGTATTAATTTAATACTTTTCGGCGTTGTTATATATATACACCAAAATGGTATTAAAGTTAGACTTTTCTTTTTACTGTGTATGCGAGTAGAATCCAAATCAACCATTTTAAAATTTTTTTTGTGTCTGTCTGTCTCTCCGTATGTTTGTGGCCGTACCACTCTGAAAGTAATGCATGGATTGCTCGACGCTCAACTTAAAATTTAAGATATTACTTTTTTCGATATCTCAACCGGTTTTAGAGTTATCGCCCAATATGTGGACCATGTCTGTCTGTATGTTTGTGGTCGTAACACTCTAAAAGTACTGAATGGAATTGAATAGTTGGATTGCTAGACGCTCAATTTAAAGTTTAAGATATTACTTTTGCAATATCTCAACGGGTTTTGGGTTGAGGTTATCGCCCAATATGTGGACCAGGGCTGAAAAAAAATATCTTAGTACAATATGGGTGTCAAACGAAAGGTGTCAATGAGTGCTATAATACACAGAGCCAACACTGCCTAATAAAATAGAACAAAAGTCATATGATATCTCTATAGATTTTCGTCAAGAAGAAGTTGTTTTTATTTTTGAAGAGAAAATCTTATTAATCTTTACAAAGAGAAATCTTGCAAAAAACATACTGATTTCTTAGGGTTCCTAACAAGAAGATTCGACTTATTAATGTTTTCAAAGGGAAAACATATTTCCGCGTAATTGTATGTGTTAATAAGACGATCTTAGGGTTCCTAACAAGAAGATTTGACTTATTAATGTTTTCAAAGGGGAAACATATTTCCGCATAATTGTATGTGTTAATAAGACGATCTTAGGGTTCCTAACAAGAAGATTTGACTTATTAACAGATTTCCGCATAATTGTATGTGTTAATAAGATTTGACTTATTAATGTTTTCAAAGGGAAATCTTGCAGAAAACGAACTGATTTCTTAGGGTTCCTAACAAGAAGATTCGACTTATTAATGTTTTCAAAATGAAATCACATATTATTGAGAAGAAAATAAAAATTATATTTCAGAGTTCTTATATTGTCTTCGAGAACTTCAGATTATCAGTTACGATTCAGTTTTAGATTTCTCTTGTATTGCCTTTACCTTCTTATGTTGCCTTTTTATATTTCCTTCAAGCCATCTCACCGCACTCTTCCTTACATTGCCTTCCATACTTGCCATATTGCCTCCATTGAATGCTGAACACAGGTGCTTACCATCGAGCCATCGGGTACTTCTGCTTCTCAGCGTATAATTGTTCTACATGATGTCTGCTGATGATGATGCAAGATTTCCCTTTGAAAATATTAATAAGTCAAATCTTCTTGTTAGGAACCCTAAGATCGTCTTATTAACACATACAATTATGCGGAAATCAGTTAATAAGTCAGATCTTCTTGTTAGGAACCCTAAGATCGTCTTATTAACACATACAATTATGCGGAAATCAGTTAATAAGTCAGATCTTCTTGTTAGGAACCCTAAGATCGTCTTATTAACACATACAATTATGCGGAAATCAGTTAAAAAGTCAGATCTTCTTGTTAGGAACCCTAAGATCGTCTTATTAACACATACAATTATGCGGAAATCTGTTAATAAGTCAAATCTTCTTGTTAGGAACCCTCAGATCGTCTTATTAACACATACAATTATGCGGAAATCAGTTAATAAGTCAGATCTTCTTGTTAGGAACCCTAAGATCGTCTTATTAACACATACAATTATGCGGAAATCAGTTAATAAGTCAGATCTTCTTGTTAGGAACCCTAAGATCGTCTTATTAACACATACAATTATGCGGAAATCAGTTAATAAGTCAGATCTTCTTGTTAGGAACCCTAAGATCGTCTTATTAACACATACAATTATGCGGAAATCTGTTAATAAGTCAAATCTTCTTGTTAGGAACCCTAAGATCGTCTTATTAACACATACAATTATGCGGAAATCTGTTAATAAGTCAAATCTTCTTGTTAGGAACCCTAAGATCGTCTTATTAACACATACAATTATGCGGAAATCTGTTAATAAGTCAAATCTTCTTGTTAGGAACCCTAAGATCGTCTTATTAGCACATACAATTATGCGGAAATATGTTTTCCCTTTGAAAACATTAATAAGTCAAATCTTCTTGTTAGGAACCCTAAGATCGTCTTATTAACACATACAATTATGCGGAAATCTGTTAATAAGTCAAATCTTCTTGTTAGGAACCCTAAGATCGTCTTATTAACACATACAATTATGCGGAAATCAGTTAATAAGTCAGATCTTCTTGTTAGGAACCCTAAGATCGTCTTATTAACACATACAATTATGCGGAAATCAGTTAATAAGTCAGATCTTCTTGTTAGGAACCCTAAGATCGTCTTATTAACACATACAATTATGCGGAAATCAGTTAATAAGTCAGATCTTCTTGTTAGGAACCCTAAGATCGTCTTATTAACACATACAATTATGCGGAAATCAGTTAATAAGTCAGATCTTCTTGTTAGGAACCCTAAGATCGTCTTATTAACACATACAATTATGCGGAAATCAGTTAATAAGTCAGATCTTCTTGTTAGGAACCCTAAGATCGTCTTATTAACACATACAATTATGCGGAAATCTGTTAATAAGTCAAATCTTCTTGTTAGGAACCCTAAGATCGTCTTATTAACACATACAATTATGCGGAAATCTGTTAATAAGTCAAATCTTCTTGTTAGGAACCCTAAGATCGTCTTATTAACACATACAATTATGCGGAAATCTGTTAATAAGTCAAATCTTCTTGTTAGGAACCCTAAGATCGTCTTATTAGCACATACAATTATGCGGAAATATGTTTTCCCTTTGAAAACATTAATAAGTCAAATCTTCTTGTTAGGAACCCTAAGATCGTCTTATTAACACATACAATTATGCGGAAATCAGTTAATAAGTCAAATCTTCTTGTTAGGAACCCTAAGATCGTCTTATTAACACATACAATTATGCGGAAATCAGTTAATAAGTCAGATCTTCTTGTTAGGAACCCTAAGATCGTCTTATTAACACATACAATTATGCGGAAATCAGTTAATAAGTCAGATCTTCTTGTTAGGAACCCTAAGATCGTCTTATTAACACATACAATTATGCGGAAATCAGTTAATAAGTCAGATCTTCTTGTTAGGAACCCTAAGATCGTCTTATTAACACATACAATTATGCGGAAATCTGTTAATAAGTCATATCTTCTTGTTAGGAACCCTAAGATCATCTTCTTGTTAAGAACCCTAAGAAATCAGTCCGTTTTCTGCAAGATTTTCCTTTGAAAACATTAATAAGTCAAATCTTATTGTTAGGAACCCTAAGATCATCTTATTAAAATAAGAAGTTTTTCTCTTTCAGCTTTTTTCAATATTTTGACAGAAATTTCGAGAAGATTTTCTTATTAATAACACATATAAAAAGAAATCGCAAACCAAATAGATTTGCGTATGGTTTTTTTTCGTTTCCGCCGTCTTGACTACCCCTGAGCCTGAAAACCGTTCATAAAGACAATCTTATTAATTTTATTAGGCATTTTTGGCTCTGTGTATGCGATGTGATTTATTGAAATATCTGAAATGGTTTGGGAGATATCTTGAAATTTCGATAGCTCGACCGGTTTCGGAGGTATCGACGAATATATCCACAAAAATGTGTTTGTACATTATGGGTATCAAACAAAAGGTATTTATGAATACTGTCATAAACCATTTGATTAATTTCAATATAGCTACCCCGGAGATATCTCATAAAATGTGAAACTTCTTAATACCAAAACGCTTAATATGGCTATTAAGGGAAATGTGCCAATTTCTTACCTTATAAGGAAAGGGTAGTTTTTTTTAACTTTAAGCTTTATCAGTCCGATGAAAACATTTTTTGTGACCGAAATTTGGGTTTATCGAGTAAACAAACTTTAAAGCTTACATGACAACACGAACCTTAAGTGCTGAAGTGCTTTTAGTTGGATTTTATTCTTTGCTAATTCAGCTGCAAAAAAAAAAAACAGAAATTTATACGCATACTAAGTCGCGGGCACCAGCTAGTAACTAATATATGGCCTTCATCAATAAATACAAATGCAAAATTTAAGACTTGCACATAGAATCTTTTTTCAACCAAATTTAGCTGAGCGACTTTATGTGCTTTAGTTTTGTCGTACACTGTATATGTAAAAAATAAATTATTCAGTAAAAGCCAGACATATCGTTTTTTCTTCTAAAAGAAAGTATCATTTTTTCAGCGAAACACAGACAAATCGTTTTGTTCAATAATAGGCAGGTCATATCAATTTTTTCAACTAAAGTGTGTTACCTAAAATAGTTTGGATCCCGTGTTTTTTAAAACTAAGAGCATACTGATGGTTTTTGCTGGTTGCGCTTTCAATATTATTATAACATAAAAAACAGGGATTCTTCATATGCCGGCCTCCGGGACTGACTTTCCTAGAGTTGGTGGTATCACCACGGTCTTTTTAAAATTGGCCTAAAGCTTTCGGCAGAATCAGTCCGTCACGTACTTGCCGGAAAAGGAAGAAACTGACAGCCGAATAGGATGTGTGTATTTTGCATGTAAAACGCTAGATTGACAAAGTATCAGTCGACGGATCCGGCATGCTTTGCCAATTTTCTATTTTGACGGAACGGCAGCTGCGTGACAAATGTCAAAATCAATTTTACCGCCAATTTGACAACGCGTTTGTGAAAAAGCAAATTTAACCAAAGTAATTTTTTAAAATTTTCCATGTTTTTAACCGAAATTTTGCATTTGTTATGTTCTTTTTTAATAATTTTCGTTTTGCGCTAATTAATTTGTTGACATATCTGTGTACTTCAACATGACGTACGTCAACCGCTATGTGCCATCCCTGTGCGGCACGTACGTTTTGTCACGACGTACGTCACGTACATGACGTATTGACGGACTGATTCTGCCGAAAGCTTAAGTGTGGCTCTGCGGCAGCTACTTGTACCTAACCTAAACTAGTACACACTATACAACAATAATACAAACGTTTTTTATTTTTTTTGGCCCCCTGATGACCTAGAGCCGGCAAAACAAAAATATACATTTAAACGTATAAAGGTCGCTAAAATCAAATATTAATTGATATATTGATAACTTTGCAGTTCTCAAGATGATATTCAACATAATTCTCCAATTATTCTGCAGCTCCTGATATGTCTGGCTTTTACTGAATAATTTATTTTTCGATATTTTTATTGAACATTTTATAAGTTCTGCTTTTACTTCCAGCCTTTCATATAGCAGTAGCTTTATCACATTGAGACTTGTACTCAAGCCCTCCGGCGACGCTCCTCGTTTTCTACCTTTGCGAACTCAGTTTGGCAGAGGATTATTAAAATTGTTTCGATGCTTACAGAGTTTTCTCAATGTTTATAGATCTATTTTTCTACGATGGGCTTGCCACATATACATACATGATATTTATTGTAAGTACTTACATATGTATGTACCTACTTAAATATTAATATTGTGATACAAGCATAAGGATCTGATATTAAACTTTTCCTTTTACTGTGGTTAAACATTAACCATGCATGTGGGTTGAAATTAAAAATAGTGAAAATAGCATGTTGTTCATATCTTAAACTTGCCCAGTATTACTTGAATCAAAGCGTTCTCATTTCTTTCTTCTCATTGCAGTTAAGCAACAATAATTATGAGATGGAAATGACAGACTCAAGTTCACAAAGCGATGACACAAGCGGTGGTGGCGGTAGTAGTAATGGTGGCAGTGCGCGACCATCAAGTCGTGCTAGGAACTCTTTACCAGGCTCCACACAAAGCCGCCGCAGGAAAGGTGTCCTTAACGCAAAGGAGCGTAATCTTCGACGATTGGAATCAAATGAGCGCGAACGCATGAGAATGCACAGCTTAAATGATGCTTTTCAGGTACTTATTGGACGTGTGTGTGTGGTGTAGATGGCTGTATGTACAATTGTAAGTTATATACCCTGTAGTCAAAACCCATGCTAGTCTGAACTAAATAGGCAAACTTTTTCAATTCTAAAGTATTTCTGAAAAAAACAATATTCAATGGACTTTTCACTCAAAATGGGTTCTTAAAACTGAACAAAGTTGGGTAGATTTCACATAAGGGGTGAATTCCTAAGTATAATAAGTTTCCAGTTGAGTTTTCCATCAGCTCTGAAATTAAGAATTTATAGCAAAAACTCGATTTTCGTTTTTTAACAGATGTTTAAGAAACATTTGACCGCCAAACATTTTTTTCGACATAGACTTTTAAATAATGAAGGTGACACACACACTGAAGTTTTTTTCGATAAAACTTAATGTACATACATTAGACTGGGCCAAATAAAAAAAAAAAAGATTTTTTCAAAAATTATACTGATTCTCTTTTTCAGGAAGGTGAAAAGAATGTCTGTAAAGATTACAGATGAGTCAATACATATGAAAACGTCTAGTACCTAATAGCAAAAATCGTTGCTGACTAGTCTCGGATTTCGATCAAAACTTTAGGGACACTTCTTTAGGGTCCTAAAGGAACAAATTGACTCACATTTATTTTTTATAACCACTGGTTTCGGACCGGTCGAATTTCAAAATTTGAAAAAAAAAACCTAATTTTTAGCCTTACGCTATTATAGCTGCAAAAATGTATTAGAGATATCCTTACATTTGATATGGCCTTTTAAAGGGAAAAGATAGTACCTAGTTTGTTTAAAA
This sequence comes from Campiglossa producta, assembly GCA_964058755.1. NCBI lineage: Eukaryota > Metazoa > Arthropoda > Insecta > Diptera > Tephritidae > Campiglossa > Campiglossa producta. Next base: position 94,717,840 of record CAXKVI010000003.1, on the reverse strand, counting down.
ATAATTAATAAATCATATAACGAGTACCTGAAATTAAAACACGGTACTGAAAATACGTATTTTCTATAATTTTTTTGTCAATTTTAGCTGACTCTGTCGTCTTCCCTGTTTTAAGTAGCTTCTCAATATTTCTCAGAAATTAAGGGTTCCTATCTTAGATAAATCTAACTCATCCATCGACGGAAAAAATCACCTCATTATAGATAAATTATTATCTCAAAATTTGTAAATTTCAAATATCGCGTTTTTCAAGCTGTAAAACGAACGTATTTCTCAAGAGATAAAAATACGAATTTCTCATGAACTTTAGTTATTACCTTTAGCTTTTAATACCTGAGTGTTTCGTTTTGTTATTTTCATACTAAGGGTCTCTGCTGATTGATCTCCTAAACCAACATAATTTTTTTTTTTTTTTTTTTCAAAGTCAATTTTCGAATCATTTTTAGAAGCTTTTTCAAGGAACCTTTACACAGCCTCAAGGTTGAAGCTTCCAACTTTTAATAATTAATTGCGGCATTGTATTGTACGCACTTCTTCAAGGAGCATTGGTAGCTAAAAACAATAATGGTCGAAACTCTTCAAGTTCGATAAGCGCCTCGAAATCCTGAGCATGAGTATTAGCAGTAGATGAACTATGCTTTCCACTTCCAATAGCGATGTATGTTGGGCCAGAATATCGAACGGCTTGCGGCTGTCATAACATACTGGAAGTGATTTTGATACCTGCATACACACACAGAGCCAACAATGCCTAATAAAATAGAACAAAAGTCATATGATATCTCTATAGATTTTCTTCAAGAAGAAGTTCTTTTTAAATTTGAAGAGAAAATCTTATTAATGTTTACAAAGGGAAATCTTGCAAAAAACAAACCGATTTCTTAGGGTTCCTAACAAGAAGATTTGACTTATTAACTGATTTCCGCATAATTGTATGTATTAATAAGATGATCTTAGGGTTCCTAACAAGAAGATTTGACTTATTAATGTTTTCAAAGAGAAATCTTGCAGCAAACGAATTGATTTCTTAGGGTTCCTAACAAGAAGATTTGACTTATTAATGTTTTCAAAGAGAAATCTTGCAGAAAATGAATTGATTTCTTAGGGTTCTTTTTAATAAGATGATCTTAGGGTTCCTAACAAGAAGATATAATAAGTAATTAATCAAGTCGAATCTTCTTGTTAGGAACCCTAAGAAATCATTTCGTTTTCTGCAAGATTTCCCTTTGAAAACATTAATAAGTCAAATCTTCTTGTTAGGAACCCTAAGATCATCTTATTAACACATACAATTATGCGGAAATCAGTTAATAAGTCAAATCTTCTTGTTAGGAACCCTAAGATCATCTTATTAAAAAGAACCCTAAGAAATCATTTCGTTTTCTGCAAGATTTCCATTTGAAAGCATTAATAAGTCAAATCTTCTTGTTAGGAACCCTAAGATCATCTTTTTAAAATAAGAAGTTTTTCCTTTTTCATCTTTTTTCATATTTTTAAGGAAATCTTGAAAAGATTTTCTTATTAATAACACATATAAAAAGAAATCGAAAAGAAATAAGAAGAAATTGCACTTAATAATATCAATAAGAATTTCCTCATTAAACCAAATAGATTTGCGTATAGTTTTTTTTTCGTTCCCGTCGTTTCGACTACCCCTCAGCCCAAAACTCGCTCATGAAGACAATCTTATTAATTTTATTAGGCATTTTTGGCTCTGTGCAGATGGTATTAATTTATGAGGCTCAGCGATTACCCAATCGTGATCAGGCATATTCCATGTGCATGAGAAGAGGTGCTTGTTTATTTGCCGCAGTTACGCCAATAAGAACTCGAGCTTTATCATCTTGTGATATGAAAAATACTTGATCTGGTCCAAGTATGGATGCTATGCTCTCTAAATAATGGATTGATGTTTCAGCGAACTTGCTATCTAAGTGGCTCTTGTGGTGATCAGTTTGAGCCCGAATGAGCTTAAGAGGGACTGTCGATACATGTCTTCGTCCCTCTGTAGAATTAGACTTTCTGGGAATTAAACGAAGATATGTCCCACTACGACTAATGTCAAATCCGATTGATACGATTTTTTAAAACTTTCAAACAACTTTTGGTATAACTTGGATTTGTCTATTTGAAAGGGCCGAAGTAGGCATTGAAATACCAATTCGTATTTCGATAAACTCGATAGTTCCATAATTTCCAAGCCTAAATAGCAGATTCAACATGGATAGAAAAGGAAGCCCGCTGAACAAAATTATCCCATTTTTATCCTCTTTTTTGGGGATAGCGCTTCAATTCAATAATTTTTTAAGAAATTATCAGAAGGTGGTTAGCAGGGTAACTACTGATGACGTAATCATCATCTATACTTCCTCACCTCCCATGTCATCGAAAATAAGTATACCAAAGAACTCTCGATTTGTGCACGGTAGAATTCTAAATTGAGCACAGTAAAAGTCTCTGCTCTAAGCGTTTGCTCTGATTTTTTAAAGTTAAAAAACGTTTTGGTAAATGTACAAAATTTTTTCAAATATTTTGAATCAATAAACCGAAAATGCAATTTCGTAGACCGTTCGATTTTAGTCTAACAAAGGGTGAGTTTTGAGTATCTCAATAATCTCCTTTAAATGTTAAAAATTAGCTTCGTTTCTTTCCTGCTAATTATGAATAATTATTCCTGAAAAAGCGTTTCTTGAACAAAATAGCAGTGAATTCAGCAGCTTTTTGACATTTAATTGAGAGAGAGAGAGTGCCAATTCGCTGCAAGTTATTGCTGGAGATCATGGCAAAATAATTAAGTGTAACCGCAGCCCAAAACAGAATACGAAATTACCGTTTTGGCCCGAATGCTTCTGTCAAAAGCAGTGGCAAAACAAAAAAAAAGCATAAAAACACGCGCGTAAACTATATACTTATTTTTCCTGGCTTTCCACTTGTTTCTCCATATTTTCTAAAGAGGTTATCACCAAGCACTCACTAAATTTCTTTTCACAACTATTTTTTTCTAAAAAAATTAACTAAAACTCATTAAATCACGCAAACGAATTCCGTAGCTTTTCCATGAACTATGCAAAAAAATGTAAACAAGAAAACAGAAATGGTGATAGTTTGAGAGATCGAAAGCTAACTGTGCATGAAAGAACAGTTAGCCACAGCTGTCAGTGCAACCATAGATGATTGAGTCATGCTGGAGATTTTTCGTCCAGCAGAAACTAGCCAATCAGAAACGTAACTGCTGTTTTGTCTGCAAGTTTATACTGATTCCTGTTCGACGAAAAATTGCCAGAAATTTTTACAGTGATTCAATATACATAATTTACAAAAAAAAAAAAGATATTGAAAGTATAAATATATGCAGAAATCAGCATTGAGAAAGGTTTACTCCAAGCTGGGTAGTGGCTTAAGGTGTTAAGGGTCGAATACATAAAGCTTTGTTAACCTCGCCTGACATTTGCTACCTCAAAACTTTGCGTCCAACCTCAGAGGTATGCTACAATGAACGCCTTGAAGCTTCTCTTTTATACATTTGTTTTCGTTATTTATTTCTTTACATTCAGAGTGTTTTGGTTAATTTATTAATTTAATAGAGAAAAAATGAATGAATTATTATTTCCTCCAACTTTTTATTCTTTAATTAAAGCAAATTCATCAACATCTGATTGTCAAAGCAAGCAAAGCAAGCAAAATTTAAGAGTTTGCCAAATTTTAACCTTGCTTCAACTTTGAGGTCTCCAATTTGCCATGCTTCGTTTAAATACGTATACTGAACTTTTCTGTCAAAGGCAAAGTTTGAGGTAAAGTCATAATAAAGGTTTATGTAACTGACCCTTGCGAATTCTAGAAAATACCGAAAATTGCTTCACAAATTCCGACGGTATTGGCAGCAACAGACTAAGTGTCAAAACCTGCCTACAGCTAGCATTGTTAGTTGTTGGTATACGCACTAAGACATTTTTTTATTGGTCCAGTCTAATGTACATACACATAAGTTTACGGAAACATTTTTCTCTTATTTTGCAGTCGCTCCGCGAGGTCATTCCCCATGTGGAAATGGAGCGCCGACTGTCGAAAATTGAAACCCTAACCTTGGCCAAAAATTATATTATTAATTTGACGCACATTATTCTCTCGAAACGTAATGAGGAGCCGTCATTGGATTTGAATGGAATTATACTGAATGGTGCCACTACAGACATAACCAATAATGGTGGCCTAGGAGTGGGCGATGTTGGGCTCGGTGTTGGAGCTGCTGTTGGTATATTAAATCTAAATGGTGGAAATGTTGGCCACGGTGCAAGCGGTGGTGGCCCTTGTTATGATGAGGTGCTTGCAAATGGTACTAACTCCTATGATTGTGCTCTAGCCGCTGTGGATGTCGGCAACCATCAACCATGCCTAACAACCGCCTTAAGTCTTAGCCATTTACAGCCACAATTGTCACAACATCTTATGCAATCGAACCACAATCAATTGATGTTGCAACAACAACAACCGACAACAGCAACAATGATACTCAATAATGGTTTTGACACTAATGATAACAACAATAATTATGATGAACCATTTCGAGAATTTATATAAATTTTTCCTCAAGTATACATACTTACATATATGTACTTAGAAGACTGCAGTAACGAAACAAAGGTGATGGAGTAGAAAGTAATTGGTAGGTAGCCCTGTTTAAGTATACAGTAAGTGAAATCTTCAAAAACCATAAGTTTTCACTTGGACTTGGGTTTGGCATCCACATGGCGAGTCATTATTTTCTCAACGAAAAATCCTTAGGGTAAACATTTTGCAAATGTGTTCAGCTTTTCATTTAAAATTTAATTGTATAGTAATAAGAAATGTGCTCTAAAGTTTTTAGGTGACAGAATATTAGTATGAGTTCATTTGCCCAAATTTGCCGACGATCAATCCTCATTTGTTCAAAAATCCCATGAGTTCATTGCAGTTTTCCCAAAATTACTCGCAGCTAAACATAGTAAACTGTGAATTTTTTTGGTATATCAATATTTGGCCACTCAAATAGGATTAAACAAAGTTTTCAAAATTCCTTTAAATGTGGGACTGAATTTCCTCGGCTTTACAACTTTCAAGATCAATATTTTCTTTGAAATAAATCTGTAAAAGCTTGAATTTTTTGAATTTGTGCCAAAAAAAAGAAAACAAAATTGTTCTGGAGCACATTTTCGGCTAAAAAAAAATATACGCAAAATTTTATTCTCTAAGACATTCCAACCTTCCGTTTGTATGTTTCTTTCGTTGGTGGTTATCATGAGAAACATTTGCAAATTTAAGGGTAAATCATAAACATGCAACGTAACTAAATTTAAGGTTTTTTCATAATTAGAATGCAATTATGCTTATCGGTTAAGAACAAACTCTACAAATGCGAAACATATTTAAAAAATAATTATTAATATTAATCATAATCAAAAATAGCAAAAGCAAAAATGTACAGTTAGTTGTTTAAAAAAATAAATAATTGTTATGGAAATCCTTTTGTCGTTTGTATATGTAAAAAATTATGAAATTTAGTAAATATATAGCAAAAAGATTTAACATCGAAAACAAACAATAAAAAGCAAATAAACACAAATATGTTTAAGCTGTAAAATAAAAGTGCTTATAGGTATAGGTATATTTTCGTTATTTGGATTAATCAAAGCAATAAAGTAGCGGATCTCATTGATAGGGGCCCAAATTTATTGAAACCAAATTAAATTTTTTTTGAAAATATGTTGAGGCTTGTTGTCACAAGTATAATGGTAAGGTATCTATAGTTTTTCGTCTTAGAGCCCAATCAGAATACTGAAGCTAACTTAACTTAAGCCAAAGGTTTCCAATACTTTCGTAAGTTTACAGATTACAATTTATACAGATTTCTCGTATTCCTGAAAAGTCCATACGTGGCAAATATTTTTATATATGTAGTTTCCAGGGCTATTTTACAATCACGATATCTCAGAACCGATTATTCTTAGAGAAAAAATGCTAGGACCACATTTGTAGAGAATTTCCAGGTCTACACATTGCTCTCAGGTAATTTTCGAAAAAACTTACCATTTTCGAAAAAAGTCCCAAAAACCAAAAACTTTGACCTTTGAGCTCGAATTACTTTTTAAGCACACATGGGATCGATGGGGACTTTTGAGGTTTTCTATCTGAAGGTAAGCCTAAGCTGTATGCAAAAATTTGGCTCTGAGGGAATTTTTTTTTTTTTCAAACATGGATGCACATCAACCTTAATATTAACGTTTATCAAAAAAACCAAACGTTTCTTTGAAACGGTTCATTTTTGTATCGTTTAAACAACTATCAACATAATTTCTTATGGTTAATTAACGATTATGAAATTATAAATAAAACAAATTGTCTGAAAAATTTGTGTTGTGTTGTGAATCATGTACAAATTTTAAAATTTCGATTTAGTTGTGAATCGCAATAGGGGCCTTAAAATCGAAGTGATGGAGAAAGCCCGCAAATAAGGTAGTTGTTTTTGGCTATGACGAAACCAAATATCTATGTGAGAGCCCCTGCATAATTTTTTTTTTTTTTGTAGCACTGTGTAATTAATTACAATTTAAGGTTTTGTATCTGCCGATTATCCCAGAACACTAAAATATTTAGCAGTTTTATATCAGCAATATTTTACAGGAAAAGTTATGTACTCTATTAAAAAATAAGTTGCCCAATTAACAAAAATGTAAGCTTCTTTCTTGAGTTGCGGACAAATTTTACAAGACAAAATCCTAAATTAATGTTTAAATTAAGATTGACTCTAAATAAAGTCAGTGTAAACATGAAAGCATATCGACGTGCCATACGAAAACTAACACAAGCAATTTTGTAACTGACGAAAACTAACACTTTTATTTTTTCTCTGAAGAAAATGTACTACTTATGCCCAAAATACATGTGCAGCGATTTGGCCTGCAGCGATGTTGCTTTTACTGCTGATTGAGCTAACTGTAAACACACGAGCAGGGAAATTTACCTGGCAGTTCTTTGCAGTGACACTTGATCCAAATTACTCACTTATAATACACATAAAATAGATAATATATGTTTCAAGCACCTCATTTAAAATAAAAATTAAATTTTTTATACATTTTATAATTTAAAAATGCAAAATAAATTGAAATTACAAAATAAAATATTTGTTTTTTTGGCATTTTGTTTTTGGCTTGTTCGTGCTTGTTGGGTTTTTCGACACCCAAAACTGGCTAGGTACAAATTAGTGTGTTTAAATTTTCACTGCGCAGGGTTACTGCACATTTGTTTTGGGCTTTAAAAGTGTTAGTTTTCGTCAGACACAAAATAAAAGTGTTAGTTTTCTTACAGAATTTGAAAAGTGTTAGTTTTCGTAAAAAATTTAAAAAGTGTTAGTTTTCGTATGGCACGTAGATATAGTAAATATAAGAAAAACTACCCTGTTTTTTTTCTACTCAACATTTTATATTTTGTAGTTTGAGGTGCGCATTCAATTATAAAAATAATAATATGTGTTAGGGTTTAATTATGTACATAGATAGTATTAATAACTTAATGTAAGTAAAATTCAGAAAAAAACAAGTAAGGAAAGCTGTCTTCGGCTGTGCCGAAGGCTAAATACCTTTCATGAATAAGCGTTACGATTTTCACGGTTTGATCCCCAGTACAGCCTGTGTGAATTTAACTTTAGCTCATACCGAAATTATCGGAGCTATCGATTATATGGGGACGATGTTTTATATTGGTTCAATCTCATTGATTTTTAGCATCGACATTCCACATTCTAAAATAGCAACATTTACGAAATTTCACGTTCCTACCGATATAATTACAGAAGTTATCTACCAAAATGTGAAATATTTATCCCATTTCAATGATTTTCAACATCGATATTTTACATATAAAAATAGCGATGCTTCCAAAATTTCGCGTTCCTATGTGTTTAATTACAGGACTTATAGCCCAAAATCCGCTTATCGGAATAATCGATTGTATGGGAGCTATGTGAAATATTTATGCCATCTCAATGATTTTCAACATCGATATTTCGCATATAAAAATAGCGATACTTCCAAAATTTCACGTTCCTACCTATATAATTACAGGAGTTATCTACCAAAATCCGTTTATCGGAACAATCGATTGTATGGGGGCTATGTGAAATATTTATCCAATCTCGATGATTTTCAACATCGATATTTCACATATAAAAATAGCAATACGTCCAAAATTTCACGTTCTTAAGTGTTTAATTACAGGAGTTATAGCCCAAAATCCGTTTATCGGAATAATCGATTGTATGGGAGCTATGTGAAATATTTATCCCATCTCTATGAGTTTCAACATCGATATTTCACATATAAAAATAGCAACACTTACAAAATTTCACGTTCCTACGTGTTTAATTACAGGAGTTATAGCCCAAAATCCGCTTATCGGAATAATCGATTGTATGGGAGCTATGTGAAATATTTATGCCATCTCAATGATTTTCAACATCGATATTTCGCATATAAAAATAGCGATACTTCCAAAATTTCACGTTCCTACCTATATAATTACAGGAGTTATCTACCAAAATCCGTTTATCGGAACAATCGATTGTATGGGGGCTATGTGAAATATTTATCCAATCTCGATGATTTTCAACATCGATATTTCACATATAAAAATAGCAATACGTCCAAAATTTCACGTTCCTACGTGTTTAATTACAGCAGCTATAGCCCAAAATCCGTTTATCGGAATAATCGATTGTATGGGAGCTATGTGAAATATTTATCCCATCTCTATGAATTTCAACATCGATATTTCACATATAAAAATAGCAATACTTACAAAATTTCACGTTCCTACGTATTTAATTACAGGAGTTATAGCCCAAAATCCGTTTATCGGAATAATCGGTTGTATGGGAGCTATATGTTATATTGGTCCGATCTTGCTGGTTCCGGCAAATGATTCCTATATTGGAAAATGGTGGCCGCATACCAAATTTCAGCCAAATATCTCAAAAACTGAGGGACTAGTTTGCGTTCAAACAGACAGACAGACAGACGGACAGACGGACAGACGGACAGACGGACATGGCTAAATCAACTCATCTCGTCATTCTGATCATTTCGGTATACTTATTGATGGGTCTATCTCTTCTTCTTCTCATATTTACAAACATCGGACCAAAGTTATAATACCATTTCATGTTCATGAAAGGTATAATTAGTAAACTTTTAACATATATATATATATACTAGCGGACCCTCACCGCTTCGCTGGGTGAAAGAAAAAGATAAATGAAAGCTGTTCTTTGTTTTTTTCTTGTTTTATCATTTAACTCATGTTCGGCCATTATTTTGTGACTTATTCTAATTATTATAAACTAACAACTTATTCTAAAGTCTTCTGATACACAACATTTTTGGTTTTATTTTCATGCGGTGTATAAATATACATTAACGATGGTTTCCCTACTTATATCTCTATCCTATCCACCTTCCTTAACCCCATTTAAAGACATTGAACCTTAAAAATTAAAATTAATTCTGCTTGAAAATTTAAGTTTGTATGTGAGATGCCACGCCCCTATTTCTGATAAACCCGCTTTTTATGTGTGAGAATGCTTTTGATATCATATAGGTCTGTACCAATTTTCAGGTCCATACTTTGAACCCTTTCACAGATATTCTGCTTAAAAAATTTAGTTTGTATGGGAGGTGCCACGCCCCCTTTTCTGATAACCCCCCTTTTTATGTGTGAGAATGCTTTTGATATCATATAGGTCTATACCAATTTTCAGGTCCCTACCTTGAACCCTTTCACAGATATTCTGCTTGTAAAATTTAGTTTGTATGGGAGGTGCAAGGCCCCCTTTTCTGATAACCCCCCTTTTTATGTGTGAGAATGCTTTTGATATCATATAGGTCTAACCCAATTTTCAGGTCCCTACCTTGAACCCTTTCACAGATATTCTGCTTGAAAATTTAGTTGGTATTAGAGGTGCCTCGTCCCCTTTTCTGATAACCCTCCTTTTTATGTGTGAGAATCCTTTTGATATCATATAGGTCTATATTAGAGCGGGTCGATTTTTTTTGCATCAGGGGCCCATGGCGATTGTGGTTAATTGGATAATTTCAAGCATTTTTGCCGAAGAAACTATAGGTCTATCATGAATTTCGAGCTAGCGGATTTTTCAAACGTTTTTTTTTTTCTTAAAAAAGTGATTCACTTGTTAAAAAGCTGTGTTGAAAATTAAAAAAATTCATTCTATATATGCATTTGGGGGTTTTTTGAGTCGATAAACCCATTTCCGACATTCATTTTTTATTTTGATGTCCGCCAGAGGGCGTTTCCGTCCTTTTATTTTTGTATTTTTTTTTTATTTTTTTGTTTTAAGTAATTCACTCGTTGAAAAGCTGTATTGAAAACTAAAAAAAAATCATTCCATATATGCATCTGGGGGTTTTTGGGGTCGATAAATCCATTTATAACATTAGTTTTTTCTTTTTACGTCCGCCAGAGGGCGCTTACGTCCTTTTTGGATTTTATCTTTATTTTTACGTGGTTCACTTGTAGAAAAGCTGTATTGAAAACAATAAAAAAAAAACATTCTATATGTGCATCTGAGGGTTTTTAGGGTTGATAAATCCATTTCTGGTATTGATTTTTTATTTTGACGTCCGCCAGAGGGCGCTTCCGTCCAATTTTTGAATTTTAACACCTTTTTCCGAAAATCAACAACAATGTTCCGAAAATCTATGAAATTCGACTTTCCCATAATGCAATTTCTTTTTTTTAGGTAGACTAATTTTTAAATTGAAAAAAATAAGTTTGGGCCAGTTTTTCGAAATTCGAATTATTACCAAATTTCATGCAAATTCCTCAATTTTTACTCAAGTTATGTTAATTTGTATGATTTTCGAAATGTTCGCGTGGTTATCATCCGATTTCGCCCATTTTCAATAGCAACCTACCTTGGCCAAAATATAACCTGTATACAAAATTTCATGCAAATATCTAAATTTTTACTCAAGTTATCGTGTACACAGACGGACGGACGGACGGACGGACAGACGGACGGACATGTCTTAATAGACTCCTCTTTTCAACCTAAGAACTTTCATATATGGAACTCTATATCTATCTCGATTATTTTGTGCCGTTACGTACTACCGTTATGTGAACAAAATTAATATACCCTTGTACTAGTACTAGAAACTGGGTATGAAAAATATCACGCATACATAAACTCTACGTATAACTTTGATTTTAAAAAAGCACCGTTAACCTAATACCAAACAAAAACAAAAACTAAGCAAACAAATATTTTTTTTTTTTGCACAAAACCAAACTATTCTTTGTAACTTCCACCATGCACTTTTTTATTATTAATAACTGTTTTAATACATACCTTTTAGTTTTCTTAAAAACTTTTTTCCTTTATTTATTGGTTGATTTTTTTGTTGTTTATTATCAATTTCAATTGACGCGAAAACTATAGCAAACAGAGTATAGAAATGAAAAGTAGCGGGATCACGTGTGTCATTTGTAATACAATGTAAATAAACAGTACCCAGCAAACCATCGGAGTTATAATTATCAATCTTGATAAAAAAACAAATATTTGTATCAAATATTTTGAATTCTGCTTAAAAAATAATAATTTGAAAATAATTTTAATAAAATACAACTGGTTTTTTACGCAAAATTCAAAATACTTGATGAAAAAAATTGTATCTTGACAATTTAACAAGAATATAGAATCGACGTGTTAGTCTACTTAAAAAAAAGAAATTGCATTATGGGAAAGTCGAATTTCATAGATTTTCGGAACATTGTTGTTGATTTTCGGAAAAAGGTGTTAAAATTCAAAAATTGGACGGAAGCGCCCTCTGGCGGACGTCAAAATAAAAAATCAATACCAGAAATGGATTTATCAACCCTAAAAACCCCCAGATGCACATATAGAATGTTTTTTTTATTGTTTTCAATACAGCTTTTCTACAAGTGAACCACGTAAAAATAAAGATAAAATCCAAAAAGGACGTAAGCGCCCTCTGGCGGACGTAAAAAGAAAAAACTAATGTCATAAATGGATTTATCGACCCCAAAAACCCCCAACTGCATATATAGAATGATTTTTTTTTAGTTTTCAATACAGCTTTTCAACGAGTGAATTACTTAAAACAAAAAAATAAAAAAAAATACAAAAATAAAAGGACGGAAACGCCCTCTGGCGGACGTCAAAATAAAAAATTATTGTCGGAAATGGGTTTATCGACTCAAAAAACCCCCAAATGCATATATAGAATGAATTTTTTTAGTTTTCAACACAGCTTTTTAACAAGTGAATCACTTTTTTAAGAAAAAAAAAATACGTTTGAAAAATCCGCTAGCTCGAAATTCATAGACCTATAGTTTCTTCGGAAAAAATGCTTGAAATTATCCAATTAACCATAATCGCCATGGGCCCCTGTGAATTTTTTTGGGTCCATACAAATCAACCCGCTCTAGTCTATATCAATTTTCAGGTCCCCACCTTGAACCCTTTCACAGCTATTCTGCTTAAAAAATTTTGTTTGTATGGGAGGTGTCACGCCCCTTTTCTGATAACCCCCTTTTTATGTGTGAGAATGCTTTTGATATCATTGTCGCGCAACAATCAGGACACGGATATTTGGGTGAACATGCGTAAAGCAATTATGCAAGTTTATATCTGTATATGAAAATCGTACGTTATAAGGTTAGTTTACATTATGAAAGCAAAGTTACTTACCCCAGTTTTTCTCCGTCCATTTGCTACGCGCGAATAAATCCAAATGATAATTTTAAAATAGCTGTTCTTCTATTTCGAGCTAACGAATTGAGCGTATAGCGGAGCAAAAAGGAAGAAGAAATAACTGGGGTGTGCAAAGAACGAAAACAGGGATGCATTTATGAATATTATGGTTGCCTCAGATGGCTACTGCGCTCCACATAGCATGCAATCTATGACATCCCCACCCCCGTGAATCGAGCTGATTCACCACCATCTATGTCGAGCTTTGCGAGCTTGGATGCAGGCTGTAGTTGCCCCATCTGGGCTACAGTTGGCTTCGCTCTTTTTAATTTGCATACATTACACCTGGCTATGACTCCCCGTAGGGCCTTTCTTAAGCTGAGAATCCAAAACCTTTGTCGGATCATACAAATCGTTGCCTCGGTATTAAGGTGTTTCATGCGGCTATGTTCGTATGCGATGATCAGCTTCGTTACTGGATGTTTTGGCGGCAGAATTATCGGATGCTTCACATCGTAGGAAAGCCAGCTGGCTTTGGCTAAACGGCTATTCACACGGAGGATCCCGTGTTCATCTATCAATGGCGTAAGGGAGTACAGTGGACTATTTGTCGACACGGCGACTCCATTCTGCAGCTGGTTTACTTCATCGTTAGTCCGAATCGCGATGTACTGCTGGCTTGACTAGTTGTTGGCTTGGAATTCTCAATAAAACGAAGGAGCTTAGTGTACGCTGAAAATCTTTCAAGGTGAATAATAAAATTTTGATTAGCTAAAGGGCTGGTTTCCTCGAATAGCGGTGCCGCTATCTAGCTACCGCTACATGCTCACCGCTTCAATCAACGTCACCAGCAACACCGCTTTTATGTAAACTCTAAGAACTGAAGCGGTGGACTCTGTTGATATTAAACGGTTGATTTAGCTTGTTGATTGATGTTTTTTTGTTTTATTTTATGAATTTTTTAAAACATAAACAAGAAAGAAACTGGCGTTTCGTAAAGGGCTGGTTTCCTCGAAAGCGGTGACGCTATATAGCGTCCGTTACATAGCGGTGAAGTACGTTGTCAAAAATACTGCCATGTAAAAGTAATTGAATGTAAAGTAAGAAGACGGTGAAGTTCACCGTAATGTAATATAGCGTCCGTCATGACGGTGGCAATTTTTCGTCAACGTTTTTTCTCACCGTCATTGTTATAACGGTGTCAATTCAATAAAATTCTTCAAATTCGTTTACAAAAACAACAATTAATTGTTTTCAAAACAAATATTTTAAAAATATAAAAGAGAAAAACAAGAAAAGTGGCCGCAAATTTACAATTTCAAATGGATTGAAGCCACCGCTACTTGCATGTAAGTTTACAGAAAAGCGGTGCTGCTAATGACGGTGAGCATAGCTACCGTTATATAGCGAACGTTACATAGCGGCACCGCTTTTCGAGGAAACCAAGCCTTAAATCAAGTTGAAATATTTGATAGATTTCTCACCGTTATGACAATGACGGTGGGAAAAAACGTTGACGAAAAATTGGCACCGTTATGCCGGCCGCTAGGCTTGAATGCTTGCCGCTATATTACATTACGGTGAACTTCACCGTCTTCTTAGTTTACACCCAATTACTTTTACATGGCAGTATTTTTGACAACGTACTTCACCGCTATATAACGAGCGCTATATAGCGTCACCGCTTTCGAGGAAACCAAGCCTTAAGAGTGCGTATTTCGGACGCAGCTCCTGCTGATCCTCAATATGTGCGTCGTTAGTACTATATGTTGGCCACGTACATTCCGGCTGGTGTAGGAACGCTGGGGCATACCATCGAGAGGATGGGCCCAAGTTTACATTTTTGTTGACTCTAGTAGCCTCATCGGCTACATTCTCCTTCGTAGATACATATCTCCAATCGGATGGCTTCGTAACGCTAAGTATCTCTGCAACTCGGTGAGCTACAAAGGGTTTGTAGCGACAATGCTCGCTGGCGATCCACTTGAGGACCGTACTTGAGTCGCTCCAAAATACAAACTTATCGCGATCCTAGCACTGCGGCCTGCAATTCAAGTCTGGGAATGGAAAGTGGCTTAAGAGGCGAACTTCTTGTCTTGGCAAACACAATTGAAATATCCACATCACCAGATGAGGTCTCCGACCTCCAATATGATACGGCTGCAAAGGCATCCTCACTAGCGTCAACAAATATGTGCAGCTGTAAAGACTCTGGCTTCCCCTTTTTGAAATAGTGACGTGGAATTTGGCAGTCAGAGATGTTCGGAATTTGTTTTTGAAATTGTCTCCACATGACTAGGATATCTGGAGGAACTGGCTCGTCCCATCTCAGATCGCGCTTCCAGATTTCGCGCATCATCAATTTGGTTGTTACGGTGAAGTGGCTTTCAAGCCCTAGTGGATCGAAAAAGGACATTACAATACTTAATAGCGAGCGTTTTGTTGGCACCCTATCGCCGCTAATGACGGATTCGACATTTCGATGAAATTTTACCTGATACGTAAATGTATCCACTTCTGGCAGCCACATCATTCCCAGAATTTTCTCTGATGCCATTGATTGTTTCGATATAATCGGTAGCGCTGTAGTTTCACCATCCAGGGCAGCGACGACTTCAGGAACGTTTGATCTGAACTTCCGCAACTGAAAACTAGCATCTTTGTGAATGTCAAGAACCTGCTGTGAAATGCGTATGGCTTCGGAGCCCGAATGGAAGCTATCTACGTAGTCATCGACGTAGTGGTGGTCAGTTATAGCTTTGACTGCGCGCTGATCGTGGTTTTTGTGTTCTAGGGCATTCCTTACCTTGACGTAGTTGGGCGGAACAGGGGGAGCATGCCGCACCGAACGTCATAGCTGACATCTCGTAGACATCTGGAGTTCTCTGACTATCTCCATTACGCCACAAAAACCTTTGTGAGCATCGATCTTCAGGGCGGATCAGGACCTGGTGGAACATCTCCTGAATATCTGCGCATACGGCTACACGTCCTTCTCTCAAATGGAATAGCACTGACACCAGAGGGCGATACTCCTGCGGTCCCTTAAGAAGTTGGGAATTTAGCGAAACTCCGTGTGACGTCGCTGCAGCATCGAACACCAGTCTCAATTTACCCGGCTTTTGGGGGTTCACCACCCCGAAGTGTGGAAGGTACCAAGTCCTCGCGGTTGTTTCAGATGCTTCACTAGGCGGTAGCTTACGGGCATACTTTTTCTCGATATACATTTCAATTATGCTTTGGTAGGCCTTCCCGAACTCCTTGTCTTTAGTCATGCGCCGCTCAATACCCACAAGACGTCTCAGCGCCATATTGTAGCTTTCTGGTAGCTCGACCTTGTCATGCTTCCATAATAGTCCGGTTTGAAATCGACCGTTCCGCTTCACAGTAGTTTCCTTGAGAATATTTTTCGCTCTTGTATCGTCAACGCTTTCATGTGGTGGCGCAGCCCTAACTCCAAACGATTCCACGTCAAAATATTCCTTTATCATGTTGTGCATCTGGCTGTCTGATGCCCTGGCATGAAGGCAACACGGCTTACTTGATGGCGCATTACTCGACGGTCCAAATATAACGCACCCAAGATCAGTGAGCGCAGCGTATGGTTCGTTGGCGTTAGTAGACGACGTTTTGACGGGCAATCCCAGATGACAGTGGTCTAATCCAATTAACAGTTTAGGCGTTACATTCTCATACGGTTGTACCGGCATTTCACCCTGAAAGTTGATGGCGTTACAGATGTCTTTTTGGCTGAGGCTTTGCGTCGGCAAGCTTAAGTTGGCAACACCATGGACCTTCCGAAGCTTATGACGCTTTTTCATCCCTAGACCACTAACGAACAGATTAACAACGGAAACAGGCTCACTTATGGATTTACCCCCAAACCATTGAATATCAATTTCACGTTGTTCAGAACTAAGTCCCAACTCTTTTACCAAGGAGTCATCCAGCATCGTTATTGATGACCCTTCATCTAGGAGGGCGTACGTGTAAACCCGCTTATTTGGTCCATATAGCGTCACAGCAATCACCCTAAATAATAATTTTACATCGGTACGGGCAGAGCAGTTGAGCACAGGGTACGATTGCGGAACTTCGAACAACCTTTAACCGAACAAACTTTACGACGACGGCAGTCGCGAGTAGAATGGCCAGCAGCGAGACAGCTAAAGCAAAGACGTAACCGTTTGACTTGTTTCCAGCGTTCCTCTACGGTGGATTCAAGAAGGCGCCGACAATCGTTAATTTTATGATCGCCCGACACACGATGCATTTGACGCTACGAAGTTCTCCTGTTGTATGCAATACCGCACGACGTTTCGACTCCTTTGTCTCAGTGGTATGAACCATCTGCATAAAACTCGCGACCTCACTCAACCAGTCGCTGAAATGTGCAATTGCGGGAAATGGCAAAATGGAAGCTGAATGACGAGCCCAATCAAAACGTTTATTTAAAGGTAGCTTTGCTAGAAGTTCCTCCAATAAAATGGGATTAGCCAAATGTTTATCTTCCCCTATAGACTGGAGGAAAACTGTGAGCTTCTTAGTCGTAGTGGCGAACGAGACCAATTTATCGATGTTATTTTCAGAGATGGGAAGCACCTCACGTATCGCTTTGAGTTGGCTCCGTATGAGCTGCTCAGGGCGACCGAACCTAAAGCGCAGTTGCTCGATAATAGCATTTACATTACTAGGATGTATTAACAGTGTCTTAACAACATCCCTAGCTTCCCCCCCGAAGGCATTTATTTAAACGCTGGTTGTTTTCAAAATTTGTATATTTATAAACTGAGGTCGATTCAGTGAAAGCTGCAAGGAATATGGGCCAGTCCTCAGCTTGACCTGAAAAGGAGGGCAAATCTAATAATTTTCTGGGTGGTGGCATGTAGTTTGGAGGCAGGGCGTGATTCGACGAGCTCACCTGCGTTGATGTGACGACCGGCGCATAGGCGCTGACTGGTGGCCAGGATGGGTGACCATATGACGACGTTGCAGTCGACAAGACATTAGGTGGTTAGCGACACACAACGAGGCAATTCCATTATTGGAGGCAGGGTACCATTAGGATCCATGAGGCGACTATGTGGAGTGGCTGTTACGAACATAGCTGACTGTTCATTGAACGATGCTGTTTCACAGGCTGAAGCTCGATGATCGTTGAGTGAAGCTGTTGTATTTACTATGGCTGGCTGCCTGTTGTGTGATAAAGATGTACTGGTCAATACCGGTTGTCCAACATGATGCCTATGTAGCCCAATGGCACCGCTGCTCGTTATGAAAGTACCCATCGATGACGTGTATAAATTATTCCCGGGAACAGTTGCTTGTGCCGCCGGCGTAGTTCTGCACTGTTGCTGCATGTCTGCGTTTAGCCTATAAAGAGACGTGGCTAATAGACCAAGATCCCAGAGCCTAAAAGCGTCACTTATTTTATAATGGATGAAACCAATACCGATCGATAGTCCTCCCCGAATCTAGAAAGAATGTGAAAATTTTAAAGCTGTACCTATGACAAGGGCCTAGGAATCGGGGGTCAAAGTCGCCAAAAAATGACCCTAACTTCACTTATTTTATAATGGATGATTTTCACATATTTGACGTAGATTACCACCCCGCGTCAGTATCAAGTGTTGTTAGACCCGTACCAGTGACAAGGCTCCAGCCAGACACCCCCAGTTCGCGGATTTTCCTATGGAAATTTATTCTGTTTTACTAATTTCACGCATTTGGGCCACTTTGGCTGCTTTTAACTACCCAATATTTTCCCATTTTTTGTAGAACACTACCCTCAAGTAGTATCAGGAATTTTTAGACTTCGTCCCATGGAAAAAACTTCAGCCAGACACCTCAAAACTCGGGAAATTTCACTAATTTTTACTGCGCTTTCACGTGTTTAAGCGGATTTGACCAACTTTGGCCTCTTTTAAATAACAGATCTTTACACATGTATCGTAAAATGCCACCCTTAAGTAGAATCAAGAATTTCTAGACATCATCCCATGGAAAAAACTTCAGCCAGACACCTGAAAGTTCGAGAACTTTTATTTTCCTATTAATTTGCTTTCTCTTGTTTGTCCCAGTTTTACTAATTTTAAATGATAGATCTTTTCACATGTGTCGTAGGACACTACCCTTAAGTAGTTTCAGTAATTTTTAGACCTCGTCCCATGGCAAAAACTTCAGCCAGACACCTCAAAACTCGGGAAATTTCACTAATTTTTACTGCGCTTTCACATTTTTAAGTGGATTTGACAAACTTTGCCTACTTTTAAATAGCAGATCTTCACACATGTGTCGTACAATGCTATCCTTAAGTAGAATCAAGCATTTCCAGACATCATCCCATGGCAAAAACTTCAGCCAGACACCTAAAAGTTCGGGAACTTTTATTTTCCTATTAATTTGCTTTCTCTTGTTTGTCCCACTTTTACAACTTCTAAACGACGGATCTTTCCAGATGTTTCGTAGGACACTACCCTTAAGTAGTTTCAGTCATTTCTATACTTCGCCCCATGGCAAAAACTTCAGCCAGACACCTCAAAACTCGGGAAATTTCACTAATTTTTACTGCGCTTTCACATGTTTAAGCGGATTTGACCAACTTTGGCCTCTTTTAAATAACAGATCTTTACACATGTATCGTAAAATGCCACCCTTAAGTAGAATCAAGAATTTCTAGACATCATCCCATGGAAAAAACTTCAGCCAGACACCTGAAAGTTCGAGAACTTTTATTTTCCTATTAATTTGCTTTCTCTTGTTTGTCCCAGTTTTACTAATTTTAAATGATAGATCTTTTCACATGTGTCGTAGGACACTACCCTTAAGTAGTTTCAGTAATTTTTAGACCTCGTCCCATGGCAAAAACTTCAGCCAGACACCTCAAAACTCGGGAAATTTCACTAATTTTTACTGCGCTTTCACATTTTTAAGTGGATTTGACAAACTTTGACTACTTTTAAATAGCAGATCTTCACACATGTGTCGTACAATGCTATCCTTAAGTAGAATCAAGCATTTCCAGACATCATCCCATGGCAAAAACTTCAGCCAGACACCTAAAAGTTCGGGAACTTTTATTTTCCTATTAATTTGCTTTCTCTTGTTTGTCCCACTTTTACAACTTCTAAACGACGGATCTTTCCAGATGTTTCGTAGGACACTACCCTTAAGTAGTTTCAGTCATTTCTATACTTCGCCCCATGGCAAAAACTTCAGCCAGACACCTCAAAGCTCGGGATTTTAACTAATTTTTACAGAGATTTCACTTGTTTCAGCAGGTTTCTCCAACTTTGTCCACGTTTAAACGGCGGATCTTTACACACGTGTCGTATAACACTACCCTTAAACAGCATCAGGCATTTCCGGACTTCATTCCATGAAAAAAACTTAAGCCAAACAACCCAAAGCACGGGGACTTTTCATCATTTTTAATGTGCTTTCACATGGTCAAATGGGTTTACTCAACTTTGGCTGCTTTTAAATGGCGGATCGTTACAAATGTATCGTATAACACTACTATTAACTAATATTAGGCATTTTTAGACTTCGCCCCATGACAAAAACTTCAGCCAGACACCTCAAAGCTGAGGAAATTTCATAATTCTTGCTGCGAATTCACATGTTTAACTGCGTTGCTCTAACTTTGGCTGCTTTTAAAGGGCAGATAATTTCACATGTGTCATAGAAGACCACCCTTAAGTGGTATCACGTACTTTTTGACTTCGCCCCATGTCAAAAACTTCAGCCAGACACCGCAAAACTGAGGAATTTTTATAATTCTTACTGCACTTTCACATGTTTAAGCGAGTTTGTCCAACTTTGGCTGTTTTTGAAAGGCAGATCTTTGCACATGTGTCGTGGAACACTATCTCCAAGTAGTATCAGGCATTTTTATACTTCATCCCATGGAAAAACCCTCAGCTAGACACCTCAAGCCTGAGGAATTTTCATAGTTCTTACTGCTTTTTCACATGTTTAATCGGGTTGGTCCAACTTCGGCTGCTCTTAGAGAACGGATCTTTTCACATGTGTCATAGAAGGCCACCCTTAAGTGGTATCAGTTACTTTTAGATTTCGCCTCATGTCAAACACTTCAGCCAGACACCTCAAAACTGAGGAATTTTTATAATTCTTACTGCACTTTCACATGTTTAACCGAGTTTGTCCAACTTTGGCTATTTTTGAAAGGCAGATCTTTACACATGTGTCGTGGAACACTATCTCCAAGTAGCATCAGGTATTTTTAGACTTCATCCCATGGAAAAAACTGCAGCCAGACACCTCAAGGCTGAGGAATTTTCATAGTTCTTACTGCTTGTTCACATGTTTAATCGGGTTGGTCCAACTTCGGTTGCTTTTAAAGAGCAGATCTTTTCACATGTGTCATAGAAGACCCCCTTAAAGAAGTATCGGGTATTTTTATACTTCGCCCCATGTCAAAAACTACAGTCAGACCCCTCAAAACTGAGGAATTTTCATAATTCTTACTGCGATTTCACAGGTTTAAGCGAGTTCGTCCAACTTCGGCTGCTTTTAAAGAGCAGATCTTTTCACATGTGTCATAGAAGACCCTCTTAAAGAAGGATCGGCTATTATTATACTTCGCCTCATGTCAAAAACTACAGTCAGACACCTCAAAACTGAGGAATTTTCAAAATTATTACTGCGATTTCACAGGTTTAAGCGAGTTGGTCCAACTTTTGCTGTTCGTAAAGGGCATATCTTCACACATGTGTCATAGAAGACCATCTTAAAGAAGTATCGGGTATTTTTTATACTTTGCCCCATGTCAAAAATTTCAGCCAGACACCTCAAAACTGAGGAATTTTCATAATTCTTACTGCGATTTCAAAGGTTTAAGCGAGTTCGTCCAACTTCGGCTGCTTTTAAAGAGCAGATCTTTTCACATGTGTCATAGAAGACCCCCTTAAAGAAGGATCGGCTATTTTTATACTTCGCCGCATGTCAAAAACTACAGCCAGACACCTCAAAACTGAGAAATTTTTATAATTCTTACTGCGTTTTCACATGTTTGAGATGGTTCGTCTACCTCTGGCTGCTTTTAAAGGGCAGATATTTTCAATGTGTCATAGAGGACCACCCTTACGTGGTACCAGGTACTTTTAGACTTCGCCTTATGACAAATATTTTAACCAGACACCTTAAATCTGGGTAGTTTTCATAATTCTTACTGTGCTTTCGATTGTTTAAGCAGGTTTGTCCAACTTTGACTATTTTTAATAGGCGAATATTTACACATGTGTCGTAGAACGCAACTCTTAAGTGGTATCAGGCATTTTTGGAGATCTTCCCATGATAAAAATCCAAACACCTCAAAGCTCGAGTTTTTTTCGCAATTGATCTCTCCATAGGACATGATCAAGCAAATTAGAACATTTCAGCCCATACAACGTGTTCAGATGTGGCATTTGTTGCATTTCAGACAGTGTCACTCTTATGTCGCTACCCTGCAGGGAAAGCAACTAGTTGAAAACTACTTTACAACTAGTTGGTGCACCGGGCTTATATGGAACAAAGACAGAACACTGACTAGTTGGTGCACCGGGCCCAACTAGTCAGTGTTCTGTCTTTTTTCCATATAAGCAACTGGTATTTTTTACGTGTTGATGTCCTACAAGATGTCAATTGTCAGATTTCGACCAGAATATACCAGTTATTTACTAGTCAGGTAATATCAGTTTCATACTAGTTGTAAGATAACAGTTCCATACTAGTTCATCCTGGACTAGTATAATTTCCAAAAAATGAACTAGTCCAAAAAGGACCAGTATGGAATATACTAGTCAAAAAGGCTTTTAACCTGGACTAGTATGATTTCAACCAGAATTTTCCTGGCTTACCCTTTATTTTATCATTTGACTTTATTTTCATGTTTATTCTTAAGGAAGCAGTGGCTATTTGTATTTACCCTATCACGAAAAAGCATCTATGAATTATAAGAGAAAACGAAACGAATGAATTTTGTTTTTTCAACTGGTATAATTTGTATATAATGTAGTTGTATACTGGTATGAAATGGATATTTCCTGACTAGTATGAGTTCAGCCAGAAAATTATAGTTGCATACTAGTATTGTTCTCACTAGGTTGAGGTTTCGCTGCAGGGAACTCGCTTAAACCTGTGAAATCGCAGTAAGAATTATGAAAATTCCTCAGTTTTGAGGTGACTGGCTGTAGTTTTTGACATGGGGCGAAGTATAAAAATACCCGATGCTTCTTTAAGGTAGTCTTCTATGACACATGTGTGTATATATGCCCTTTACGAACAGCAAAAGTTGGACCAACTCGCTTAAACCTGTGAAATCGCAGTAAAAATTATGAAAATTCCTCAGTTTTGAGGTGTCTGGCTGAAGTGTTTGACATGAGGCGAAATCTAAAAGTAACTGATACCACTTAAGGGTGGCCTTCTATGACACATGTGAAAAGATCCGCTCTCTAAGAGCAGCCGAAGTTGGACCAACCCGATTAAACATGTGAAAAAGCAGTAAGAACTATGAAAATTCCTCAGGCTTGAGGTGTCTAGCTGAGGGTTTTTCCATGGGATGAAGTATAAAAATGCCTGATACTACTTGGAGATGTTTTCCACGACACATGTGCAAAGATCTGCCTTTCAAAAACAGCCAAAGTTGGACAAACTCGCTTAAACATGTGAAAGTGCAGTAAGAATTATAAAAATTCCTCAGTTTTGAGGTGTCTGGCTGAAGTTTTTGACATGGGGCGAAGTCAAAAAGTACGTGATACCACTTAAGGGTGGTCTTCTATGACACATGTGAAATTATCTGCCCCCTAAAAGCAGCCAAAGTTAGAGCAACGCAGTTAAACATGTGAATTCGCAGCAAGAATTATGAAATTTCCTCAGCTTTGAGGTGTCTGGCTGAAGTTTTTGTCATGGGGCGAAGTCTAAAAATGCCTAATATTAGTTAATAGTAGTGTTATACGATACATTTGTAACGATCCGCCATTTAAAAGCAGCCAAAGTTGAGTAAACCCATTTGACCATGTGAAAGCACATTAAAAATGATGAAAAGTCCCCGTGCTTTGGGTTGTTTGGCTTAAGTTTTTTTCATGGAATGAAGTCCGGAAATGCCTGATGCTGTTTAAGGGTAGTGTTATACGACACGTGTGTAAAGATCCGCCGTTTAAACGTGGACAAAGTTGGAGAAACCTGCTGAAACAAGTGAAATCTCTGTAAAAATTAGTGAAAATCCCGAGCTTTGAGGTGTCTGGCTGAAGTTTTTGCCATGGGGCGAAGTATAGAAATGACTGAAACTACTTAAGGGTAGTGTCCTACGACACATGTGAAAAGATCTATCATTTAAAATTAGTAAAAGTGGGACAAACAAGAGAAAGCAAATTAATAGGAAAATAAAAGTTCTCGAACTTTCAGGTGTCTGGCTGAAGTTTTTTCCATGGGATGATGTCTAGAAATTCTTGATTCTACTTAAGGGTAGCATTTTACGATACATGTGTAAAGATCTGTTATTTAAAAGAGGCCAAAGTTGGTCAAATCCGCTTAAACATGTGAAAGCGCAGTAAAAATTAGTGAAATTTCCCGAGTTTTGAGGTGTCTGGCTGAAGTTTTTTCCATGGGACGAAGTCTAAAAATTACTGATACTACTTGAGGGTAGTGTTCTACAAAAAATGGGAAAATATTGGGTAGTTAAAAGCAGCCAAAGTGGCCCAAATGCGTGAAATTAGTAAAACAGAATAAATTTCCATAGGAAAATCCGCGAACTGGGGGTGTCTGGCTGGAGCCTTGTCACTGGTACGGGTCTAACAACACTTGATACTGACGCGGGGTGGTAATCTACGTCAAATATGTGAAAATCATCCATTATAAAATAAGTGAAGTTAGGGTCATTTTTTGGCGACTTTGACCCCCGATTCCTAGGCCCTTGTCATAGGTACAGCTTTAAAATTTTCACATTCTTTCTAGATTCGGGGAGGACTATCGATCGGTATTGGTTTCATCCATTATAAAATAAGTGACGCTTTTAGGCTCTGGGATCTCGCTCTATAATGGTATTTGGAATGACGTCGATGGAGTGCGCTCGCGTTTGTTTTCTGCGATTTTAAATTCTGCCTGCCGAAGTTGTGATTCTAAACTAGAGATTTGTCGCTGCATAGCTAATAAAATATTAATTTGCGAGTCGCTGTATGCGGGCATGCTTGCTGGCGTAAAATCATTAGGTGCATTTGCATTAATGCTTGGCGCAGCGACGTTGCTTGAGGTGACATGTATACCGGCAGAAACGGCATCGCTAACATTCGAGAAGGCAGAGGACTCTACGGCTGTGTTGGCAGAGGAGTTGATGTTTCCGTCGGCAGAGGCGGCGGCGTTAAAAAGAATCGAGTTGACGTCGGCAGAGGAGGCGACGTTACTGTTGGCAGAGGCGGCGGCGTTGACGCTGGCAGCGTTGGGTGCGGCGGAAATATTGGATACGTCGACTAAGACTGATGTGGCAATACTCGGACCAACACTGACATGGGCATTTTTATAAAAAGTAGCAAGTTCGCTTACCTGGTGGTCCTGGCTAGGATTAGGTGCGGAAACATTGGCGTTCTTGAACTCACTCGTTATTGCATTGGTGGCGGCAAATAAATTAGTTTGTGGAGCGCTATATGGCGGCGCGCTTGAACGAGCACTTGGCGTTGACACGTTTGTTGGAGCACTATTTGCTGGCATGCTTGAAGAAGCACTAGACAATGGCACGTTTGTTGGAACGTTAAGTGACGGCGTATTGCCTACGGCGGTAGATGGCGGCGTATTTGATTGTGTTGTTGACATGTCTAGTGTAGCGGCAATTTGTTCTCCAGATTGTACAATGCTTGTACTAGCGCTCAATTGGCGGATTTGTGTGCTTTCTGTCTGAAAGCGCGGACTTCGTCGCACCGGTGGCGAGCGCTGCAGAGGCATACGTAAAACACTTTGCGATTTCACCAATAATTGGGAAATAAAGATGTCGCGCAACAATCAGGACACGGATATTTGGGTGAACATGCGTAAAGCAATTATGCAAGTTTATTTCTGTATATGAAAATCGTACGTTATAAGGTTAGTTTACAATATGAAAGCAAAGTTACTTACCCCAGTTTTTCTCCCTCCATTTGCTACGCGCGAATAAATCCAAATGATAATTTTAAAATAGCTGTTCCTCTATTTCGAGCTAACGGAATGGGCGTATAGCGGAGCAAAAAGGAAGAAGAAATAACTGGGGTGTGCAAAGAACGAAAACAGGGATGCATTTATGAATATTATGGTTGCCTCAGATGGCTACTGCGCTCCACATAGCATGCAATCTATGACAATCATATAGGTCTGTACCAATTTTCAGGTCCCTACCTTGAAC
Source organism: Campiglossa producta (assembly GCA_964058755.1). Taxonomy (NCBI): domain Eukaryota; kingdom Metazoa; phylum Arthropoda; class Insecta; order Diptera; family Tephritidae; genus Campiglossa; species Campiglossa producta. The sequence goes on along the minus strand of CAXKVI010000003.1, from coordinate 94,691,699 downwards.
CCTTTCACAGATATTCTGCTTGAAAAATTTAGTTTGTATGGGTGGTGCCACGCCTCCTTTCCCGAAAACCCCCTTTTTTATGTGTGAGAATGCTTTTAATATCATATACGTCTGTACCAATTTTCAGGTCCCTGCCTTCAACCCTTTCACAGATATTCTGCTTGAAAAATTTAGTTTGTATGGGAGGTGCCACGCCCCCTTCTCTGATAACCCCCCTTTTTATGTGTAATAATGCTTTTGACAACATATAGGTCTATACCAATTTTCAGGTCCCTACCTTGAAACCTTTAACAGATATTCTGCTTGAAAAATTTAGTTTGTATGGGAGGGGCCACGCCACTTTTCTGATAACCCATTTTTTATGTGTGAGAATTCTTTTGATATCATATAGGCCTATACCAATTTTCAGGTCCCTACCTTGAACCCTTTCACAGATATTCTGCTTGAAAAATTTAGTTTGTATGGGAGGTGCCACGCCCCCTTTTCTGATAACCTCCCCTTTTAAGTGTGAGAATGCTTTTGACATCATATAGGTCTATACCAATTTTCAGGTCCCTACCTTGAACCCCTTCACAGATATTCTGCTTGAAAAATTTAGTTTGTATGGGTGGTGCCACGCCCCCTTTTCCGAAAACCCCCTTTTTTATGTGTGAGAATGACTTTAATATCATATAGGTCTGTACCAATTTTCAGGTCCCTACTTTGAACCCATTCACAGATATTCTGCTTGAAAAATTTAGTTTGTATGGGAGGTGCCACGCCCCTTTTCCGATAAACCCATTTTTTATGTGTGAGAATGCTTTCGATATCATATAGGCCTATACCAATTTGCAGGTCCCTACCTTGAACCCTTTCACAGATATTCTGCTTGAAAAATTTAGTTTGTATGGGAGGTGCCACGCCCCCTTTTCTGATAACCTCCCTTTTTAAGTGAGAGAATGCTTTTGACATCATATAGGTCTATACCAATTTTCAGGTCCCTACCTTGAACCCTTTCACAGATATTCTGCTTGAAAAATTTAGTTTGTATGGGTGGTGCCACGCCTCCTTTCCCGAAAACCCCCTTTTTTATGTGTGAGAATGCTTTTAATATCATATACGTCTGTACCAATTTTCAGGTCCCTGCCTTCAACCCTTTCACAGATATTCTGCTTGAAAAATTTAGTTTGTATGGGAGGGGCCACGCCACTTTTCTGATAACCCATTTTTTATGTGTGAGAATTCTTTTGATATCATATAGGCCTATACCAATTTTCAGGTCCCTACCTTGAACCCTTTCACAGATATTCTGCTTGAAAAATTTAGTTTGTATGGGAGGTGCCACGCCCCCTTTTCTGATAACCTCCCCTTTTAAGTGTGAGAATGCTTTTGACATCATATAGGTCTATACCAATTTTCAGGTCCCTACCTTGAACCCCTTCACAGATATTCTGCTTGAAAAATTTAGTTTGTATGGGTGGTGCCACGCCCCCTTTTCCGAAAACCCCCTTTTTTATGTGTGAGAATGACTTTAATATCATATAGGTCTGTACCAATTTTCAGGTCCCTACTTTGAACCCATTCACAGATATTCTGCTTGAAAAATTTAGTTTGTATGGGAGGTGCCACGCCCCTTTTCCGATAAACCCATTTTTTATGTGTGAGAATGCTTTCGATATCATATAGGCCTATACCAATTTGCAGGTCCCTACCTTGAACCCTTTCACAGATATTCTGCTTGAAAAATTTAGTTTGTATGGGAGGTGCCACGCCCCCTTTTCTGATAACCTCCCTTTTTAAGTGTGAGAATGCTTTTGACATCATATAGGTCTATACCAATTTTCAGGTCCCTACCTTGAACCCTTTCACAGATATTCTGCTTGAAAAATTTAGTTTGTATGGGTGGTGCCACGCCTCCTTTCCCGAAAACCCCCTTTTTTATGTGTGAGAATGCTTTTAATATCATATACGTCTGTACCAATTTTCAGGTCCCTGCCTTCAACCCTTTCACAGATATTCTGCTTGAAAAATTTAGTTTGTATGGGAGGGGCCACGCCACTTTTCTGATAACCCATTTTTTATGTGTGAGAATTCTTTTGATATCATATAGGCCTATACCAATTTTCAGGTCCCTACCTTGAACCCTTTCACAGATATTCTGCTTGAAAAATTTAGTTTGTATGGGAGGTGCCACGCCCCCTTTTCTGATAACCTCCCCTTTTAAGTGTGAGAATGCTTTTGACATCATATAGGTCTATACCAATTTTCAGGTCCCTACCTTGAACCCCTTCACAGATATTCTGCTTGAAAAATTTAGTTTGTATGGGTGGTGCCACGCCCCCTTTTCCGAAAACCCCCTTTTTTATGTGTGAGAATGACTTTAATATCATATAGGTCTGTACCAATTTTCAGGTCCCTACTTTGAACCCATTCACAGATATTCTGCTTGAAAAATTTAGTTTGTATGGGAGGTGCCACGCCCCTTTTCCGATAAACCCATTTTTTATGTGTGAGAATGCTTTCGATATCATATAGGCCTATACCAATTTGCAGGTCCCTACCTTGAACCCTTTCACAGATATTCTGCTTGAAAACTTTAGTTTGTATGGGAGGTGCCACGCCCCCTTTTCTGATAACCTCCCTTTTTAAGTGTGAGAATGCTTTTGACATCATATAGGTCTATACCAATTTTCAGGTCCCTACCTTGAACCCTTTCACAGATATTCTGCTTGAAAAATTTACTTTGTGAGGGAGGTGCCACTCCCTCTTTTCCAATAACCCCATTTTTTATGTGTGAGAATGCTTTTGATACCATATAGGCCTTTACCAATTTGCAGGTCCCTACCTTGAACCCTTTCACAGATATTCTGCTTGAAAAATTTAGTGTGTATGAGAGGTGCCACGCCCCTTTTTCCGATAACCCAATTTTTTATGTGTGAGAATGCTTTTGATATCATATAGGCCTATACCAATTTTCAGGTCCCTACCTTAAACCCTTTCACAGATATTCTGCTTGAAAATTTTGGTTTGTATGGGAGGTGCCACGCCCCCTTTTCTGATAACCCCCTTTTTTAGTTATAAACCTTCTTAGTACGAGAGCCCCCATAGATAAGTTTTTCTGAGCGACTTCCTTTCGCCGAGACGCCCAACTTTTTTATCTTCTAAAATTCTGGAATGTGCGACCCTTGGCAGGTAGGGGGCGTGGAACATGTCAATTTGGTGCATACAAAATTTTTATGAATAACCGTTTTATTTTTATTTCACTAACTGCCACTGTCGTAACCAACTCACGAATATATGTGGCCTACAAATTGTGTGCGACATAAAGTGGGACCGACAACCCAAATATGTCAAAATGACGTCATCAAAATATTTATTAACATCAAGCTAATTTTTTCACAGTTCGTTGTCAGTGATGGACATGATTCAATAGCATTATTGGCCTACAAAAATTGTGCGACATGTAGCCAGACCTCCGCCCCAAAATGGTCAATTTGGTGTCAACATTTTTTTTATTAATAACTGTAGGCCAAGGCCGGCGAATGATAGCTAAGTGTATCCCGATTACACATGTAATATTGGCCTACAAAAATTCTGCGACATGTGTCCAGACCGACAAGAAATGTCACAATGTATAGATATAAAAAAATTGTAATAAGAGAAATCATTGTAGATTGCAGATATTCAATAATAACTGATATGAGGGATCATAACTAAGCCAGTAGAATCTCAATCTACAGTTTCTATAGTAAATTTTCAGTCTGTCTGTCTGTATGTATATACGAGTAGGCCGATTTTTTGTATAAAATCGTCATTACGGAAAATGTTTTACTGATCATTTAACATACTTTGCTAAAGGCACTCCATGTCTTAAATCGGCTTTGACCCCATGGATTTTATGGCCAAGTTTTATAGTTTACTCTTTACTGGAAATGCCTCAAGCATGCAAAAGCTGCAATTGGTCAAAATCTATAATTTTGGGTAAAATCCCCTTTTTCATAAACTAAAGTTTAAGGGGAATTTTTTGAGTTAATTCATATTGTTGTTGTCAATAAACTCGTTTTTATGGCTCAACGTTCAAGTTATTAGCCCAGGGTGATAATAGGTACTGCAGTAAGGAATGTGGTTAATTTATCTACTGGCTTCGAGGATATCTCCCAAAATATTAGACCGAAAAGAAGAAGATTGGGTATATGCGTTAAGTAGTCTCCCGTTATACCTACAAAACAAAAAAGTCTCAGTTATTTCCCCAAGTACTTACATGGTTTTGTTGTGTCACGGGAGAAAATAAAAAAAATCTTAGTTCTAGATCTAATAGTTTAGAAATTCATAGTAAAAAGATACAGTTTGTTTTATTTATTATCTACAAAAAATCAGATTTTCTGTTGAAAAAAAAAATTAAAACAATAACTCTCATGTTATTTCGCTTACATCTATACATACATATTGGTGTCCCGCCGAATATTAAATTTTGGCGGAAGCGTAAACCGAATAATTATGACTGGGGAAAAGGCCGCAACCAGAGCAGAAAATACCAACCGAATAGGCCGAATACCAAGTGTATGCAAAACCTTCCGTAGGACAATCATAAATAGAACAAACATTCAAAATAGCAGAATAGTTTGTTTTTTTCTCTTTATTTACTCTCCCTTTTCACTATACATGTTATTGATAATTCGTTCTGTGTATTGTTAAAATATAAACAGGGTGCTAAATTTTTTTTTACAATTTCAACATTCCGTGAATAGTCCCAGGATTTTAGAATTACATAGCTATTCTCCAGCAGTGCAAGAATAGAAGAAATTGTTTGACAAAGAATTTAATCTTAAAGTATTTTTTAATTGCATTTTTAGTAAATAGGTACCCGAAATATGCGGGATTGTAATAAAGAAATGCCGGGATTTTCGGAACTTTAAAAGTACGCGATCCTGGCATTGGCATCTCTAGTATGTACGGTTAGGGTGATTGAAATTAAAAAAAAAATTTTTTTTTTTCGGTCTTAGCCCTGGAAACTTTAGGTATTGATGAAAAAAAAGCCTTGCAAAAAATTAGCGCTCCAACTTAACCCTTAGGGGTGGCTATTTTTTTCGCCCTTTCCCATACATTTTGTAAGGTAAAAAATATCATTTTTTTCTAAGTGCATTTTCTTTTAATTTTTGAAACTTTTTTCAAAATATTTTTACATAATCTTAAAGTTGAAGCTTCCAAAATGCTAACCCACGTGCGGTTACCTTAACTATTAAAATAATTACAGCCATTTACAATTTACTAGATTTTATACGTGTTACTGTGTATGTGTGTGCATTAAAACTCAGTCATTTTTAAATGGCTGTATTTTTTTTTGATAGTTAAGATAGTCGCACATGGCTTACCATTTTGGAAGCCTCAAGGCTTCAACTTTAAGAGTATGTAAAAATATTTTGAATAAAGTTAACTTTGAAAAAAACCCATTTTCCCCCATACAAAATGAATGGGAAAGGGCGAAAAAAATAGCCACCCCTAAGGGTTAAGTTAGAGCGCTAATTTTTTGCAAGGCTTATTTTCTCATCAATACCTAACTTTTTAGGGGGTAAGACCAAGTCGATATTTTTTTTTAATTACCCTAATGTAATAATCTTATATTCGTCTGGTGCCAAGTTTCAGGTGCAATTGGAACGGATGTTTGGTTTCGCTGGTATCATCCCCACAATGGCGAAACCTGATTGCCTGAGCAAAAAGATGATGTAAATCTGACATTATTTACCACGCAAATCAATCGTTTCCTAACCCCAACAATTTGAGTTTTTCTTTTGAAGAGACTTTGTGAAGTATAAGTGGAATGTATCACTTTTCTTGTGCCGTGGAGTACCCAAAATTACTTTAAGCAGAAAATAACAGGGTTTATTCATGATAATTTTATATCACATACTTATATTTATGTGTATACAAATGCACTGAGATATATGTTTCCATAACAAAGTAGCAAACACTTATTAAACTCATGTATATGAGTGAATATATAAAAATATCGATTTTATTCACATGTCGCACTTTTTTTGTAGGCCAGTGTAACAGCCGTTTTTAATTCGTTATTCCTTAAGATACAAACTTTAAATCAGGTTGTTATTAATAAATAAAAGGTTGACACCAAATTGACCACTTTGGGGCGGAGGTCTGGCTACATGTCGCACAATTTTTGTAGGCCAATAATGCTATTGAATCATGTCCATCACTGACAACGAACTGTGAAAAAATTAGCTTGATGTTAATAAATATTTTGATGACGTCATTTTGACATATTTGGGTTGTCGGTCCCACTTTATGTCGCACACAATTTGTAGGCCACATATATTCGTGAGTTGGTTACGACAGTGGCAGTTAGTGAAATAAAAATAAAACGGTTATTCATAAAAATTTTGTATGCACCAAATTGACATGTTCCACGCCCCCTGCCTCCCAAGGGTCGCACATTCCAGAATTTTCGAAGATAAAAAAGTTGGGCGTCTCGGCGAAAGGAAGTCGCTCAGAAAAACTTAGCTTGTTATTAATCAACAACACCATGTCTATGGGGGCTCTCGTACTATCTCCACATGTGTCTCTTCAATGTGGCAAAGTTTGGTTAAAATCGGGTCAGCCATTCTCCGTAAAGTTCATTACAACGCGAAAAACGGCTAAATTTTTATGTATATACATAGATTTGTATCATCGAGACCTGACAGCCATTTCAAAGTAAAGGCTCATATAGGCGGGTCGATTTTTTTGTCGTTCTACCGTGTACATAGCAATTCGATCGATCTACACCTTGTATTTGAAGGTGCAAAGCAGTGGAACCACAAAAAACCGACCAGACAATCGACCCGTGTAAATCAGCCTTAACCAGCAAAAAACAAAAAAATTACAGATGAAGGTTTTTCATTTTACGAATTTCTTTTTCATTTTAGTTTCACTTTTATTTTATTTTTGAAATTGTAGTTCGAACAGTTGTAATATTTGGTGAGAAACCTAGTTTAACATAAAAATAATTACCGATAGTAGTCAAAAAACGGATTTTCAAAATTTTATTGGTTACATCAAAACTTTGAAAATAATAGGGCATAGTCGTAGTAGAGATAAAGTAGGTACTAAAGTTAGCGTCAGCTTTTTGACACCATTTACAATGGACTCTCTGTCGAAAAAACTGACACTAACTTTAGTACCTACTCGTACTTTCTTACGACTACGACTATGCCCCAATGTTTTTAATATGTTATTGAAAACGCAAGTATGTATTAGCTTATATATGAATATGTGTTCTTTCATTATTTGTTTAACTTGTTTTGTAAAAAGCTACATACTTACATATGATTTCAACCCAAATTTTTATTTTAGGAAATTGAATGAACACATAATTTCTAATATGAAACCCCAACATTCAGCGATTTAAAAGAAATGCTGTCACTCTATCTTAATCAGTACGTAAGTAAACCAAAAACAATTTTTAGAATTGTTTTTGGCCAAAAATGCAAAATTAAACAAAAAAAATACAAATATGGAATATGAATGCTTATCTTTGCCTTGTTTTATGAACTAAACAATCCAATTTAACTAGTACGAAATAAATTGATTAAGAATATAGTAATGCAAATCCATTAAAATAAATTGCTCTGTAGTTTAAATTGTAACTTAGTAGAATGTATTAGAAAAGATTGTATGCTTCAAAGTGATTGAATAAAATAAAAATTAAAATGTCGTGAGTTGCTTCAAACTGTAAATTAGATTAACCAAAATGTGCCTTTTTATTTGAAAATATCTGCGCCAATGTGTCACCGGAACACTGCTGTGTTTTAATCTTGGAGATCAATGTTACGGGAATACTTCGATACAAATTTAACAGTTTCAAAATTTCCACATTAATTTTATGGATATGTAGGTGTGTTATACATGTTTACTTTCGGTTTTAATTACCCTATTCGTCACTTAATGCGCGAATTATGGAAGCTTTTAGCAACTAATGATCCACCGAGCCGCTGTACCTAACGATAAAACCTAACCTGTAGGAATTAGCTTGATAGAATATAGAGGGATTAAAGTTTTTAAAAACTCGTTGATTCTTTCATAGGAGGCTGAGAGATGTTTTTAGTTTTTTTTAACATATGGTAAGATAAAGCGTATCTGGGCATCCTATTGGGAACACACCAAGATGGAAGGATTGAGTGAAACATTCTCTTGTGAGGAGAGCTTGGATCGGTTTAGTTTAGACTTCTCTTACTAAGTACCAACTTAAAAGTTAATTTCGTCTGCAGCATAAACTAAGTTGTTACTAGTGCAAGTTATTTTGCGAACTAAAGGGAAAACTCTGAATATAAAGATAAAACGAGAACATTAAAAAAAAAAAATCCCATTAGTGGCGATATACCAACAGGTCATCATAACCTCTAACGAAATTTTTAGCCGAGCTTCTCTTTCCAACTTGTGGTGTGTTGCTTTTGAGTTTTTCCTACAAGCTGGCGGGACCTACAGTTTTTTGCCGACTCCGAACGGCACTTGCAAAGCAAATGAATTTTTTGCTGAGAAGCTTCTCATGGCAGAAATACACCCGGAGAGTTTCCCAAACTACTGCCGAGGGGCGACCCCGTTTAGAAAAATTCTTTTTCTAAATAATTTTTGATGTTACTTTTGCCGGGCATCGAACCGACACGACTTGGTGTAGAAGGCCGAACACTTAACCGCTACACCACGGCGAGAACATTGAGCGTGATTTTTTTAAACTTTGGAAGATGTGGAACTAATAATAAAAGAAATTTTATTTAATAATAGGTATTAGAAAGAATTGAATGCAAAATTGTATACAGCGGAATGGTAATTCACTGACTAGTTTCCATGCGACCAAGCATTTAGACGTAGTGTTTTATCCGGTCTGGCTGGCATCGAACCTACCAGACTGCATTGGCATTGCGTTCTCTTAACGCTTTGAGCCATGCGCCCTGCATGCAATCTTGCATTTTTATATTCTTACTAATATTTGCCATGTGTTTTCCTTACTTTATAGACTTCTTGTACACCCTATGATCCAAGGTGATAACAGGAAGCAAGTAAATTTGTATATGGCGAGCTTTTTTTGAAGCTATTTCCGGTTTTTTTGGTTCTTGTACATGGGGAGCGGAAATGTTTGTATGTATATGAAGTTTTATTCAGCGTATGTAAAAAAAGCTGATGTTAAAGCGCCACGCTTAAACCCACTCAGCCAAGGTATATTTTGTTTTATTTTACCACTGTTATTTAATATTACATATATATATTTAACTTTTTTTAATCCTTATTAAGTGGTTTTTGTTATACTCTCTTCATGGTATTTTCTATGATATACTCTAATTTATTTTATTGTATTTCAATTGTTGTTTTCGGTTGTGTAACCGAAATATATTGGTATTAAAAGAAAACAAATGAGTTTTTATTTTAAATTGACCTAAAGCCGGCAATTGTTCAAATCAAAGGTCGCAAATTTTATTGTAGGTAGATATTTCATTTTATTTAATTTTTTATTTTTTGATTTTTTTTCTATTTTTCATTTATTTTAATTTATTTTGCCTTGATTATATTTTATTAAGTTGTATTAATTTAAATTATGTATCTACTTTTTTAGTTTAATATTATTTGATTTTAAATTTTTTATTTTATTTTTTTATATTAGATTTTATTTAGGTTAGGTCTAATTTTAATTGCCGGCTATGAAGACGGGTCTAAGTCATTCATGTTTCGTCATTTTGCTTTTTTTATTTAAAGTTTATAAGTTTTTCTTACAGGGTACAAAACAGATATATCGAACCTTGTGCTCAAAAAAGACGTATGAGCCAAAAAGCATCATGAAATAAGAAAGGTGACAGCAAATGAACAGCTGTTTAATTTTTTTTTCTACTTTTTTCTGATTTTGATCAACTTTGTTAAGTCAAATTGTTGTCAAAAGCCACCTTTTTGTTTACAAACTATCGTGCAAAAATTTTCTAGGAAGAGTTTGTGAGATTTAGTGTGAAATTGGCAAACATCTAAGTGAAAAAAGCAGGTGGATGTATAGCAAAGCCTGCAACTTCACTGCAGTGCCCATTTAAATTGCGTTTGGGAGATTACCAAAGCCCGCAACTTCCGCACTAAAATTACCAACAAATGGTTAAATAAATGCGAGTTTCAACTTATTTTGGGTGCAATGCATGCACATATGGAATATCACACATATTATTTACCGAAAAAGACCAGAATTATATTACAAAACAAGCTGTATTCAATATTTTTTAGGCTGCAAACTTTTCAATTAATAAATTTGTAAACAAACCAACGAAGTTTGACAAATATTTGACAGCCCAAAATACTTTAAACAACAACAGCAAACATACGTGATTTTTCTTGCTGTCACCTTTCTTATTTCATGATGCCAAAAAGTAAATTTTTCAGGAGACGGTTTTTTGTTAATTATACATTGTCATTAAATTTAGTAAAGCTCATACGGCTGTGCCAAATGACACTTAGCAATACCCACAGCTCCGTCAGAATTGGGAAGGGCCTCTCTGAGGCATTCGAAACCTAACGAGGTTTCCGACAGGGCTTTTTTACAAGAGCGTGCGATTGTTGGCGTTTGCCGATGATATCGATATCATTGGCCTTAATAACCGTGCCGTAACCTCTGCCTTCTCTGGTCTGGGTAAAGAAGCGAAAAAAATGGGTATTGCGGTGAACGAAGACATGACGAAGTATCTGCTGTCATCAAAGAAAGAATCGGCGCACCTGCGCCTTGACAGCCAAGTCACCGTTGATAGTTACAAATTCGAAACTATGAGGGACTTCGTCTATTTGGGAACCAGCATTAATACCGAAAATAATGTCAGTCTAAAAATCCAACAGAGAATACCTCTTGCCAACAAGTGGTACTTTGGACTAAGTAGGCAATTGAGAAGTAAAGTCCTCTCTCGACAAACGAAGATCACGCTCTATAAGTCTCTTATCATACCAGTACTGATGTACTCCTCGGAATCATGGACAGTGTCAAGAGAAGATGAGATGGCCCTTGGAGTATTTGAGAGAAAAGTTCTCCGGAAGATGTATGGTCCTTCCCGTGATGCCAACGGCGAGTATCGAAGGAATTTTAACGATGAGCTGTAGAAGCTTTACGCATATCTGACCACAGTTAAGCGATTAAAGCCCAAAGACTCCGCTGGCTGGGTCATGTTATGCGAATGGACAAAGAAGCTCCAGCACAGAAGGTTTTCCTATCGACGACTGAATTCGACAGCAGAGGAGGGGGATGCCTCGACTGAGATGGAAACAACAAGTGGAGGATGACTTGAGCTCCCTTGGCGTTTCCAATTGGCGTCAGTTCTTTCTACCGTTTGAGACAAAGTTGCTGGTAGACTCCCTATTTAAAATATATCGACAACATATTTTATATGTACTTAAATTTTGAACTAAACCAAGTGGTTAGCGGTCGTCTTAAATTTTACTTACTATATATGTAATAATTTTTAAAATGGCAGATTTACAACCAGAACCCGCATTAAGTCTAGACAAAATTCAATAGAGTTTTTTTTGTTTAAATCAATTTATATATTTTTTTTAAATCAAATAAAAAATCAATATAGTGTCTTTTAAATATTGCCAATGATCAAGGAAAACAGATGGAAACCCCCTCAAGCAGCTTTTGCAAAAGGCTAGATTTTGCCCTAACCAGAATTTGTAATTTACCAACACTAAAAAGACTGAGATGTAAACAACAAGTGGAGGAAGACTTGAACTCCCTTGGCGTTTCCAATTGGCGTCAGTTGTCGCTAAAAAGGAACGACTGGCGTGCTTTGATACGAAACGGCCAAAATCGCTTAGGAGGTTAAGCGCCAATAAATGAATATGATGATGAAATTTAGTATAAGGGTAATTTTTGGCTCATACGTATTTTTTTGCCTGCACCAAATCAAGCTGCTGTGTGATAATTTGGCTGTTAGTTAAAGCTTTTTTAAACATATTTTGGTTTTCTGCCCTATACTTATATTATTTCAGATTATTTTTTTTTACAAATGTATATTAAGTGTTTTAAGTTAAATTGATTGGGTTTGCTTAAACAAGAAAAATCGCAGTGAGAATGAAGAAAAGTCCCCAGCTTTGATTTGTCTGGTTGAAGTTTTTGTCATGGGTCGAAGTCTGATGATGATACTACTTAAGGCTAGTTTTCTAAGGCACACGTGTAAGGATCCACCATTTAAAAAAAGCTAAAGTTGGATAAAGCCGCATAAGCAAGTGAAATTGCAGTAAGAATAAAGAAAAGTCCCATACTTTGAGGTGTCTGGCTTAAGTTTTTGTAATGAGACGAAGTCTGAAAATACCTGAAACTACTTAAGGGTAGTGTTCTACGACATATGTGTAAAGAGCCACCACTAGAAAACCCCCAAGTTGCACAAACCCACTTAAATATGTGAAAGCTCGCAAGAATGATAAAAAGTCCCCAGCTTTGAGGTGTCTGGTTCAAAGTTTTGTCATGGGACGAAGTCTATAAATGCCGGATACCACTTAAGAGTAGTGTTCTACAAAAACTGAAAAAAAATCGAGTATTTAAAAACAGCCAAAGTTGGCGAAATCCGTTAAATTGTTAAAACCGAACTTGTTGCCATAGGAAAAACCGCGAGCTTAGGTTGTCTGGCTGGAGTCCTGTCACTGATATGGGTTTAACAACACCAGATACCAACCCAGGGTGTTATTTTACGACAAATATGGGAAAATCTTTCATTATAAAGTAAGTGAAGTTAAAGTAATTTTTGTCGACTTTGACCCCTGTTACCTGGGCCCCTGTCATAGGTACAGCTTTTTCCTCATTCCATATCCAGGAGTAAATTATAAAATAAGTGATGCCTGGCGGCTCTGGGATTTCGCTCTATTAGATTAATTTTAAAAGAGAAAAAGTCGTATGAGCCACTGCTAGTCACTAAACCGAACGCATGGCACTTACGGCAAAGGTGCTTTTGTCCTAAACTCGCAACGGTACTTTGTATGGCTGTGAAACTTTGAGAGATGATGCGTGTGATAATAAATGAATGATCGATTTTTATAAAAATACCAAAACCGAAAATCATAGCTCATACGTATTTTTTACGCACATGGCTCGATATCATTGTGTGACGTTCATTAAACCATCATTGCTATTTGAGGAACAATTATTTTATGCCGCCATCGCGACAAAAATTATACAACGAAACTCCTGCCGCTGATAAGAGGGTCTGAGCCTCCCGTAGCTATACTTAATGCACTCGAAATTTTAGCGACAGCTCATTGGAATACCAACAGCGATGACAGGAAAGGTCCAATTAAAGCATCAAAAGCCGGCGCACACATAATGCTGATAAGCATACACTTAGGAAAACGTCGTGTTCCTGGAAAAATAATTGAATGAAAGTTACAAGCCATAATGCTGTTTAGGCAATTCACAAGGTCTCGTATCGTGCTTTATTTCAATAAGACTACTCTTGTGAGCACTATAATTAGCTTAATGGTCGTATCTGAAAATATTAATTCAAATTTCGCAAAAACTTATCAGAAAAAAGTTTATTTTTGTTTTCCTGTCCCTTTTACTTTTCAAACTAAAGAAATTGCAATGAAAAAACCAAGAAAAAACTGACATTTAAAACAAAATTACAAGAAAAAAAAAAAAATATCAAAATAGGTTTGTTATTGGGCTGCTCTAGCTCACACCAGATTGAGATATTTCACAAAATTGTGTTTAACGAACACTTTTCTTGCTCTAGGTTGCTCTATCTTTAGTTTCATGAGTACGCTCAAAACAAAACTAGAGTAATCCAGATCACAAATTTCTGCTCTAACTTTTTTATGGAGTAAGTTAGAGCAGAAAAGCAATTGTCAGTCAGGAAAAAATAAATTTTTGAAAACTCCAAAAAATTAGCTTGCAAGAAAATCAATGTTTTTGGATACGTGAATTTGCATTAATTTTGAAGATTTAAACAAAAAAACCAAATAAAGAGAAACTATCGAGATTCAAGTGTTTCATGGCATTTCTGCTCTGAGTTGCTCTTTTTCTATTTTGACAGCTGCCCTGCTTTGCTCTGCTCTAACCTGCTCTGAACTTTTTTTGGCCAGTAAACAAACTGAACACAGTAATATGTGATTGACAGTTAAATATTTTTCTCTTGTAAGGGGTATAATCAAAATGTATTATGTATTATGTTTAATACATTTTGGGTATAATGGCAAACTAATGTAAACAAATCTATTAATCCTTTATGGTGCACCACATGTAAATTGGGTATCATTTTCTCTTTAATATTAGCAATAATTTACTCTTATAACATCCGCGATTTTTGTGAAAAATCTTCGGTTACAGTTTTCTTACCTTAGCTTACAAAACAGTTGAATTCCAACTAGGGGCGCAGCCAGGGGGTGGTTTCAGGGATTTAAACCACCCCTGAGATATAAAACTGTATATATGAGAACTAGTTTTCATGACATGTTTGCAAAAATTTCGAAAAACGTCAATTCCTTAACAGGGGCCTAAGCTTTTGGCCCGTTTGCATAAGAGTGGTGTCACACGTTACATCCATATTGGCGCGATCCATGGCTGTACATCCATACACCTAAGATGCAGGGTCAAAAGTGTGCAAAGGTACGAAAAACGGGTTTTGACCCCTAACTCATGATTTTGAGGATGTCCGGCAAATTTCTTGTACGCAGTTCTCCTTATCTCATTGGGATCTACCAGAAAAATGCCATCTCGTCCCAGGTATTTTCTTCGTATTGCGCAGTGTAATAGATTAAATGACAAATAAAAAAAGAAGGCTGGCCTTTGTTATATAAGTCAATATAAAGTAACATTTATTGGCAGGTATCTATGTATGTATGTATATTAGACTGCGCCAAAAATTCCAAATTTCGTTGTTTTTGCCCCTTTGTTGCTTTTGACTTGTAGTCTATTGCTGTAAATACCAACGGTATTTACAAGCAATTTTCGGGATTGTATGAAAATGTGTTTTTTGAGAAAAATTTACCTACGCGCTGCAGGAACCAGACAAGCCGACATATATTTCGATGATACTGGAATTACATCTCTTCATGGACTTTTCTTCCCGGCATTGTGAAAGTCCAACTTACAACACTGTACTGACTTGTATGCTAGAAGGTCTAACACCTTAGGCCACTACCCAGCTTGAAGGTAAACCCTTCTCAGTGTCCATTTATGCATATTTTTATACTTCCATACAGAACATTTCTTTAATTTCAATGCTAACTTATTTGAAAGATTTGCGAATTTTAGGACTTGGTGTGAAACCTATGAAAGAATTTTCTATGCTTAATTAAGCACGAATATTTTTCCATTTATAACATTTAAACTCTTTGTTGCTTTTGACTCGTAGTATATTGCTGTAAATACCGACAGTATTTTCGGAATTGTATGATTGTATGTATATTTTCAAAACTTATATTAATTTTCTTTTTATATTATATTAATTTTAATTTTCTTTGTTGCTTATGACTTGTAGTATATTGCTGTAAATACCGACGGTATTTTCGGGATTGTATGATTGTATGTATATTTTCAAAACTTATATTAATTTTCTTTTTAAGAAAAGTGAAAAAAAATTACTGTATTTTTTCAGATTTTTATATTACAGTCTAGAGGTCTATCATCGCTAGTTTAGATTTTACAGACTTAACCTCCAATTTGGTATAAAAACGACAAATCATTGTTGAAAAACATCAGTTACCTGATCGTATTTTTGTAGGAAATTGAATTCTCTATAAAAGGTACCTAGACTGAAATTTTCACGGTATTCCCGATTTTCGAAAAATGAAAAAATCAGCATCGAATAAAGCTAAATACATATTCTTAAGGGATATTGGATGCTGAATCCGAATTCGATATCATAAAGTCCAATAATATTTTGTGAAGGTTAGTGAAGAACTACGACCTGTTAGGCTACTTCTGATCAGGGATTTGGATTTAGCTCGCCAAAATACATGAAAATTAATGTATTGAGGTCCCTCGTGAAGGGTGGATACCTTGCCGCGGTACGACGGCTTAATTCGATAGCCACAGGGCTACGCTGCCCTTGTGATCATAGCTCCGTACGGCACTTCATCACGAGAGCAGCCTAGCCTCTCTGGCGCGACGACAAAGATCTTCCCCCTCCCAATCCAGGGTGTTATGCGAAACCGTGCCCATTGGACATTTGCAGCCGGGAGGCAAATCGTGGCTGTATTTGAACGGAGCCTCTCTGATACCGGGTCGCCTCAGAGAGTAAGCATGGCCTTACCGCGGTACGGGGCTCTGCCGCGGCGGATGACACATTTTCCCCTAGTCTTCCCTTGGCCTAAGCTGGCTTTGTCCGGCGATGGGTCGTACGAACAAGATGAACTCAAATAACCTAAAACGAAAAACCTAAAAAGCAAACAACGCCAAATTTCACTCCTCAGCAAAGCAGAGCTATGGAGGAGCAGGCGAGAAAGCAACAACAACGCCGGAGGACAACCTCCGTCCCACAATCAAGGAGGGGATCGACAGCGATGGCAACTACGAGTCGGTCAACCAACCCTCTATCAAGTAAGATTGACATGATGGGAGCTAGCACCAGTGCGGTTGCCAACGCAGCTAAGCGGACAACGGCGGATGCTAAACTCCCATCAACCGAGAATATGAAAACCAGTATCTTTACGTCTGTGGCAGCGATCTCACGACCTGGCCTCGGAGTTTCGAAGGAGAAGGAAGCTGCAACTGAGATGTCGGCAAGGAGAGCGACCGCGATGGCAACTACGGGTCCGCACTCCCGGGAGACATCTCCCCGCCGCTTCACATACCACGAGAAAAGATTGGCTGCAAAGATCGTGAAGAGGTATGAAGGGGTACCGCAGGAATCGCTGTCGCCGAATTCCAGTAAATCGGTAGAGCTAGCGAAAGCTGTGATACCGGATTTCCAAAATTCTTACATGCCAAAGAGGTTAAAAGTTAACCCTTTCAAGCGCCAGAGGTCGGACCTGGAGTTAAATCCCGCTCCCAAGCGGCATCAGAATACCCCTGGAGCGGGCAAACTAAGCTTTGCTGAGGTAACTAAGGACAGGATCCTTATAGGCGTCCTTGACCGAGGCAATGACCGTCTGGCCATCCCCAAGGACCGGTGGCATTACGTGCGAAATGAACTCGGCAACATTTTTCTCAACGTTGCTCCGGAGTTTCCGGGTAGTTCGGCGCGAGTAACGGATGCGGGTTGGCACCAGGGTCAGATTAAATTACTCGCATGCGAGGATGCAGCAGCTGCTAAACTGGGTGAAGTCTACAAGGGCGCAAAGGTAGAGGTCGTTGACTGGAAGGACATTCCAGCTCGTCCAAGGGCAAGGGCGTGGATTCCGGCCATCCCTGACGTACCCGAGAGAATTCTCGGGATGCTACGGCTAATGAATCCGTCCCTCCCAACGCATGACTGGAGTGTCAATCTGGTCGGGGATGTGGTAGGGCCCGACAGACCATGAATAAAGTGTCAATCGAGCCCCTCAAAAGGTGCAATGGCCTAGTACACACATTCCAGCTCGTCCAAGGGCAAGGGCGTGGATTCCGGCCATCCCTGACGTACCCGAGAGAATTCTCGGGATGCTACGGCTAATGAATCCGTCCCTCCCAACGCATGACTGGAGTGTCAATCTGGTCGGGGATGTGGTAGGGCCCGACAGACCATGAATAAAGAGTCAATCGAGCCCCTCAAAAGGTGCAATGGCCTAGTACACTACAGCGTAGGCCAGATCGTTATCCACGTAT
The DNA here is from genome assembly GCA_964058755.1 of Campiglossa producta. NCBI lineage: Eukaryota > Metazoa > Arthropoda > Insecta > Diptera > Tephritidae > Campiglossa > Campiglossa producta. The sequence goes on along the minus strand of CAXKVI010000003.1, from coordinate 94,673,974 downwards.
ATCGTGGGGATGCTCAGCGCGCTGCCCTCTCGGCTGCTCCGGGGGAACCGGAAAAGGAATTACCAGAAGAGGAAGCGGAGATTCCGATGCGGAAAGCATGTTATCCGCCATGTCCCTTGGCGATAGTGCTGTGAACAACTCGGAGATGGAGGACAGCCTACAGGACGAGGAAGTCCTCGACGTCACGGTTAACATCTAACGCTACAGGCAGCAGGACTCCTGCAACGCCATATCGGGCAGTTAATCGGAACAACTCGTCGTTGATAGGCAACCTTCGGGATGGGGCAAACCTCGACGACATGGGGACGGCAGGAAAGTCCGTGCGCTCTCATGTTGGTGGTGCTTCAGATTAATCTGCACAAATCTAAAGTGGCTTCGGCTGCTTTAAGTAGTCGTCTTTTTAAAGGCGACGTGGATGTGGTCCTCATCCAAGAACCATTGGTCAATAGCTCGAGAATCTACGGATTGGGGACTAAGGGCTTCAAGCTCATTCGAGCCAGCGAGGAGAGCAAAGTCAGAACGTGTATTTTGGTCAAGTCTGAGTTGAACTCCTTTCTTCTACCTAACTACACCAATGGTGATATTACCGCTATCAGTCTAACGGTCGACAGCACCCGCCTGACGGTGGCGTCGGTCTATATGCCCTACGACGCCGAAGAACCCCCACCACAAACGGAGGTGAAAGACCTGGTGTCAAATTTCTGCATGGGTAATCTTATTCTTGGAGCGGACGCTAATGCTCACCATGTCCAATGGGGGAGCTCCGATAGTAATGTCAGGGGCGAGTCTCTGTTTGATTACCTCTTAACAACCAACCTGGTAATTTGCAACGTGGGTAATGAGCCTACTTTTATCACTAAGACCCGCAGGGAGGTAATAGACCTCACTATCTGTAGTGAAGGCGGTTATGAGTGGGTCAGAAAATGGCGGGTTCTGGAAGAACATTCATTCTCCGACCACCGTTACATAAAAATGGTTCTAGACTTTATTGTAGAACAACCAATCATGAAGCGCAATCCACGTAACACTAATTGGCAGTTACACAATGAAATATTAGACAGAGACCTGCCAGTACTGCCCTCACAAGCCCCCTCATCAGTAGAGGAGCTGGAGGATCTTGTTACTACATTTACATCGGCGCTTTCAAATGCTCTAGGACAGCCTTGTCCAGTGCCAAAACCACGCGGTAAACACAGGCCACATTGGTGGTCCTACGATTTGGACTGGCTCCGCAAATCATGCCGGAAACAATTTAACAAGCCCAAGAGCATCGGCTCTGAGCCTCATTGGCACGAATATAAAGTTAAACTAAGGGCTCAAAACTCGAGCTCACAAAATCTCACATTTTTTAAACTAAGGGCCTACAAAAAAGCTCTGAGACAGGCGAAGAGAACCTCGTGGAAAAATTTCTGCACTGGCGTCGAAAAGGTCGACGACACAGCGAGACTTAGACGAGTCCTCTCGAAAAGTCAAACAGCCATCAGCTATTTGCGAAAACCTGACGGATCCTGGACCAGCACGGAAGAGGAAACCCTTGAGCTGCTCTTGAATACACATTTTCCGGGGAATCTGCATGACGCACCACTAGCACCTGCAACAAACCTGGCAGTAAATATACCCATCACTGAGGAAAGGGTACTGTGGGCAGTTAAGAGCTTTGAACCGTATAAGGCTGCCGGGCCGGACGGGATTATCCCCGCGCAACTTATAAACACGTTGGAGACATCAGCTAAATGGTTGGTATTTCTCTTCACAGCCTGCCTGGCTCTCAACCACATTCCGGGCTCCTGGAGAAGCGCCACGGTAGTGTTTATCCCTAAGGCTGGGAAGGCATCCCACTACGAGCCAAAAGACTACAGACCGATCAGTCTCTCGTCCTTTGTACTCAAAACCTTTGAGAGGATACTAAGCGACTACCTCTCAACGACTATTGATAGCAACCTTATCTCTAGCTACCAGCATGCATACACCAAGAGTAAATCAACAGAAACTGCTCTGCACAGCCTAGTATCTGTCATTGAGAAATCGCTGTGTGAAAAGGACTACCGTCTCGTGGCCTTCTTAGACATTGAGGGGGCTTTCAACAATATAAGCCCGGAGGCGGTCAACTCCGCTCAAACTAATCTGGGCGTAGATAGACCTCTAACTGGTTTAATTGATCAACTTCTAAGAGGAAGGAAAATAGCTTCTTCACTTGGTACGGTTGAGTTATCACGCTATGTCACAAGGGGAACGCCCCAGGGGGTGTTCTTTCCCCGCTTTTGTGGAACCTCACAGTCAACTCGTTGCTACGTGACACAAGCTGGGGGGCGGGAAGATAGTGGCATACGCAGACGATTTAGCTATTGCATTCAGAGGCAAGTTCGCACAAACTCTGTGTGACCTGATGCAAGTAGCACTGCGAGAGGTCTCGAGGTGGTCCTCTCGCTGCGGACTTAGTATCAACCGGGGGAAAGTGGAACTTGTCCTCTTCACCAACCGGTACAAAATACCGCCACTAAGCCTACCAGAACTAGATGGCATGCGCCTGGGCTTGTCGGATAAGGCCAAGTTTCTAGGCATAGTTCTGTACAGGAAATTGAATTGGAAGGAGAATGTTCTTCAGCGCCAGAAGAAAGCTTGCAACGCTCTTTACACATGCAAAAGAGCCATTGGCAAAAAATGGGGGCTCAGCCCTAGAGTATGCAGTTGGATCTACACGGCCATCATTCGCCTAATCATGCTGTATGGAGTCGTCGTATGGTGGCCTGCGCTGAGCAAGGCAACATACCTGAATCTGTTGCGGAAAGTCCATAGATCCAATATGATCTGTATAAGCGGTGCGCTAAGCACAACTCCCAACGAAGCCCTCCAGGTCATTCTGGGCATTTTGCCACTTGATCTGGAAGGGTTTCGGTCAGCGGCGGCATTAGCTCTGCGCCTAAGAGAAACCTCCAGTTGGGGTGCGGGTACTATCGGACACTCCAGTATTCTGGAATCTTACAGCTTTCTCCCTCTAAGCACAGATCGTTGTGCGACCACTACGGTCGGGGATAGCTGTTTCAAAATAAACATTCCCAGCAGAGAAGACTGGGAGAGGACGGATTGGTGTCCCGAAACAAATGGTGGCACTTCCATATACACCGACGGCTCGAAGTTGGTCGGCAGAGTGGGAGGAGGGGTTTATTCAAGGGGTTTGGACCTTGAGCTCTCCTTCAGACTACCTGATCATTGTAGCGTCTTCCAGGCGGAAGTCTCGGCAATCCTGGACGGCGCGGCCTGGTTAAGCAAACGTGTTATCGGAGAAGATATCGCTATTTTCAGCGATAGCCAAGCGGCAATCAAATCCCTTGGCTCATACACGTTCAACTCTGAACTGACGCTCAGCTGTCGTCGATCTCTTCAGGAGCTGGCCCATCAGAACCGCGTAAACCTCATATGGGTCCCGGGACATTGAGGGAAACTGTAAGGTAGACGAGCTTGCCAGGCAGGGCACGACCAAGCAGGTTCTTCAGGATAAAGAGCGCTTAGGTATGCCATTTGCCACATGCAAACTAATGCTGAAGGAGCACACACTCCGTCAAGCCAACGAAAGATGGCTGCAATCCCCAGGCTGTCGGATATCGAAACAAACCTGGCCAAACTGAGATCTTAAAAGGTCTAGACGCATTTATTCCCTAACTAGGAGGGAAATCTGCATATTGATAGGGGTATTAACCGGTCACTGCCTCATTGGTAGGCATGCAGAAAGGCTAGGTGTGCCCTGCCGACGATGCTGCAGGAGTTGCAAAGATGATGAGGAGGAGGAAACAGTGGAGCACCTCATCTGCAACTGTCCGGCTGTAAGCGGCGCGAGAACGCGCTTTTTGGGAGTTCCATTCCTGGATAGCCTAAGCCATTTCCCGGAACTGGACATAAAGGACTTGATGGGCTTCATAAAGTCATCTAAGTGGTTCGAGGAGGAGTAACGGTGTCCCGGGATTCTGCTATGTGGAAAATCCCAACAACTCAGGGATTTTCCATATGGCTGGGTCCCGGGACTGACTTTCCTTGTGTTGGTGGTATCACAACGGGGCTTTCAAAACTGGCCTAAGTGTGCCTCTGCGGCAGCCACATGAACCTAAACTACCTAACCTAATGTATTGAGGTCACAGACCCGTCAACTTTTTTTTTGGTGGCTGCGCCATTTGAAGACTGTAGATCAGGCTCCGGCAGCTAGTGGGACAGTTGTCGGAAAATCTGAGAACCAAGTTCACGCAGATTATTGCGCTCTTTTAACTCTAGAACACTGAAATTGTTGCTGCGCGTGTGAGATCACTATGATCGCACTGGCCAATAAATGGATGTAGTTCCTTATGCTCGCAAGCAACGGCCCAGAAACACAAGCTGTTGTTGTAGTTGTTGTTGCCGTACTTCGCACTGCCAAGTCGGAATAATATGATTCCGGTATGCTCCGGCGAATAGCACGTTGTGGTACTAGCCCGACTGTCTTGGGAACGATTTCGTTGACCCCGTAGTCGGGTTCGAAGTGGATTTTAGTCGGCACTTAAGACCGACATACCTACCTGGGGCATATTCTAAACCCCTAACGCCCTGGGGGTTACGCTTTTGCCTCGGGGTGCTACTGAGTAAGGGAGTTAATTTAATTTCATGACCGCTTCTTACTTATTATATATGAGAAATGTATATTTTTTTGTTATAATATTGGTCTTATAATGATAATTAATCATGTAGAATATCAATAAAAAAAATTTAGCAAAACATTGGATCAAAAACACCAAAAAAGACGGAAATATGATTTTTTTAAATTTAATACTAAATAAGTTTTGAAAAAATAACTTTACAAAAAAAAGTTGTTTAACTTTTTGAAAAAACGAACTTTTGAATTTTTGGCCAGTCTAAAGTGTATTTATATAATTTTCTTTTTTAAATGCTCTCTTTACGCTACTCCTGACTGGCGCTATAAAATAATTTTGTAAATACATAGATGTGCTAGGAAAATATTAATAAAAAAAAATTAACAACCACCCCAAACATTTTCTTCTGAAAGCTTTTGAAGTTTGTTTTAGTTTTGTTTTGAAAAATTAATTGTCTATTTGGTAAGATTTTTATGAAAATTTATTATTTTAACTGAATAATAGCAATTTTTCCTGTTCTGCAGCCTTTAGTCAGCATACAAATACGTTACCTCATCGTTTGAAGCTGAATTTAAATCAAGGAAAAAGCTGGTGTGCATTCTTACAAGAAGCTCATATTTCACCAAAATGCTGGTTCTGAACTTTCCCTCCTCGCTAGCTCGAATGAGCTTGAAGCCAATAATCCCCAATCCGCAGATGCTCGAGCTGTTGACCCAGCGTTCTTGGATGAGGACCACACCCATGTCGCATTTAGAAAGCCGAGGATACTTTAGATTTGTGCAGATTTATTTGAAGCACCAACAACATGAGAGCGCTCAGACTTCCCTTATGTACCCATATCTTCGAGGTCTGCCCCATCCCGGAGGTTCTCTCAACGACGAGTTGGCGTAACGGGAGCCCTGCTGACTGAAGCATCGGAGATAATGCGCTCAGGATTGGCTGCTCCCCGTCCAGCAAGCTGTCTTCCATCTCCGAGCTGTTCACGTCAGTTTGCAAAAGTGCTGTGGCAGATAACATGCTTTTCGCATCGGCCACCTCCTTTCCTCTTGCAGTTCTTCGATATCCGAGCCCCCCGTTGCAGCGGAGATGGCAGCGCGCTCTGCATAGCCATGGTTTACGTGGATAACGATCTGACCTACACTCTAATGCACTAGTTCATTGTAACTTTTAAGGGGCTCAATTTCCTCCTTATTCATGGTGAAGACCATTTGTCTCACTTCAGTCCTCCGTCGGGAGGGACGGATTCATTATCCGCAGCATCGTGAGAATTCTCACAGGGTCTGCAGGGATGGCAGGAATCCATGTCCTTGCCCTTAGCCAAGCCGGAATGTCATTCCAGTCGACGACCTCGATTTTTGCACATTTGTAGACTTCACCCAGTCTTGCAGCTGCTGCCTTGTACAGTGCAACAGTTCATGCGTCGTCACACGCGACTATTTTAATCTGTCCCTGGTGCCAACCCGCATCCGTGACCGCCGCTGGGTGGTACAGCCAGTATTGGAGTCTTCAAATAAACGTCAATAAGAGCGTTAGCGAGTTCCTCCGGACGTGTCGCCACTGGTCTTTGGGGATTGCCAAACGGTCGTTGCCTCGGTCAAGAATGCCTATATGGATCCTGTCCTTAGTTACTTCGGCAAAGCTTGTTTTGCCCACTCCGGGGTGAGGTTTTAACTCCACGCCCGATCTCTTGCGTTTGAAAGGGTTTCCGTTTACCCTCTTTGGCACATAAGTGGGTTGGAAATCCGATATCAGAGATTGCACCAACTCCACCGACTTCCTGGAACTCGGCGACAGCGTTTCCCGCGAGACTCCCTCATATTTCTTCAGAGTTACATACTAGTTTAAGATTAAAAGGTTTAACTTTTTAATGCCGAAATGTACTTTTGGTCCGAATTTTTTTCTCTGGATACGTTGGTACGCAACTTCCAAAATTTTGAGCAAATGGCCATTTAATACAACCCACGTAAGATTTCTTTGCGTGTAATTAGATTAGAGCTTGTACTCCTATCTCTAGTTTCTGTTTGATTATATTGTTTTGTGTTTATTTTTTCATGAAATTTACTGCAGTTGTCTGCTTATTTGTTTATTCGTAGTGGAGTTATTGTTTAAATGTAGGTATTCCACTTTTGCAAATGTATCAGGTAGCGAAGCATCAAACTAGTCAGGAAACATAACAGTATACGAGGGGATTTTTCTGTCTGAAATCGAACTATTCAGAAAAGGACTAATCTCATACCAGTGAAAACTCAAAATTAAAAAATCCCACTAGACCCTGTTTGTAGAACCAGGGCTCGAGCCCGTGACCTTGACTATGTGAGTAGAATACTTTCCTTCCTCCAATATTTCAGTTTTAGAACTTTTTATTGCAGTCCGAAATCTTCCAATTGAAACCTTGTCGGACCTTGCCATGTTAAAAATATCTATCAGTTGCTGGGGAAAAAAGTTGGCCGATTAGTTGGACTAGTTTTGAAGTAGTTTTCAGCTAGTTGGTTTGACTGCAGTGTTCATATTTGCACTACATATAAACAATCGGTAAATACATACATATGTATGTCTGCCTAGCTCCATACATATGTCAGTGGCGGATCAAGGATGTTACTAAAGGGGACTTTGAGATTTTTAATTTTCCCGGGTTGGGAAAATTTACTTACAGAATGTTGATAGTTATTCCTTCTTGTAAAATTAAAGTTTATTCTGCGGAACAAATATTTAGTTGAATTATTCCACAAGTTTTTCCTTCTCAGTTGCGGCCTTCTTCCTCTGTGGACAAATTCGGGTATCTAGAGGAAAACCTTCTAGGCTGGAGCATCTTTGTCCATTCTCATTTTGTCGATGCAGGAAGGGCCATAAGTCTTCTGAAATTTTTTTTTCCAAATAGTCACAAATTCATCTGATCCTCTTTCGAAATTGTAAAAAGGTGAGGTGTGATAATTCGTCATTTGATCACAGCAAAACTTCGTCTTACTGGGGAGTTGCCCTGTCGATTCCGCCACTGGCACATGCACACATACATATGTAAGTACATAGAAGTAAGTAGGATATCAATATTCGAGTATTCGTTCATTGGGGACAAAGTATTAATTGGTGCCAAAGGGGGGGACATAAAAGTAAACCCTTATCCAAGTTAAATAAAGCTTTTGTTTGCTAGAAACTTCATTCTACGTTCTACGCAACAACACGACGGGTGACAACACTAAATTTAATGCAGAAATGACTAGAAGAAGAGGGGAGAGTAATCTGATCAGCGGGCGGTAGGTGCGAGTTGCATATCAAGGAAGTGGCAACGGTGGAAGTAAATAATTAACAAGAGCATCAATAAAATAAAAAAGGGAAAATCAAAAACAACTAAGACCCACATGCTTCAGGATCTCAAAATGCTGGCTGATGACTTGATTAGCAGGATGTATTTCAACTAAAAATTTTAGTGCATGTGAGCGTGTATGTACCCTGCAGTGTAATCGACTAGTTGCAAACTAGTTTAAGTAGTTTTAAAATGTATGTACTCCAACCCCTACTAGTCCGCCAACATATAGGAGTCTATGGGTTATTCTGACGGAGTTTCCCGTTGGGAATTTTTATGGGGAGTCGATAGATATTTCATCGATTTTTACCGAAATCCTCTACCAAATTCCGCTAAAGTTGATGAACTATCTGGGCAGTGCAATAGAGCCGTGGTCGTTATTTCATAAAAAAAAAAAATAATATCCACGGGCTTTATTTCCTCATAGAAAAACAAATAACGTCCGCCGAAAGAAGGCAATAGCGTCCACGGGTACTATTTCTTTCTCGATAAGGAAATAAAGCCCATGGGCGTTTCTCCCATTTAAAAGGAAGTAACGCCCGTTTTTAGGGTCTTTTATTTTTTTACGATTTATCTAAGAAGAAGTAACAGTTTTAATTGCGCGATTTTTTATTTCAAAATTTCAATTTATGTTAACTTACTAACGCCCGCGGGCGCTATTTCCGCGGGCCTTATTGCGCTGCTCAGAACTATCTATCGACTTTCCCGATGGGAATAGTTGATAGACCCTTTAAAGAATTAGTAATTTGAGGGTTTTTTTGATTTTTCTCGACTTTTGACCCTGAACAACTACTTCTTTAGCGCAAATGAGATCGATGGGGTAAGAGTAGGTCGCCTCCCCGTTGGTGCACCCTGGGTAAAGCTAAATGACCTACATGGCTAGTTTCTTGTATTGCCGGTTCTACGAGAACGGTACCAGTACTTGTGCTGTACCCGAAACTACCCGGGCCGTTTTCTTATATCGACCCGGCCAAGAGCAATACACTCGAGGTGACCCTGTCTGACATTTAGGCAGGACTACAGCTCGCTACAACAACAACAACAACATGGGGACTTTTGCAGTATTCTTCCTTGGGGTGAACCTTGTTTACGGTGACCATCCGTTCTGTTTTTGGCAGAACAGTTCTGTTTTTAAGGAGCTTGTTCTGCGTATTTTTTTTCTAAGGAAAATAACAGAAATGTTCTGTTTTTAAGCAAATGTTCTGTTTTTGTTCTGCTTTTTTGTGCCGGCAACCTTTTACAAATGTAATGAATAGCTCTGTAAAGTTAGTTTGCTCAATAATTTCAAAACTTTATGAAAAATTTAAAATCTTTCAAAATATTTTAAAAATAATTTAGTTTATGTTTAACGCGGTCAATTGCTTCAGCGAAATCAAAAATTGAGTACGTTAAAATGCAAAAACGTACCAAATTTGGAAGTTCCGTACCCGGAAAAAAAATCGTACCAAAATTGGTACATTTCGGCCAAAACGGCAACCGTGGTTATGGTAGGTTTTAAATTAACAAGGAAATGTCTCTCACCATCAAGAAATACTATTCACAAAAAGGAAAAATATACTTAAAAAAATTACTTTCAATTGATGCACTTTGGTTGAAATTATTTGCGATTTCAATTTCAATGTTTCGAAGACGTTGGCAACATTTTTTACTGCAAAGAGATGATTACGCCATGAAAAACACTTTTTTTATTCCAAATATTGAGAGTGTAACCCCAAATAGTTTATAGCAGGGTAGCGAAATTTTCACGTGAAGGCAATACCAAGCCTTAAGTAAAAAGAGTTCTGTTTTTTCAAAAAAAAATGTATGGTCACCGTAACCTTATTATACAAGATAAACTAAATTTACCGGACTAGTATTTTTTGATATTATGCATGGAGAAAAGGTGGCTCCAGCTCGAACTTCGTGACAAATAAACAGTAAAAGAAATTTTACAGGCGCGATATCTCAGAACTGGTTAGCCTTAGATAAAAAATGCTAAGACCATATTAGTAGAGAATTTCTAGGTCTACAACTTGGTCTCAGGTAATTTTTCGAAAAACCTTACCGTTTTTTACCCATGGCCCCGAATAACTTTTTTAGCACACATGGGATCGACGAGGACTTTTGAGGTTTGCTATCTAAAGGTAAACCTAGGCCGTATGCAAAAATTTGGCTTTGTGGGAATTATTCTTATTTCATCACTATTTTATGTCTATATTGGCCGGACTATACCTTCAATCCTTTCCTACTAGTTCAATACCAGTTAGAAAATTGTGGTTGTTTACTTTTATATTTTCTGACTAGTTTCGTGCTTCACTACAGGGTGTGTTTGGCGTTTTATTTCCCTTTCTTCTTCTTCTTTACATTTATTTTGCAGCTTTTCTGAGCTGATTTTGTTGCACTTAGAGTTAAGGATATGTAATCGCTTCCACACAATGGATCATCAAGCTAGTTGACTTAGTTGAAAAATGCTCTAAACAATGAGGATTAATGAAACCGATTGTTTAAATATTTATACACATTTGTGTGTCATATGCACCCACATAAAACCATGCATACATATGTATATAAGTGCATTATAGTTTACTTTTTAAAACATCCGCTCGCTCTCATACATAAACGGATAATATTTCGTTGAAAAGCTTCTGATGGTTTTAGAAATTGTTGATTGCAAAGTCGACTTTGATAAGTAAATAAAACTTTGTTCGGGCTGACAGAATGTTTTTGTTGTTCAAAGAACATACCTACCGGTACTTGCATACTTAGGGCCACTTGCATAAAAGCCGATTAAGCCTAATCGGTGATTAACTTGACAGCTCACCATACAAAATACGGTCAAATTTTAACAATCAATAATGTGAGCACAGGGATGCATGTGCTGTTAACATTCATATTATTTCACATAAATTTATGTTCACATGCGTTATTTAACACTGAAATATAATATAATGCGAATAATACGCAATATAAATGCATGAAAAACACGTAAAATGAGAATTGATTCACAAAGCATCTGCTTTTGCAAGTGCTTTTTCCATACGTCAAAATTTACTACTGTCATAATTTAACGTTTCGTTTGGCACAGCAAAATGGCAAATATTCGTTCACCATAGGAAATTTGTTCACCTCATTTTACTCTGACGAAAAATGTTTTCAATTAGCACACAGCCTTATTTGAAAATGATATAGACATTTTTTCAGAATCCACCACGGATGGTGATACTTGCCACGAAGGTATTGTTATTGCTTTCCTTAAAAAACATCATGAACGGCAATCATTATACATAAGTTAAATAAAATATGAATCAGCAATTAATTATATTTTTCATAGTAAGACCACGGTGTTACAAAAAAAACCCCACGTGTAGCCAGTACACGTGAAAGAAGTTAACTTCTTAAATTCAGAAATAACAAAATATGAATAAGGTGTATTTGAGAATGGTTTAGATTCACAATTTCTTACTTCCGGGAAGTGGACCAGGGAACCGATCCATTCGAAAATATCTTATACATGGCGCCCTTCGTGAAGGGTGGACACCTTGCCTCCGGTACGAGGGCTTAAGTCGATAGCCACAGGGCTACGCTACCCTTGTGATCAAATCTCCGCATGGCACTACATCACGAGAGTAGCCTAGCCTCTCTGGCGCGACGACAAAGATCCCCCTCCCAATCCAGGATGTTATGCGATACCGTGCCCATTGGACGTTTGCAGCCGGGAGGCAAATCGTGGCTGTAATCGAACGGAGCTTCTCTGATGCCGGGCCGCCTCAGAGAGTATCTATGGTCTTACCACGGAATAGGGCTCTGCCGCGGCTAACGACACACTTTCCCCTCACTCTTTCCTTGACTCTAAGCTGGCCTTGTCTTGCGATGGGCCGTACGAACAAGATGAAAAACACAAAACAAAACTTTGAACAATCAACAACTTCCTTCACTCCTCAGCAGAGGAAAGCTATGCTGGAGCAAGCGAAAACACAGCGTCGGAGGACAACCTCCACTTAAAAAACAACCGGGGGACTGACAGCGATAGCAACTACAGGTCGGTCAACCGATAAATCTCTAGCAAGTAAGAGTGACTTGATGGGAGTCAGCACCAGTGCGGACAACGGCGCATGCTGAACTTCCATCAACCGCTAGTATGAAAACCAGTCTGTCAACGCCTGTGGCAATGGTCTCACGACCTGGCCTCAGAGATCCAAAGGAAAGAGAAGCAGTAAATGGGCTGTCAGTAAAAGGAGAGACCGCGATGGAAACTACGGGTCCGGACTCCTAAGAGACCACCCCCCGCCGCTCTGTGTACCTGGAAAAACGATTGGTCGCTTGGATCCTGAAGAAATATGAGGGAGTTCCGCAGGAAACGCTGTCGCCGAGTTGCAGGAAGTGTGTGGAGTTAGCACAAACTCTGATACCGGATTTCCAAAGCAGTTATACGCCAAAGAGGAAACCCTTTCAAACGTCCGAGATCGGACGTGGAGTTAACCCCATTCCAAACACCCCCGGAGTGGGCAAACCGAGCTTTGCTGATATAACCAAGGACATGATCCTTATAGGCATTCTTGACCGAGCAACGACGGTTTGGCCTTCCCCAAGGACCAGTGGCGGTACGTCCGGAACGCACGTGGAAACTACGTTTATTTGGAGTCTCCAGGTGGTTCAGCGGCGGACACGGATGCGGGTTGGCACCAGGGACAGATTAAAATTGTCGCGTGCGACGACGCAAGATCTGTTGCACTGTACAAGGCAGCAGCTGCAATACTGGGTGAAGTCTACGAAAGTGCAAAAATCGAGGTCGTCGACTGGAAGGACTTTCCGGCTCGGACAAGGGCAAGGGCATGGATTCCTGCCATCCCTGCAGAGCCTGACAGAATTCTCACGATGCTACGGATAATGAATCCGTCCCTCCCGACGCAGGACTGGAGTGTCACTCTAGTCGGGGATGCGGTAGGGCCTGATAAACAAGTGGTCTTCACCATGAATAAGGAGGCACTAGAGCCCCTTAAAAGGTCTAATGGTCTAGTGCACTACAGTGAAGGCCAGATCGTTATCCACGTATAGCGTGATGATGCACAGCGCGCTGCCATCGCGGCTGCTCCGGGAGTCTCGGAAATCGAAGTACCTCAAAAGGAAACCGAGGAGTCCAACGGGGAAAGCATGTTATCCGCCAACTCGGAGATGGAATACAGCCTGCTGGACGGGGAAGGCCTCGACGTCACGGTGGTAGCAGCCCATCCTGAGCGTAATATCTCTGATGCTTCAGACAGCAGGGATCCCGCTACGCCAAATCGCGCAGTTGCTCTGAGCAACTCGTCGTTGAGACATAGCCTTCGGGACAGGGCAGACATCGACGATATGGGGACGGCAGGGAAGTCTGAGCGCTCTCATGTTGGTGGTGCTTCAGATAAATCTGCACAAATCTAAAGTAGACTCGGCTGCTTTAAGTGGTTGCCTTTCTAAAGGCGACGTGGATGTGGTCCTCATCCAAGAACCCTGGGTCAACAGCTCGAGGAATTGTGGAATGGGGACGAAGGGTTTCAAGCTCATTCGAGCCAGCGAGGAGGGCAAAATCAGAACCTGTATTTTGGTTAAGTCTGACCTCAACCCCTTTCTTCTACCTAACTATACCAATGGTGACATTACCGCCGCCCCAAGTGGCAGCACTCAAGTAAATTATCTTTAAATGAATCAAATTGCCTGTAGCCAAATTTTATCCAAATGACCGATTCCTGAGATATTTTATACCCATAGTGGCATATCTTTCTCTACATTTAAAAAAGTTGATATAGGTGGCAACCCTGTAAACCTATCTAAGCGGCAACACCGATGTATATAATCTTAAAATGAATAAAATTGTGTATATGCCAAATTTTATCCAAATCGGGCAAGCAGTACCCGAAATATACGAAAAAAATAAATAAATTTCGGTTATTTGGCAACCCTAAAGCCCCAACTACTCAAAACTTTACTTCGACTTTACCTCGGACTTTGACTTTGACAGATAAGTTCAATATACGTGTTTCAACGAAACATGGCAAATAGAAAACCCCAGAGCTGAAGCAAGGTTGAAATTTGGCAAACTCTCAAATTTTGCTTGCTTTACTTGCTTTGACAATTAGAAAGTTGATGGCTTTGCTTTAATTTAAGAATTAAATTTGGAGGAAATAATAACTAATTCATTTTTTTCTCTATTAATTTAATAAATTTACCAAAACACGTTTATTGTAGCATACCTCTGAAGTTGAGCGCAAAGTTTTGAGGTTTCAAATGTCAGGCGAGGTTAACAAAGCTTTATGTAATTGACCCTTAAGTTACAACCCTGCTTGAAATTATCTTATTTGGAATACGGTGGAAAATACCTTTCATATGATACCGATATTGACATATCTAGCTCTATATATAAAAAAATTGGGATTGGTGGCAACCCTGTAAATCGCCATAAGTGGCAGCACCCATGAATTCTCCTCGGCCTAGCCATTACAATTTGTGCATTGTTATGATACATTTACACTGCACCAAATGCGTCGCTTTTGGCGAAGTTATTTTGAGAATGTTTGTCCGCAGAATGAATTTGTTTGCCAAATTATACGAACGTAATTTGTTTTGACCTAAATTGGTGATCAAATTCTATCTTCGGATGAACTTTCTCGAAAATACTTGGCCAAAAGCGACGCATTTGGTGCAGTGTAAATGTAGCTTTAGCTAGATCCTAGAATTTCACCTCTTATTTGATTTGCACAGATAAACATCGTGGTGAAAAACCCCTACGCCTAAAAGTCGGCTACAATTTCTATTTCCGTTGCATCATCAGCCATTGCATCATCGAAACTTCATATCGCCGCCTAAGAAGTTTACTTCAAAAAATTCAACTCCTTGCCTGTGTACTGAGGTCGATCAATGTACGTTAAATAAAACACTCCGATTCTGCTTAATAAGTAATAAGCTTTATTCAGTACTAAAAACCGTAGTACAATATCGCGAGTTAATTCACTGTTCAGTACTTCACTGTACAACACTTCAAAATAAACTGATTGAATTGCGTTGTCTTTGCGCCGTTTATATACCCTAGCAAACAGCAGCTTCACAACCTAGAAATGTCTACACATTTCTGGTTTATTCGTGCAACAGTGTTCTCGAAGCGTTTATCTATCGTCATCTCCTCTTTGTGCCACATTCTCAAACACGCGAGCTGCCTCTCCCTCTCTCGCTCTCACGTCATGTATCTAAACAGCTGTAGTTGTGGTAGTGACGCTAGTGATAGAAATACGCTAGAGTTGGGAGATGAGCGATTCTTGAGAACATTCGCCACAATATATACACTGCACCAAATGCGTCGCATTTGGCAAAGTTATTTCGAGAACGTTTGTCCGCAGAATGAAGCTTTCGGCAGAATCAGTCCGTCACATACGTGCCGGAAAAGGAAGAAACTGACAGCCGAGTAGGATGTGTGTATTTTGCATATAAAACGCTACATTGACAAAGTATCAGTCAACGGATCCGGTATCCTTCGCCAATTTTCTACTTTGACGGAACGTTAGCTACGTGACAAATGTCAAAATCAATTTTACCGCCAATTTGACAACGGGATTGTAAAAATTGTGACTATAACAAGTATTACTTGAATATTTTCCATGTTTTTAACCGAAATTTTGCTTTTGTTATGTTTTTTTAATAATTTTCGTTTTGCGCCAATTACTTTGTTGACATATCTGTGTACTTCAACATGACGTACGTCAATCGCTATGTGCCATCCCTGTACGGCACGTACGTTTTACGTCACGTACGTGACGTATTGACGGACTGATTCTGCCGAAAGCTTGAATGTGTTTGCCAAATTAGACAAATTTAATGTAATTTGACCTAATTTGGTGGTCTAATTCTATCTGCGAATGAACGGTCTCGAAAAAACTTGCCAAATGTTACGCATTTGGTGCAGTGTAAATGTAGCTTATGAAGAGTATAAGTACGGTGACCATCCGTTCTGTTTTTGGCAGAACAGTTCTGTTTTTAAGGAGCTTGTTCTGCGTATTTTTTTTTCTAAGGAAAATAACAGAAATGTTCTGTTTTTAAGCAAATGTTCTGTTTTTGTTCTGCTTTTTTGTGCCGGCAACCTTTTCTAACAAATGTAATGAGTAGCTCTGTAAAGTTAGTTTGCTCAATAATGTCAAAACTTTATGAAAAATTTAAAATCTTTCAAAATAATTTAGTTTATGTTTAACGCGGTTAAGTGCTTCAGCGAAATCAAAAATTGATTGTTAAAATTGTTTTTTAAAATGCAAAAACGTACCAAAATTGGGAGTTCCGTACCCGGAAAAAAATTCGTACCAAAAATTATACATTTCGGCCAAAACGTAAACCGTGGTTATGGTAGTTTTTAAATTAACAAGGAAATGTCTCTCACCATCAAGAAATACTATTCACAAAAAGGAAAAATATACTTGAAAAATGACTTTCAATTGATGCACTTTGGTTGAAATTATTTGAGATTGCAATTTCAATGTTTCTAGGACGTTGGCAACATTGTTTACTGCAAAGAGATGATTACGTCATGAAAAACACTTTTTTATTCCAAATATTGAGAGTGTAACCCCAAATCATTGTGTATCAATAACAAGTGTGAACTCTTCTTTTGACAACACACATTAAAATGCCGGTTTGTTTACATCCTGCACATATTAAAATGTCGCCAGCACCGAATAACAGAAAAGCAATGGCGTGTTGTTTAACATCCTGCACACATCAACATGGCGGTCTCCTATCTTTTACCTAATGGTAGAAAGAGATGGCAAGATGGAAAGAAGTGAGACAAAAAAGGAATTTAAAAACGGGAAACTAAACTCACTTTGAAGTTTTCACGACTATGTCTATGATATCACACTTGTTATTAACCACAATCTCAAACAGGTGTTAAACTCATTTTGGAATTTTGACGTTTATCGTCAAGTGAATTCACTTGGTATTTATGCACAATGCCCCAAATAGTTTATAGACGGGTAGCGAAATTTTCACGTGAAGGCAATACCAAGCCTTAAGTAAAAAGAGTTCTGTTTTTTCAAAAAAAAAATTATGGTCACCGTAAGTATAAGCAACACTTGTACAATACCAATACAGAAATGCTGATAAAAGCAACAAGATTTGCTTCTGTTTGAATGCAGTAATAGCAACACACCGACGATGATTGTTTTGGGCACGATATCGTCAAGGAGAATAAGGCTAATATTCAAATGAATTTTGTACACGTCGTTCCAAGGTGCGTCGTACGTTTAAAGAAATTCAAATGACAGTCTCCAAACAAATTTTCGTTTTATCCCTGCCCACATCCCACACTCCCACAAAAAAATAAACGATTTGGCAAAAGATTCGATAAGCAACAACATGAACTAATCGATTAATGATTCGTTCCTGTAATTATTTTGCCATCGCTGTTTACCCCTTCGTTTTTCGTAATTTTTTATGCTTCGGAATTTCTTGCTTTCTGTTTTGCTCAACCTCATCATCGATTTAACTTTACTTGCACAGTTTGCGTTTATTTTGTTATCGGCAACGACTTGATCTTTAGCTGATAAAGGAAAAAGTGCAAAATCGGCAGAACAAAGCGAGCTATTTTAAAGAAATTAGTACATTTCCTCAGTGAATAGTGGTTACTTCATAACATATATAATAAAAAAGGTAAGTTAATTCATTTTATTGTTAGGAACGACCTAAAAATTCACCTACAAGAAGGAAAACTTGCCTGCAATCGGTCCATTTTTGTTGGAAAGTGTCTGCTTGCGTTTTGCTGGGCTTGGGTATCTATCTTCCTCTATTTACCTTGGTATCTATTGCACTAGTGTGTTTTTTGTTGCAGCTTCAAAGTTTAAGAAAAGATATGTAATATTTTTGCAGAATCTGAAGAGTAAGTGCTTCCCGAAAAAGATTTTACTTTTCACAAACTTTTCCTTAAGCACGGAGCAAGCTGCGTTCGAACGAAACCTGTATGCATGATATAACCATGCCTGTATGCACATTCAATAATATGTATGGATGCTGCATTAGGGTGGGTTGAATTTTGTGTGTTGTTGTTGTTGTTGTAACGATGTGTAGTCCTGCCCAACGCGTATTTTTCCTTAACCTAATTGTCATCAATATCTTCTAACGGGAGTCCAAGGAAACTAGCAGTTTCAATAGGGTTGGACCAAAGAGAGATGGGTGTTAGAAGAGTGGGCTCAAATGAGCAAGAAAATAAGTGATTGGTATTGTGCGGGGACGAGCCGCATGCCGGACATACATTCGGCACATCAGGGTTCAGTCTAGATATGTAGGAGTTTAACCTACTACAATATCCAGAGCGTAATTGAGCCAGAGTGACCCTTATCTCTCGAGGAAGATGACGCTCCTCTTCAGAAATGCCAGGTGTTGCGGCATGTAAGACATTGTTTAGCGGACAGAGCGCAGAGTAATGGCCAACAGACGTTGTATGGATATGCCCCAAAGCCTGTTTGTGCACCTGTAGATCAAACGGCGTTGTTATATAGTGACGGATCTCATCAAAATGTTTACGTAGATGCGACCTTATGGTCCTAGGAGGCGGAGCAGTTGTCTACCGGGATGCTGTGGTTTACAGCAATTCAGTAGGTACTGCTTGTTTAGCATTTCAATATGCTCCCTAACTGGAAGCATTTCCACCTCATTATGTATATGAGATATAGGTGACATAAGGACGCACCCCGTAGCGGTTCTGAGCGCGGTGTTTTGACAGGCCTGAAGCTGATTCCAGTGAACGTCTGCAAGCCCCGGCGACCATATCGGCGACGCATAGTTCAGGATCGGCCGACCAATTGCCTTGTACGTTACCAACAACGTTTCTTTGTCTTTACCCCAAGTACTGCCGGCTAGTGACTTGAGGATTTTGTTGCGGCTCTGTAATTTTGAGACAATTGCAGCTGAATGGGCAGCGAAAGTGTGCATGGTGTCAAAAGTCACTCCTAAAATTTTTGGGTGAGCGACAGTAGGTATTTTATGATCACCTACATAGATTTCTAATTCCATGCCAACCTGCGCTGTCCACGTCGTGAATAAGGTCGCCGAAGACTTTGTTGGCGACAATGTCAAGGTTCGGGCAGTGAAGAACTCGACTAGAGAGGGGAGATAACCATTTATTTTAGAGCACAGCTCATCAACGGAAGTACCAGTTGCCAATATCGTGCAATCGTCTAGAGAGGGGAGATAACCACAGCTCATCAACGGAAGTACCAGTTGCCAATATCGTGCAATCGTCTGCGTAAGAAACAATTGTTTAGATTGAGTAGCGATCGTAAGAAGGTAGGTAGAAGTGGCTGCCGCAAAGGCACACCTAGGCCAGTAATAAAAGGCCCGTTGTGATACCACCAAACACTAGGAAAGTCAGTCCCGGGGCCCGGCCATATGGAAAATCCCAGTGCTGTCGGGACTCTCCATATAGCCGAAACCCGGGACTGACACTCCTAACCGACACCGCTACCCCTCCTCGAACCATTTTGATAACTTGATGAAGGCCATCAAGTCCTTTATCAGGTTCCCTATGTACAGTCACTTCTCAGAGCAGAAAACCCAGGACATCGCCATGGATCTCTGCGCAGTGGAACCACCCGGGGTTTTACCTCGGCCAAGGACTGTCACTTTCAATGTAACCCTGTTTAGTATGTTTTGTCCCATTCCGAAACTATCATCCTCCCCCCTTGCAGCAGGGCTGCAAGATATTCTTTTGTTACGGGCGGGCGTTGAGCCGAACCCCGGACCAAAAGAATGGATATGCAGTGTCTGTTGCAAAAAAATATATATTAAACGGTCGCATTCTGTGCAATGCTTCTCGTGTAAGAGATGGCTCCATAAATCTGGATGTTTAGGGCTTAACCTTAACATCCACAGACCCCGTACTTTCTTTAGTACTTTCGTGGCCCCTTGTTGTTTGCGCCGTCGGGCGTCCCGCGGTAAGCGCCGTTCAAGCGCACCACTACCGCCACCTTCTAGTAGCAATACTAATAATAATAATAATAATGTCTTAACGACTAGCAGCATTTCTGCTATACCCGCCACACAAATTCCAGACTGTTGCTCGTGCCTTATGGCGTCAACATCACGCGCAGCAGCTCAACACTCTTGCTCCCACCGGAGCAGTTTAGACATGAGCAACTCCGAGCATCAGTCTCTGTCTGTTTCTTTGTTACACCCCCCCCTCCCGTTTAATTTCTCACGTGAGTCAGGATCAACATCTTCTTGCACCTGTCTCGACGTGTACTGTTTGTCGGCAAAGATTATACACGCTCGCGTCATCGGTCAAATGCAATAACTGCTTAGGCCAATGCCACGTACATCTATGCTCTGGGCTCGCTAACAGGAATCTTTGGACGGATGCGTTCATCGCACCATGCTGTAACACGCCTCAACCTACGACGCCAGCCAACCCGGTTACACCAGGTCCACAGCTAACTAGGCTGAGGCACAGCCTTGGTCTTCGCCTACCAACACCTGGGCGAACACATCCGTCTCTCACGCCTTTGGTTAACTCGACATCGACCCCACCGGCGCACTTCCAAATCTTACAGCACAACTGTAACGGATTAACTGGTAAGATCGCAGAGATAACTAATTTGATGACGCAATATGACATAAAACTTGCCGCAATCCAAGAAACCAAGCTCAGTCCAAGGTCGGACCTCATTACATATGGCGGATATAACATTCACCGGAAAGACCGTCATAGAGTAACAGGAGGTCTGGGAGGTGGTCTAGCGTTCATAACGCACAACTCTGTACAGTATCATCTATTTGATACCGACATCGAAGGAACGGATGATATCTTAGAAAGCCAAGGTATTACCATCCGTACAGGAGATGTCGATCTGCAAATCATTAACATCTACATACCCCCTGTCTCAAGTTGCCCCACCGGTTATCACCCCCCGACATTAGCTTGCTATTACGAGGAGATAACCGCGTGATCCTGGGCGACTTCAATGCGCACCACGACATGTGGCACTCAAACTTGCCAGCAGACAGTAGGGGGCATGTACTCGCAGAACAAATAGATGATACGGCTTTCTGTACATTGAACGGAGACGCCCCAACGAGAGTATCGGGTAACTGCTATAGTTCGCCAGTTTTTTTTTTTTTTTTTAAGTGCAGGACTATTGAACAACACCAATTGGCGACCCATACTCACGTTGGCGTCTGACCATCTCCCAGTAGTCATTACCATCGAACGACCGACGGACTTTATAACACCTGAGCATGGTACATACATCAACTTTAGCCCTGAAAATCCATCGGCCCCGACGGCATTGCCATGAAGATGCTGAAACATCTAGGCCAGGAGGGACACAAATACTTAGCGGCTCTATTCAATCTTTCACTGAACACTTTCGTCATTCCTGAAATATGGAAAAAGGCGAGAGTGGTTCCATTATTAAAACCTAGAAAGCCGGCAAACATAGGCGATTCATATCGCCCTATATCACTTTTGTCGCCGGTAGTGAAGACGCTAGAGTCCATTTTGCTCCCGTATTACACCGCAAATCTGCACCTGGCTAATCATCAACATGGCTTCCGTAAGCTGCACAGCACCACCACCGTACTCAATGCCATTACAACGCAAATAAATAGCGGTCTAAATCAAAACCAACCAAATCACAGGACTGTGTTAGTGGCACTTGACTTGTCGAAAGCTTTTGACACAGTCAACCATGCCACTCTCATACAAGATCTATTAGAAACACAAATACCTGATGGGTTAAAGAGATGGACCGCTAATTACTTGAATGGGCGGCAGGCGTCGGTCAACTTTAGAAACGCAACATCAAAACCAAGACGAATTAGACAGGGGGTGCCACAGGGTGGTGTCCTATCCCCGACACTGTTTAATTTCTATCTATCGAAGATGCCCCCACCACCAGAGGGTGTCTCCGTCGTTTCTTATGCTGACGACTGTACAATAATGGCTGATGAACTCTGTAATAAAATCAACGGTTACCTCTGCGACCTTTCCAGGTTTTTCACAGAGCGAGATCTGACGATATCTCCGACTAAATCAACGGCGACGCTTTTTACGACGTGGACGCACCAGGTGAGAAATGAATTAGACATTTTCGTTGACGGCACTAAGCTACCAACTGTCAGCCACCCAAAGTTATTAGGGATGACATTGGATAATACTTTCTCATTTGCTGGTCATGTGTCTGCAATGGTCTCAAAGGTACGTGGTCGCAACAAGATCCTCAAGTCACTTGCCGGCAGTACTTGGGGAAAAGACAAAGAAACGTTGCTGACTACATATAAGGCCATTGGCCGACCAGTCTTTGACTATGCTGCACCCATATGGTCGCCTAATGTACATAACACCAACTGGACGAAGTTACAAGTCTGCCAAAATACTGCCATCAGAACTGCTACGGGATGTCTCCTCATGTCTTCCGAGTCTCACCTCCATCAGGAGGCAAAACTGCTCAATGTAAAAGAGCATGCGGAAATGCTGAGCAAGCAATTCCTTCAGAACTGCCACAAGCCAGCACATCCAAACCGTCATCTTTTGGACATAGATCCGCCCCCGAGAGACATAAGGAAACATCTCCGTAAACATTATGATGAGATCCGGCATCATATTACCTTGCCGTTTGATCTGCAGAATCATAAGCGGGCTCTAACCGACATCCACACTGAGTCGGTAGATACTTTTGTCGGATCTCTACCTGTGAACCCCGTTCTGAACAGTCCTCCACCGGATATTGCTGAAGAAGAACGCACCTTACCAAGGGAGACAAGAGTTACCCTGGCACAGCTTAGGTCTGGATATAGTGTAAGGTTAAACTCCTACTTGTCCAGACTTAATGACACAATCTCAAACACATGCCCTGCATGTGGTAGGACCCCCCATGATACTCTACATCTCCTCAATTGTTCATTTGAACCTACTCTTCTAACCCCTCTGTCCCTCTGGACAAACCCTGTTGAAACTGCACGTTTCCTTGGACTCCCCTTAGAAGAGCTTGATGAAGATCTTCGGAATGATCATACACTCTAGACAGGGCAATGCATTGTTAACAACAACAACAAGTCCTTTATGTCTAGCTCCGCGACCTGGCTTAAGCTAACCAGGAAGGGAACTCCCAGAGAGCGCCTTCTCGCTCCGCTTAAGGCCGGGCAGTTGCAGATGAGGTGCTCCACCGTTTCCTCTTCCTCATCATCTTTGCAACTCCTGCAGCATCGTCGGTAGGGAACGCCTGCGTGCCTACCAATAATGCAGTGCCCGGGTAAAACACCTATTAATATGGAGATTTCCTTCCTTTTTAGGGCGTATGTGTGTCTAGATCTTTTAAGATCGCATTTTGGCCAGGTTTGTTTGGATATCCGGCACCCTGGGGCTTGTAGCCATCTTTCGTTGGCTTCGCGGAGTGTATGCTCCTTCAGCATTAGCTTGCACGTGGCAAACGGCATACCTATGCGCTCTTTATCTTGAAGAATCTGCTTGGTCGTGCCCTGCCTGGCAAGTTCGTCTGCCCTACAGTTTCCCTCAATGTCCCTGTGTCCCGGGACCCATGTGAGGTTCACGCGGTTCTGTTGGGCCATCTCTTTAAGAGATCGACGACAGCTGAGCGTCAGTTCAGAGTTGAACGAGTAAGAGCCAAGGGACTTGATGGCCGCTTGGCTGTCCCTGAAAATACAGATATCCTGTCCGATGGTGCGTTCACCTATCCAAGTCACGGCGTCCATGATTGCTGAAACTTCAGCCTGGAAGACGCTGCAGTGATCAGGTAGTCTAAAGGAGAGTTCTAGGTCCAAATCCCTTGAGTAAACCCCTCCTCCGACTCTGCCGTCTAACTTCGAGCCGTCGGTGTATATAAAAGTGCCGCCATTAGTAGCGGGACACCGATCTATGTTCTCCCAGTCTTCCCTGCTGGGAATGTTTATTCTAAAACAACAATCTCCGACTGTTGTGGTCGCACACCGATCTGTGCTCAGAGGGAGAAAGCTGTAAGATCTTAGAATACAGGAGTGTCCAATAGTGCTTGCGCCCCAGACGGACGTTTCCCTTAGACGCACAGCCGATGCTGCTGCTGCCCGGTACCCTTCCAGATCGAGTGGCAAAAAGCCAAGAATGGCCTGGAGAGCTTCATTGGGCGTTGTTCTTAACGCCCCGCTTATACAGATCATGCTCGATCTGTGGACTTTCCCTAACAGATTTAGGTTTGTTGCCTTTCTTAGCGCAGGCCACCATACCACGACTCCATACAGCATAATTGGCTGGATTATCGCAGTGTAGATCCATCTGCAAATTTTGGGGCTGAGCCCCCATTTTTTGCCAATGGCTCTTTTACACGTGTAAAGTGCAATGCACGCTTTCCTCTGGCGCTGGATGACATTCTCCTTCCAGTTAAGCTTTCTATCTAGAACTGTGCCTAGGAATTTGGCTTTGTCAGCTAAGTTCAGGCGCACGCCATCTAGTTCTGGTAGGTTCAACGGTGGTATCTTGTACCGCCTGGTATAAAGGACAAGCTCCACCTTTCCCGGGTTGATGCTAAGTCCGCAGCGAGGGGTGTAAGAGTAGGTCGCCTCCCCGTTGGTGCACCCTGGGTAACGCTAAATGACCTATGCACATGGCCTACACGGCTAGTTTCTACGTATTGCTGGTTCTACGAGAACGGTACCAGTACTTGTGCTGTACCCATCGTGCCGAAACGACCCGGGCCGTTTTCTTATATCGACCCGGCCAAGAGCAATACACTCGGGGTGACCCTGTCTGACATTTAGGCAGGGCTACACCTCGTTACAACAACAACAACAACAGGACCATGAAGAAACTTCTCGCAGTGCTACTTGCATCAAGTCACACAGGGTTTGTGGGAATTTGCCCCTATATGCAATAGCTAAATCGTCTGCATATGCCACTATCTTCCCGCCCCCCACCTTGTGTCTCGTAGCAGCGAGTTTACGGTGAGGTTCCATAGGAGCGGGGAGAGAACACCCCCCTGAGGCGTTCCTCTTGTGACATAGCGTGAAAGATCAACTGTTCCCAGTGAAGAAACTATTTTCCTTCCCTTTAGTAGTTGATCAATTAGTCCAATAAGAGACCTATTTATGCCCAGGTTTGTTAAAGCAGTGTTAATAGCCTCCGGCCTTATATTGTTGAAAGCCCCTTCGATGTCCAGAAAGGCCACGAGACAGTACTCCTTTTCATGCAATGATTTTTCAACAATAGAGACTAGGCTGTGGAGCGCAGTTTCCGTTGATTTACCTTTGGTGTATGCATGTTGATAGCTAGAAATAAGGTTGCTATCAATAGTAGAGGAGAGATAATCGCTAATTATCCTCTCGAAGGTTTTAAGTGCAAAAGACGAGAGACTGATCGGTACGTTTCTACGTACTGCCGGTTCTGCGAGAAAGGTACATGTGCTTGCGCAGTACCCTTCGTACCGAAACGACCCAGGCTGTATTTTTTTTATATTACAGCCTGGCCAAGAGCAGTACACCCGAAGTAACCCTGTCTAACGTGTCACGATTCCTCCCCCTAAATTTGTCATCCCTCTAGCAGTTCCTTGCAGCAGGGCTGCTCCTTATTCTCTTGTTCCGGTCTGGCATTGAGCTAAACCCTGGTCCAACAGAATGGTTCTGCTGTGTGTGCCGGAAGAAAATTTATACCAGATGTTCGCATTCGGTGCAATGCACATCTTGTAAAGGTTGGATACACAAGTCTAGTTGCTCCGGACTAGATCCAAAAACACACCGGCCTCTTAGTTTTTTTAAAACGTTCGTGGCGCCTTGCTGTTCACGTCCTAGAACGTCTCGTGGCTCGCGACGCTCCGGCGTAGCACTATCGCCTCCCCCTCGCAATATATATATTGCTAAGCAAGCATTGTGTGTTCCCAGTTGTAGCTCGCGCCCTAGCGCGCTAACACCTCACACAGCAGCTCATAGCTACTCCCTACGTAGCACATCTACAGATGTTGTGAGCACTGCTGAGCTACAACCCCCGCCCCAAAATATTCTCCTCCCCTCTACTTCTTCCGGTACCGGCACAAGTGTGAATCAAGGTCATCAGCTCCTGGTCCCTCACACTATGTGCACTGTTTGTCGGCACAGAATATATGCGTCCAGAGTGCCATCGGTCAAGTGCAATACCTGCCTTGGCCAATGTCACCTGCGCATATGCTCAGGGCTCGCAAACAGAAATCTATGGACTGATGCGTATGTTGCGCCGTGTTGTCGAGCTGTGCAGCCCACATTGCCGACAAATTCTACCTCGTTTCCCAACGAGCGGAATTTGTCGCCTTCAGGACTGCGACGACGATCACGGACTAGCATATTACCTCCACGGCGAGCGCACCAGTCCCTGACTCCCAGAGTGACCATTGCCTCTCCCCCGCATTTCAAAATAATGCAATTAAACTGCAATGGTATAACTGGCAAGATTGTGGAGATCACCAAGTTTATGCAGCAAAACTCCATCAAAATTGCTGCAATCCAGGAGACTAAACTTGGCACCCACTCGGATCTCAGAGCGAGTGGTGGCTACCACATTCTCCGGCATGATCGTACGGACGGTGGGGGTGGTCTTGCGTTCATCATCCACCAAACCGTGCGGTACAGGGAATTTGCATTCAACACCGACCAAGAGGACATACCCCTAGAGCGACAGGGTATTGTCATTTCAGCTGGAGGTGTTGATCTCGAGCTGATAAACATCTACATACCTCCCGTCACCTGTTGTCCCAGAAGTTATCGCCCTGATTTAAGCGATTTCCTACGGGGCGATAACCGTGTCATTATGGGCGATTTTAATGCACACCATGACATGTGGCATTCACGCCATTCTGCTGACGGCAGAGGACGGGAAATAGCCGAGCAAATTGACGCTTCCACATTCTGCGCGGTGAACACGGACGCCCCCACGAGGATGGCAGTAAATTGCAGTAGCTCCCCGGACATAACAATTGTTAGTCCGGGTCTAATAAACTGCATAAACTGGCGCCCAATGGTGGCTTTGGCATCAGATCACCTGCCAATCATCCTGTCCGTTGATCGTGCCCCGGATTTCACCACCTCTGAGAAGAGATCCTACGTAAACTTCAGGAGGGCTGACTGGGTTGGCTTTACTGAGTTTACTGAGAGCTCCTTTGGTGCTCTTCCCATACCGACTGACGTACTCCAAGGTGAAAAGGAGATACGTAAGGTCATAAATAGAGCTGCAGCCCTTTTTATACCAGCTGGGAGAATACAAAATATACGGCCAAACTTCCCAACTGAAGCTGCAGCCCTGGCCAATGAACGTGACCATATACGTAGCATCGATCCCGCAGACCCACAGATCAGTGGTCTCAACGCGGAAATCAGACGGTTGGTAGATGAACACAAACATGCCAAATGGGAGGAGCATCTGAGGTCTTGTAACCTCTCTACCGGTGTTGGAAAATTATGGTCCACAGTCAAATCCCTGTCAAATTCGACGGGCCCACCAAAAAACGTAGACATCACCTTTGGTGATAAGACGTTTAGTGACCCGAAGAAAAGTGCAACGGCCTTTTGCCGACAGTTTGTACCACACCCTGCACAGGACAGGGACAGACGTAGGATCTTCAGGTGTGCGCATAAACACAAAAACAATGCCCCCGTTTCCATCACCGCTACAGAGGTTCGAGTGGCCATCAGGAAAGCCAAAAACTCTAAAGCTATGGGCCCTGACGACATAGCCATGGTGCATTTAAAACACATCGGCGAAGAGGGAGTAAAATACCTCACTACCGTCTTCAATTTGTCCCTGGCCACTTCTGTCATACCTGAAAAATGGAAACAGGCAGTCGTGGTCCCACTACTAAAGCCTGGCAAACCAGCTAACGTAGGGGAGTCTTATCGTCCGATATCGCTCCTCTCGCCAGTAGTGAAGACATTGGAGGCGGTATTACTTCCTCTTTACACATCAAAGTTGAGGTTAGCCGAGTACCAACATGGCTTTAGAAAAATACGGAGCACAACATCTGCTCTAAATGCCATTAACACTCAGATAACTGACGGACTCAACCAGAAAAGCCCTCATCACAGGACGGTTCTAGTTGCTCTTGACCTGTCTCAAGCTTTTGACACAGTAAATCATGGACAACTGGTATCCGATTTGGAAGATTCATCGCTCCCCCCCTGTCTTAAGCGTTGGTCCGCCAATTATCTGAGTGGTCGTCAATCGTCTGTAGTTTTCAGAAACAAAAAATCAAAACCGAGAAAGATTAAACAAGGGGTACCGCAGGGTGGTGTCCTTTCCCCGCTTCTGTTTAATCTTTATATTTCGAGGCTTCCTTCCTCACCAGATGGAGTCTCGATTGTTTCTTACGTAGACGATTGTACGATCCTGGCATCTGGCACTTCCGTTGATGAGCTATGCTCCAGGATCAATGGTTATCTCCCCTCTCTTGTTGAGTTTTTCACTGCCCGGAGCCTGACATTGTCGCCAACGAAGTCCTCGGCGACACTATTCACGACCTGGACGGTGCAAGTTGGCATGGAGTTAGAAATCTACGTAGGCGATCAAAAATTACCTACTGTCTCTCACCCCAAAATCTTAGGGGTAACTTTCGACCCCATGCACAAATTCGCTACTCATTCAACCGCAATTGTCTCTAAGCTACAAAGCCGCAACAAAATTCTCAAGTCGCTAGCCGGCAGCACTTGGGGTAAAGACAAAGAAACGTTGCTGGCAACCTATAAAGCAATTGGTCGGCCGATCCTGAATTACGCGTCGCCGATATGGTCGCCGGGGCTTGCTGAGGTTCATTGGAAAAGACTGCAGGCCTGCCAAAACACCGCACTCAGAACCGCCACGGGATGCGTCCTTATGTCTCCAAAACATCATTTACATCATGAGGTGGAAATGCTCCCAGTTTTGGAGCACAATGAAATGCTAAACAAGCAGTACCTGTTGAACTGTTGCGAACCACAACATCCCAACAAACTACTGCTTGAGTATGAGCCACCTCCTAGGACCGTAAGGGCACATCTACGTGAGCATTTTGATGAGATCCGGCACCTCACACTTTCGCCGTTTGATCCAAAGGTACATACGCAGGCCCTGAAGCACATCCATGACACGTCCGTTGCGTCCTATGTCTCGCTCTGTCCACTGAACGCCGTTTTGCACGCCAAACCACCCCGCGTTGCGGCTGAGGAGCGTCATCTTCCTCGAGAGACAAGGGTCACTCTGGCTCAATTACGCTCTGGATACTGTAGCAGGTTAAACTCCTACTTATCCAGACTAGACCTTGACGTGCCGAATGAATGTCCGGCATGCGGCTCGTCACCCCATAATACCAACCATTTATTTATCTGCTCTTCGGAGCCCACTCTTCTAACACCCATCTCCCTCTGGTCCAACCCTGTCGAAATTGCAAGTTTCCTAGGACTCCCGTTAGAAGAAATTGATGACAATTTAGGCTAAGGAAAAGTACACCCTGGTCAGGGCTACACTTCGTTACAACAACAACAACAACAACAACAGAGACTGATCGGTCTGTAGTCTTTAGGCTCATAGTGTGAGGCCTTCCCAGCCTTTGGAATAAAGACTACCGTGGCGCTTCTCCAGGAGCACGGAATGTAATTAAGATCCAGGCAGGCTGAATAGAGAACTACCAGCCATTTAGCTGATATTTCCAGCGTGTTTATGAGTTGTGCGGGGAAAATCCCGTCTGGCCCAGCTGCCTTGAACGGCTCAAAGCTTTTGATTGCCCACCTTACCCTTTCCTCCGTAATGGGTATGTTTACCGCCAGGTTTGTTGCAGATGCTACAGGTGCATCATACAAGTTCCCCGGAAAGTGTGTGTTCAGGAGCAGCTCCAGGGTTTCCCCTTCCGTGCTGGTCCAAGATCCGTCAGGCTTCCGTAAATAGCTAATGGCTGTTTGAGTTTTTGATAGCACTCGTCTAAGTCTCGCTGTATCATCGACTTTTTCGACCCCGGTGCAGAAATTTCTCCACGAAGTTCTCTTCGCTTGCCTTAGAGCCTTTTTATAGGCCCTCAGTTTAGCTTTATATTCGAGCCATTCAGGCTCCGTACCGATGCTCTTGGCCTTGTTAAATTGCTTCCTGCATGATATACGGAACGAATCCAGGTCGTAAGACCACCAGTGGGGTCTATGTTTGCCGCGTGGTTTTGGTACTGGACAAGCCTGCTCTAGGGCATTTGAGAGCGCCGTTGTAAAGGTCGTTACCAGATCATCCAGTTCTCCTACTGATGAGGGGGCTTGTGGCGGTAATACTGGTAGGTCCCTAGCTAATATTTGGTTATGTAGCTGCCAGTCAGTGTTGCGTGGATTTCGTTTCATAACTGGCTGCTCAACAATAAAGTCTAACACAATTTCTATGTACCGATGGTCAGAAAATGAATGCTCATCAAGAACACGCCATTTTCTGACCCACTCATAAGCGCCTTCGCTACAAACAGTGAGGTCTATAACCTCCCTACGAGCTTTAGATATAAAAGTAGGCTCGTTACCCACGTTACAAACCACCAGGTTAGTTGTTAGTAGGTAGTCAAACAGAGACTCGCCCCTAGCGGTAATATCGGAGCTTCCCCACTGGACGTGGTGAGCATTAGCGTCAGCTCCAATAATAAGATGGCCCGTACAGAAATTATCCACCAGATCTTTCACCTCCTTTTGTGGAGGAGGTTCTTCGGCGTCATAGGGCATATAGACCGACGCCATCGTTAGGCTGGTGCTGCCGACTGTTAAGCTGGCAGCTGTAACGTCACCATTTGAGTAGTTGGGTAATAGAAAGGTGTTTAGCTCAGACTTTACCAAAATACAGGTTCTGACCTTGCCCTCATCATTGGCTTGGATGAGCTTGTACCCCTTAGTCCCCAATCCACAGATCCTAGAGCTATTGACCCAGGGCTCTTGGATAAGGACCACGTCTACGTCGCCTTTGGAAAGACGACTGCTTAAAACAGCCGAGGCTGCTTTAGATTTGTGCAGATTTATCTGAAGCACCACCAACATGAGAGAGCTCAGACTTCCCTGCCGCCAGCGTGTCGTCGAGGTCTGGCCTGTTCCGGGGGCTGTCTCTCAACGAGGAGTTGTTCAGAGCACCTGCACGATTTGGCGTGGCGGGAACCCTGCTGTCTGAAGCAGCATCAACTTTAGTGTGCTCAGGTTTAGCCACGATCGTGACGTCGAGGCCTTCTTCGTCAAGCAGGTTTTCTTCTATCGCCGAGTTGTTCGCAGCACCATCGCAATTTGACGTGGCGGATAACATACTTTCCGCGTCGGACTCCTCTGCTTCCCCTTCCGATGCCTCGATCTCCGAGTCCTCCGGAGCGTCCGGAATAGCAGCGCGCTGTGCATCGCCACGGTATACGTGGATCACGATCTGACCCAAGCCGTAATGCACTCGTCCGTTGCACCGTTTAAGGGGCTCGAGCGCCTCCTTATTCAGAGTGATAACCACCTGTCTATTGGGCCCAACCACATCATCGACCAATCCTGCGTCGGGAGAGACGGATTCCAGACCTGCAGCATCTCAAGAATATTCTCGGGTTCTGCAGGGACGGCAGGAATCCATGCCCTTGCCCTTGGCCGAGCAGGAATGTCCTTCCAGTCGACGACATCTAGTCTTGCCCCTGGGTAGACTTCACCCAGTCTTGCAACTGCTGCCTTATACAGTGCGACAGTTCTTGCATCCTCGCACGCGAATATTTTGATCTGACCTTGGTGCCAGCCCGCGTCAGTACCTCGCGGCGGACTACCCGGAGACTCACGCATTAAGTCGAGGAGGGCCCTGCCCATTTCATTCCGGACATAC
The DNA here is from genome assembly GCA_964058755.1 of Campiglossa producta. Classification (NCBI taxonomy): domain Eukaryota; kingdom Metazoa; phylum Arthropoda; class Insecta; order Diptera; family Tephritidae; genus Campiglossa; species Campiglossa producta. The sequence goes on along the minus strand of CAXKVI010000003.1, from coordinate 94,642,296 downwards.
AGCCACCGGTCTTTGGGGATGGACCAACGGTCGTTACCTCGGTCAATGAAACCTATAAGGATTCTGTCCTTGGTTACTTCAGCAAAGCTGAGTTTTCCCACTACGGGGTTGAACTGATGCCGCTTCGGATGGGGGTTTACCTCTCCGTCCGATCTCTGGCGTTTGAAGGGATTACCGTTCACCCTCTTAGGCACATAGGGCCTCTGGAAATTTGGTATCAGAGCTTTCGCTTCCTCCACCATCTTCCTTTCTTCCGGCGACAGCTTCTCCTGCGATGCTCCCTCATATTTTTTAAGGATCCTTGCGGCCTTTCTTTTATCCCACTACGCAAAGCGTCGGGGAGATGCCTCTTGGGGGGGATTCAGACTCGTAGTTGCCATCGCGGTCTCTCCCTTTGCGGCGTCGTCCTTCTCTTTCGAAACTCTGAAACCAGGTCGTGAGACCATTGCCCCAGATGTGAAGAGATTGGGTTTCGTACCAGCGCTTGATGGAAGTTTAGCTTCCGCCGTTTTCTGCTTGACTGCGTAGGCAGCCGCACTGCTGCTTGCTCCCATCAAGTCACTCTTACTTGATAGCAGTTTGGGGGATGACTGACCCGTAGTTTCCGACGCTGTCGGCCTCCCAGTTAACTTTGAGGCAGAGTTTGTCCTCCGGCATTGTGTTTTCGCTTGCTCCAGCATAGTTCTTCTCTGCTGCGGAGTAAACGAAGTCGTTAATTGCTTTGTATTTTGTGTGTTCTTCATCTTGTTCGTACGACCCCTCGCCGGACAAGGCCAGCTTAGGCTCAAGGGTAGTGTAAGGGGAAGTGTGTCGTCCGCCGCGGCAGAGCCCCATACCGCGGTAAGACCATAGTTACTCCCTGAGGCGGCCCGGTATCAGTGAGGCTCCGTTCGACTACAGCCACGATTTGCCTCCCGGCTGCAAACGTCCAATGGGCACGGTATCGCATAACACCCTGGATTGGGAGGGAAAAGTTTTGCACATTTATATAGCGAGCCGCTTGCTTCAAGACAGACGCTCGCTTACAGCCGCACCTCATGGGGAGTGACGAGTCTTCCAAATCAGCTACAAGTTGCCCATGATTTACAGTGTCAAAAGCTTGACTCAAATCAAGTGCAACTAGAACCGTCCTGTCATTAGGCCTGTTTTGATTTAGACCGTCAGTTATCTGAGTGTTTATGACATTTCACGTATTGCCGGTTCTGCGAGAACGGTATTTGTACCTGTACAATACCCTTCGTACCGAAACGACCTGGGTTGTTTTTTTTTATAATGACTCGGCCAAGAGCAATACATTTCGAAGTGACCCTGTCTAACGCGTCACGATTCCCTCACCTTCCGGATGGCCTCTTGAACCTCTGTAGCGGTGATGGGAACGGGGGCATAGTTTTTGTGTTTATGCGCACGCCTGAAGATTCCACGTCTAGTCCTGTCTTGCGCAGGGTGTGGGACATATTGTCGACAAAAAGCCTGTGCACATTTCCTGGGGTCATTTATTGTCTTGTCACCAAAGGTAATGTCGACATTTTTTGGTGGACCCGAAGGATTCGACAAGGACTTGACGGTGGACCATAATTTCCCAACACCGGTAGAGAGGTTACAAGACCTGAGGTGCTCCTCCCATTTGGTTTGTTTGTGTTCGTTAACCAGCCGTCTGATTTCCACGTTGAGATCACCGATCTGTGGGTCAGAGGGATCGATGTTGCGTATGAGGTCACGTTCGTTGGCCAAGGCTGCGGCCTCAGCTGGGAAGTTAGGCCTAATATCTTTTATCCTACCAGCTGGTATAAAACGGGCTGTAGCCTTTTTAATGACCTCACGTATGTTACGCTCGCCAACGTGTACGTCATTGGGAATGGAAAGATCACCAAAGGAGCTCTCCGTGAATTCCAAAAAGCCGACCCAATTAGCTCTTTTGAAATTCACGTATGTTCTTTTCTCCGATGTAACGAAATCCGTGGCACGACCGACGGACAGGATGATAGGCAGGTGGTCGGATGACAGGGCCACCATAGGTTGCCAGTTGATGCTGTTAATTAACCCCGGGCTAACAATGGTTAGGTCCGGGGAGCTACTGCAGTTAACAGCCATCCTAGTTGAGGAGTCTCCGTTCACAGTACAGAAAGAGGAGTTATCAATTTGCTCGGCTAATTCCCGTCCTCTGCCGTCCACAGAAAGGTGTGAATGCCACATATCATGATGGGCATTAAAATCGCCCATGATGATACTGTTATCGCCACAAAGAAACGCCCTAAGGTCAGGACGATAACTTCTGGGGCAGCAGGTGACGGGAGGAATGTATATATTGATTAGCTCGAGATCAACGCCACCAGCTTGTATAACTATACCTTGACACTCTAAAGGTAAGTCTCTTTGGTCAGTGTTGATATCAAATTCCCTATACTGCACCGTATGGTGAACAAGGAACGCGAGACCACCTCCGCCGTCCGTACGGTCATGCCGGAGTACGTGGTAGCCTCCACTCGCTCGGAGATTCAAGTGGGGGCCAAGTTTTGTCTCCTGGATTGCAGCAATTTTGATTTTATGTAGCTGCATAAATGTGGTTATCTCCGCTATCTTGCCGGTCACGCCGTTGCAGTTAAATTGCAACAATTTAAATTGCGAAGGAGAGGCAATGGCCACTCTGGGAGTTAAAGACTGATGTGTTCGCCTAGATGGTGGTAGGTTATGTCGCGATATTGATCTCCGTTGCAGTCCTGAAGCCGGCGGAATTCGTTCGCTATTAGATGAGTGTACATCCGTCGGCGTTGAGGGCTGCACAACTCGACAGCAAGGCGCGACAAACACATCAGTCCAGAGATTTCTGTTTGCGAGCCCAGGACATATGCGTAGGTGACACAGGCCTAGGCAGGAGTTGCACTTGACCGATGCGACAGACGCATATATCCTGTGCCGACATACAGTGCACGAAGAGTGAGGGACCAGAAGTTGATGGACTTGACTTTCATTTGTGCTAGTGCCGGAAGAAGTTAGTAAAGAGTTTAGAGACGGGGGCTGAAGCTCAGTAGTGCTACAAGCATCAACTGATGTGCTACGAAGAAAGTAGCCATGAGTGGGTGCTTGTGCTGTTGATGCACTAGGAAGTAAGCTACAGCCGGGAACACATATATTCTGCTGGGCAATATAATTATTGCAGGTCGTGGAGACTTGATTATTAGAGGGCGATAAAGCAACATATGAGCGTCGCTTGCCTCGGGACGTCCTAGGACGTGAACAGCAGGGCGCCACAAAACTTTTATAGAAACTAGTGGGCCGATGTGTTTTTGGATCTAGTCCGGAACAACTAGATTTATGCAACCAACCTTTGCATGATGCACACTGTACTGAGTGTGATATTTTCTTCCGACAAACGCAGCAGAACCATTCTTTTGGGCCAGGATTTGGCTCAATGCCAGCCCGGATCAAGAGAATAAGGAGCAGCCGTGCTGCAAGGGGCTGTTCCGGGGATGACAATAGGTGAGGGAATCGTGACGCGTTAGACAGCGTCACTTCGAAATGTATTGCTCTTGGCCGAGTCATTATAAAAAAAAAACAACCCGGGTCGTTTCGGTACGAAGGGTATTGTACAGGTACAAATACCGTTCTCGTAGAACCGAAATGTGTGTTAACAAACAACAGTTTAATTTCTGCGGAAATCACACCAGCGATTGACTTTCCGAGAGTGCAGCATGCCTAGGAATTTTGGTATTTGTTTCCTTTAGCGGTCAACTGCTAATATATTAGTTAAAATTATGGAACGGGGCTCAAAGGACGGGGTTTGGCCTCAGATTCGCGAATCCGGAAGCAATTTTTTAATTTTTTGTTTCAGTGAAAAGTTATGGCGCCACAGTACCCATTTTTTTACGTTTTTAGGCGCAGTCTAATGTAATTAAAACAACCACATGAAAACTTGCAACTTTGGTTGCATATATCTCTTCAGAGAAGCAAAATATTAAAAAAAAAAAAAAACGCTTCTGAATTCGTGATCCTGGGGCCAAACCCCGCCCCATAATTTTACTTAATTTATTAGCAGTTGACAGCTAAAGTAGGCCATTACCTAATATTTTTAATCAAAGTGGCAAGTTTTCATGTGGTTGCTGTAATTTTATTAGGCTGTACCTAAAAACGTGCGAAATAATTTATACCATGGCGAAATCCTCGGTTATGGCTACAACTTGGCATGGCGTAGCCCAGGGTTATTTATCATAAGCGCAGCCGAAGGTCTTCAACTCAGAAAGGTGTTCTGCACATAAATACCATGGATCGCCCCAATTTTGGTATCGGACCCGGGTCAATTTTCGGTTTTTTGACCATAACTTTCCACAGAAACAAAATATTGAAAAAGCGCTTCCGCGCTTCTTTTGAGCCCCCTCCCATAATTTTAGCTAATTTGTTAGCAGTTGACAGCTAAGGCCTGGTTTTCATTAAGTCAAATTTTGACAAATTCTATCGACTCTTGATATAATTGAGATATTCAATTTCTGTTTTCAGATTCTTAATCTAGACGTTTTTGGGTACCTCATTTGATATTTTGTATACGATTTTCGGTAGGCACCCATATATTCGCCGGCTCCAAAGTAAACAGAAGTATTTCAAAATTTAAATTGTTTTTGAAACGGCATTCAAAATTTCATTTTTACAATGGAGTTCTATGAAAAAATAAAAGTTTGAAATGCTGTTTTCCCAAACATTCTAAAAAGTAAAGTACCTGGGTGACCGAGCTTGTTCGGTGCTATCAATTTAATGCTAACTTTACTTGCCAACCTTGTGAGGATTTGTTACACTGTCCTTTATATGTGGGCAAATTATTAAAAAATTTTAATTTTCGTAGCCGTAATGGGCCTTTTGCGGACAACCCTACTTGAATATATTTTAGTTGGTATGTCAGCGAAAATACCTTTCATTTGATACCCATATTGGCATATCTAGCTCCATAAATAAAAAAATTAAATAGGTGGCAACCTAGTAAACCACCGCAAGTGGCATCCCTGTAAACCACCCCAAGTGACAACCCCAAAGTGTGTAGTCTTAGAATCAATCATACTATCTATGTGCCAAATTTCATCCCATTCGGTCAAGTGGGTCTCGAGATAGTACCGGACCTACAAATATACAAATATACTCCGGTGAGGTAGCAACCCTAGGTGACAACCCTACTTGAAAATATTTTAGTTGATATTTCTGCGAAAATACCTTTCATTTGATACTCATAATGGCATATCTAGCATATAGTCTTAGAATAAATCACACTATCTACATATATGCCAAATTTCATTCCAATCGGTCAAGCGGTTCTCGAGATAGTACCGGACTTACAAATATACAAATAATGTAAAACCTACAGTACCTCCACATTTATAAGTACGCCTAAATCTATGCCCATATTCCGTGTAGCATATGGAAAATATGACGCGGACTTATGTAAAAGATATGTAAATGTGCACACTTAAAGCAAAAAATAAAATCGAAATAGTACACTGTTTCGGGATCGTTTCGGGATCATTTCGATGTTATATCATACGATGTCATATCATATGATGTCATTTCGTATGATGTCTAATCATATGATGTCATATCATATGATGCAATATAACATGATGTCATATCATATGAAGGACATATCATATGATGTCATATCATATCATAAATAAATAAAATTAAATAGGTGGCAACCCTGTAAGCCGCCCCAAGAGACAACTCCAAAGCATATATTCTTAGAATCAATTATACTATCTATATGCCAATTTTCATCCCCATCGGTCAAGCGGTTCTCGAGATAGTACCGGATCTACAAGTATACAAATATACTCCGGTGAGGTGGCAAACCTACTTGAAAGTATTTTAGTTGGTATGTCAGCGAAAATACCTTTCATTTGATACCCATATTGGCATATCTAGCTCCATAAATAAAAAAATGTAAATAGGTGACAACCCTGTAAACCACCCCAAGTGGCAACCCCAAAGCATATAGTCTTAGAATAAATCATACTATTTATATGCCAAATTTCATCCCAATCGGTCAAATGGTTCTCGAGATAGTACCGGACCTACAAATATACAAGTTTAGCTCGTTTAAAGTTATTAGATACATCTGTTTACTTTGGAACCTGCGATATGATGAATTTCATATAAACCCAATATGCATACCTACCCAAACACAACCTCATGTTTAGAAGTTGCATTTTCGAAAAATTGCTAGGGAGGATGATTCTACCCGGGTACCCGGGCCGTTCGAATATCCGGGAATGCTATTACCCCGGTAATACCTGGGCATCATATGGCAAACTTCTACTGTTGTTGTTGTTGTTGTTAACAATGCATTGCCCTGCCTAGAGTGTAGGATCATTCCGAAGATCTTCAAGCTCTTCTAACGGGAGTCCAAGGAAACGTGCCGATTGAACAGGGTTGGTCCAGAAAGACAGAGGGGTTAAAAGAGTAGGTTCAATTGAACAATTGAAGAGATGTAGGGTATCATGGGGGGTCCTACCACATGCAGGCCATGTGTTTGAAATTGTATCATTCAGTCTGGATAAGTAGGAGTTTAACCTCACACTGTATCCAGACCTAAGCTGTGCCATGGTGACTCTTGCCTCCCTTGGTAAGGTGCGTTCTTCTTCAGCAATATCCGGTGGAGGACTGTTTAGAACGGGATTCACCGGTAGAGATCTGACAAAAGTGTCTACGGACTCGGTGTCCAAAAGATGACGGTTTGGATGTGCTGGCTTGTGGCAGTTCAGAAGGAATTGCCTGCTAAGTATTTCTGCGTGCTCTTTTACATTGAGCAGTTTTGTCTCTTGATGGAGGTGAGACTCGGGAGACATGAAGAGACATCCCGTAGCAGTTCTGATAGCGGTATTTTGGCAGACTTGTAACTTCGTCCAGTTGGTGTTATGCACATTAGGCGACCATATGGGTGCGGCATAGTCAAAGACTGGTCGGCCAATGGCCTTATATGTAGTCAGCAACGTTTCTTTGTCTTTTCCCCAAGTACTGCCGGCAAGTGACTTGAGGATCTTGTTGCGACCACGCACCTTTGAGAAAATCAAAAAATAGGTTCCCTTATGTACAGTCACTTCTCAGAGCAGAAAACCCAGGACATCGCCATGGATCTCTGCGCAGTGGAACCACTCGGGGTTTTACCTCGGCCAAGGACTGTCACTTTCAATGTAACCCTGTTTAGTTTGTTTTGCCCCATTCCGAAACTTCTACTGTAAGCATGCTTGGTTTCTTTCAAATATTCAATTCAGTCTAACAGGCGCACAGAATTAAAATGTAAGCAAATAAAAAGGGCTGAAATAAAAATTAAGCTAATACAGTTTTGAGCAAAACATAAGAACCGTAAACGGAAATTTATACAATTTCTTTGATATCAATTTGTGATGTAAACTTATAAAGCTGTTAGCAATAATAAGTGTTATAGTAAGAGCATACAAATGTGGAGAAAATTAAGAAGTCTCTACAGAAAGGTCCTGTTAAATTTGCATGAGATAATGAGGCAGATAGTGTTGTTTTAACAGAGGCATGATGTGTTGAAAGAAATTCATGTAAGTTTTACAGGAAGTCATGTGAATTTTACACGATGTCAAGTTTTTCAACATGAGCAATAGTATTGAAAAACTAAAAAATTACCGGGAAAGTGTTGATTTTACATGAACATTATTCCCGAATATCCTATGTACTTATCGTCGCTGCGTCTGCAAAAGCAGATATCTATTTTTTTTTTTTTTAATTTGTATTTGATACTTATTTAGCATGGTCCACTCCCAACAGTTCTGCGTTTTCAGTTTTTTTATATTTCCTCTAGTTTAGAAAATTTTAGAAGTTATCGAAAAGATCTCTGTCTGGTTAAGTATACACTCATTTGGTAATTTTTTTTAATGCAGATGCAACTGATGAGTGTGCTTTGATTTTTTACTATCCAAAACCTCATAAAATGACTGCATGTACTCAAAAATGCAAGATTCATTGCAGAAAGAATGATTTAGAGGCAGATATACATAGATACGCTGAAAAAATGCGCAAATCATTAAAACGGCCAAGTCGGCCAAAAAAATAAAAAAACTAATGTCACAAATCATAGAAACACAATCAGCATAAGATCTTCCCAAAAGAAAGTGGTAAAATATGCCCTTGGATAGCCATGAACCAGTTTTTTCTCTGTAGCAAAGGATGATTGCAAGGCTGCACAACACAATAAACAAATTTTTTTTGAAAGTAACGTTATTAAGAAAAATTTATTTCACTAGCATCAAAAGCAAAATCAAGAATTTTCGTTTCTATTTGATATTTCGAAGTTTAAGTATTGCTTGTATGGAAAAATATACTCTAACTCAAACAATCAAAATAAACAAAATTTTTTGGGACTTTGATTTTGATTTCAATGAAAGGAAAAGCTTTTCGTTGATCTAAGATTTATAAATAAAGGTCATGGTTCAATTATTACCAGGTTAGCTCTTCCCTGACAGATTTTGTCAATTGCGGCCATCTTGCTCCCCGAAAAATTGTCATTCACATTCTGGGTAGCCTTTTAGCAAAATCATGTAAAAAAGTAGTTTAAAATAGTAGTAGTTAGAAAAATAGTAAGGGTTGGGTTTTGAAAAATTGATGAATTTATCATTAATAACTCTCAATATTCATGTATACTCAGCACTTCAACCTTTTCCTTCTGTGATTTGAGTATGTTATTTTCATTCTTAATCATCAGCCAAGTGTGCATGAAAGAGCTAGAGATAAATTAATTGGAACTGGTTAAAGATGGTTAAAGACGTCGACATAGTTCAGCGAATTAAAACCCAGCGGCTTCGCTGGCTAGGTCACGTGGTGAGAATGAACGAAGACCCAGAAGGTATTCTTATCGGCACCCGCCGGTGGAAGTAGAGGAAGAGGCCACCTCTCCGATGGCAGGACCATGTGGAGGCAGATCTGAGAACACGGGGTGTCTCCAAGTGGCTCAACAAAGAACCGACTGGCCATCTGGCCGTCTAACGGCCAAAATCGCCTAGGCGGTTAAAGGCTATTTTAAGTAAGTAAGTAAGTAAGGTTATATATGGTTAGTAAAGCATAAGATCTTCCCAAAAGAAAGTGGTAAAATATGCCCTTGGATAGCCATGAACCAGTCTTTTCTCTGTAGCAAAGGATGATTGCAAGGCTGCACAACAAAATAAAGAAATTTTTTTTGAAAGTAACGTTATTAAAAAAAATATATTAAAAAAAATTTATTTCACTAGCATCAAAAGCAAAATCAAGAATTTTCGTTTCTATTTGATATTTCGAAGTTTAAGTATTGTTTGTATGGAAAAATATACTCTAACTCAAACAATCAAAATAAACAAAATTTTTTGGGACTTTGATTTTGATTTCAATGAAAGGAAAAGCTTTTCGTTGATCTAAGATTTATAAATAAAGGTCATGGTTCAATTATTACCAGGTTAGCTCTTCCCTGACAGATTTTGTCAATTGCGGCCATCTTGCTCCCCGAAAAATTGTCATTCACATTCTGGGTAGCCTTTTAGAAAAATCATGTAAAAAAGTAGTTTAAAATAGTAGTAGTTAGAAAAATAGTAAGGGTTGGGTTTTGAAAAATTGATGAATTTATCATTAATAACTCTCAATATTCATGTATACTCAGCACTTCAACCTTTTCCTTCTGTGATTTGAGTATGTTATTTTCATTCTTAATCATCAGCCAAGTGTGCATGAAAGAGCTAGAGATAAATTAATTGAAACTGGTTAAAGATGGTTAAAGACGTCGACATAGTTCAGCGAATTAAAACCCAGCGGCTTCGCTGGCTAGGTCACGTGGTGAGAATGAACGAAGACCCAGAAGGTATTCTTATCGGCACCCGCCGGTGGAAGTAGAGGAAGAGGCCACCTCTCCGATGGCAGGACCATGTGGAGGCAGATCTGAGAACACGGGGTGTCTCCAAGTGGCTCAACAAAGAACCGACTGGCCATCTGGCCGTCTAACGGCCAAAATCGCCTAGGCGGTTAAAGGCTATTTTAAGTAAGTAAGTAAGTAAGGTTATATATGGTTAGTAAAGCATAAGATCTTCCCAAAAGAAAGTGGTAAAATATGCCCTTGGATAGCCATGAACCAGTCTTTTCTCTGTAGCAAAGGATGATTGCAAGGCTGCACAACAAAATAAACAAATTTTTTTTGAAAGTAACGTTATTAAAAAAAATATATTAAAAAAAATTTATTTCACTAGCATCAAAAGCAAAATCAAGAATTTTCGTTTCTATTTGATATTTCGAAGTTTAAGTATTGTTTGTATGGAAAAATATACTCTAACTCAAACAATCAAAATAAACAAAATTTTTTGGGACTTTGATTTTGATTTCAATGAAAGGAAAAGCTTTTCGTTGATCTAAGATTTATAAATAAAGGTCATGGTTCAATTATTACCAGGTTAGCTCTTCCCTGACAGATTTTGTCAATTGCGGCCATCTTGCTCCCCGAAAAATTGTCATTCACATTCTGGGTAGCCTTTTAGAAAAATCATGTAAAAAAGTAGTTTAAAATAGTAGTAGTTAGAAAAATAGTAAGGGTTGGGTTTTGAAAAATTGATGAATTTATCATTAATAACTCTCAATATTCATGTATACTCAGCACTTCAACCTTTTCCTTCTGTGATTTGAGTATGTTATTTTCATTCTTAATCATCAGCCAAGTGTGCATGAAAGAGCTAGAGATAAATTAATTGAAACTGGTTAAAGATGGTTAAAGACGTCGACATAGTTCAGCGAATTAAAACCCAGCGGCTTCGCTGGCTAGGTCACGTGGTGAGAATGAACTAAGACGCTCCGACCCAGAAGGTATTCTTATCGGCACCCGCCGGTGGAAGTAGAGGAAGAGGCCACCTCTCCGATGGCAGGACCATGTGGAGGCAGATCTGAGAACACGGGGTGTCTCCAAGTTGCTCAACAAAGAACCGACTGGCCGTATAACTGCCAAAATCGCCTAGGCGGTTAAAGGCTATTTTAAGTAAGTAAGTAAGTAAGGTTATATATGGTTAGTAAAGTGGTAATACTATCCCTTTGACAGATTTTTTCCGACAGTCTTTATGACCTGAAAAGTTTCCAAGGAACTTTTTGTAAAAATTTATGTTAAGACTGATTTACATGAGTCGATGTCCTAGGCTCACTTGCACAAAGAAAATTTATATTTTTAGTTAACGTTAAATGAGGGGTTAAACTCATACGTTTTTGACAACTTTTCAAATTAACTCTGAGTTAAAAAGACTCGGCGTCGTGCAAGTGGGCCCTATTCGATTTGACGTTTGATTGTATTCCACCATCAAAGGCAAGTTGTCGATCGGTCGAAAAATAGACAAGGAAATCGGCACTTATTTTGAGGCTAGAATACTAGAAAACGACTACACCTTTTAAATTAAAATGAGAAAACAAAAATTATAATGAGAAAATATAAATTATAATGGGAAAAAGTAAATTGTATTGAGAAAAAAAAAAATTGTATTGAGAAAACATAAGTTTTAATGAGAATACGTAAACTTGTAATGAGAAATCGTAAATTAGTAATGGGAAAATTTTCATTCAACATAAATTTATATTTTCTCATTTCCAATTTACGATTTCTCATTACAAGTTTACGTATTCTCATTACAACTTATGTTTTCTCAATACAATTTACTTTTTCTCATTATAATTTTTATTTTCTCATTATAATTTTTGTTTTCTCATTTTAATTAACTTTTTCCCATTTTAGTTTACATTTTCTCATTTTTGGGTGGAAAAGGTGTAGTCGGAGAAAATTTTAGGAGTTCCTACAAAAATATGTTCAGGTAAATGGTGTTTTACAATAATGGTTTGTCGTTTTTATACTAAACATGAGGTAAAGTCTGTGAAATCTAAACTAGCGATGATAGACCTATAGAATTTAATATTAAGATCTGTAATTTTTACAGTAATATTTTTTCACCTTTCTGAAAAATAAAATCAATATAATTTTTGGAAAAAAAAAACGAAATTTTTTTGGCCCAGTCTAACGTGTTAGTTTACTTTGCAACTTTTCAATCCTCCTTTTTCGTTTTTTCTACTACCATTTCCTTGACGAAAAAAAAACCGATTAAAATAACGTTCCGGTTTCGGTACGGTTTTATAACACGATTCGGTTTCGGTTCCGGTTTCGTTCTTCAAAATTTATTTCGGTTTCGGTTTCCAAATAAAAACACGAACGCCAAAAATTTTTACAAAACTTAAGTATGTAGCTGCAAAATAGTACTGAATTTTAATAACATTTTTTCAATAAAATACCACTGCACGACAAAATCCACTTTTTTCTGGATATTGGACTAAATAAAAATTTTTCGAAGTTAGCCTCCAAAATTTAGTTATGGACTTTCGAAGTTCGAAGTTGGACCCTTTCAAGATTTGGCTTGCTAATTGTTTTGTGCAAAAATTGAAAAAAAGGTTAAATGTGGGGGTGGCCTTCTTGCTCCTCTTACTTGATTGGTGCACTTTTTTATATTTGAAAGTATATTTTTTTAATTTCTTAAACAAAACAATTAGAAAACCAAATTTTCGAAGGGTCCAACTTCGAACTTCGAAAGCTCGTAACTTAGTTTTGGAGGCTTCTTTCGAAAAACTTAAAAAAGTTGGTTTGGTCCAATATCCAGCCGGCTGCTGTGCATTGTAATAAATATTATTAACGATATGTAAGGATGAAATTTCTGCAATATAATTTAAAAAAATTACTACTTTTTCTAATAGAAAAATATTAGAATGGAAACTAAATGAAATAAATCGTCAAAATATATGATACGGGCCACTAAACACATTTTTCTCGGATCTCGTAAATTTTTTTCGATGCCATCATTCAGCTATATGTAGCTAAATTTCCTCTTTAGGAATTTGATACTGAGGTCAAAACGTGTCTCTTGTAACATTGCCCGACAATCTTCCATGAAAGCTTTCCAGAGTACCCTTTGGTAAAAGAAAATATGTTCCCATAGAAAGAAAAAAGGCATAAAAAAAACTTCAAAAACGTTTGGAACCGGTTCCGGCTTTTGAAACGGTTTCGGGTTCTTTCTTTTTCAGAAAAAAATAGCGGTTATGGTTTCGGTTTCGGTTTTGAGAATTGAAACGGTTTTAATCGGTTACGGTTACGGTTTCGGTTTCAGTCCTTGCTTTTTTTTATTCGCAAACGAAACCCGTGAACATTTTAATATTGGGAGGGGCAATCAGTTGGGTCCAACGGTTTAATGAGTGGCTTAAATATTAGTTCTAATGCAGATTGTAATAAAAACAATTTTAATTTAAATATTTATTTTCAAAACATCTCGGGAATGCGAACAAAAGCTAATGAAGTTTTTTTATCTACTTCTCGTTGCGAATTTGATGTTTATGTAATGCGAATTTGATGTTATGTAACATGGTTAAACAGTAATTTTGCAGAATTTTTTGATCCGAACCTTTTTCATTTATATCGCAAGGATAGAGACGCATCTAAGACTAATTGCTTAAGAGGTGGCGGGGTTTTAATTGCAGTAAATCGAAAGCTTCGCTCATCTTTAGTCCAGTTGGAAAATGATGATACTCTTCTTGATCAGCTATGTGTATGCATTATTACTCCCCGGGCGGACTCATAAACTTCCATGGTATACCAAACGTCTCAAGAAACTGAAGAATCTTAGGAATAAACATTTTAAAATGTATAAATCTTCCAATAATGTTCTCCATAAGGAAATATATTTACGCTATAGTAAAAATTTTAATGTACTTGATAAATTTTTATACAAGCAATATATTTCCAGATATGAAATCGAGTTGAAGGAAAACCCTAAAGCCTTCTGGAAATACATACGTTCTAAGAAGGGTTGTTCCAATATTCCGGTTTGTATGTCATACTGCGGTGTATCTTCTAATTGCTTATTAGATTCTGTAAACCTGTTTGCTGATTTTTTCAAATCCAATTTTGTTTCAAGCACGGGTAGCAGTTTCTGTGCCGATGTTGAGAAAACGGTCTGTTTTGGGTCTTTGTCAATCTCGGAAATTGACGTAATCAACGGTATTGCGGCTCTTAAAACCTCATTAAAATGTGATCCTGACGGACTCTCGTCATTTATATTGAAGAAATGCAGTTTGTCATTTTGTAAGCCTTTAAAATACATTTTTAATTTTTCGTTAGCGTGTGGTGTTTTTATTGATCGATGGAAAATAGCCTCAATCACACCAATTTTTAAATCAGGAAACAAGAATAATGTAGCTAATTATAGGCCGATCCCGAAACTTTCTAACTGCTCGAAACTTTTCGAGAAAGTGGTCAAAGGGAAGTTATTAGTTGCAATCAAAGGATCCATGGATGAATGTCAACATGGCTTTCTTAGTGGTCGGTCCACTGTTACGAACCTAGCTTCTTTTTCACAATTTTGTGTTTCGTCATTTAAAACTGGCCTACAAGTAGATGTTGTCTATACTGACTTTGCTAAGGCATTTGATACTGTTACTCACAGTATATTATTTTACAAGCTCGAAAAAATGGGGTTCCATTCTACTTTTTTATGTTGGTTGAGATCTTATCTCACCAATAGAATCTCCTTTGTGGAGATTGAGAACACCAAATCTTATTCATTCGAAGCCACATCTGGAGTTCCTCAGGGAAGCATTCTCGGGCCTATTCTTTTTCTTCTATTCATTAATGATATAGGATCTTGTTTTAGGAATTCCAAGTATCTGCTCTATGCAGATGATTTAAAAATTTTCAGAACCATTGCCAGTTTCTCAGATGTAGTCCTGATGCAGGAAGATCTTAATAATTTAGCTAATTGGAGCCTTGTGAATAATTTACGTCTTAACATAAAAAAATTCTTCCATATGAAGCTCACGAAAAACCTCAATGCTCATATGTCTACCTATAAACTTTTTGATGACAACCTTTCTTCTGTTAGTGAGTTTGTTGATCTTGGAGTAATGTTTGACTCGCGATTTACATTTTCGAATCACATAAGTTTCATTTTACCCAAGGCTTACTCCAACTTGGCTTTTTTGCGGCGATATGCCAAAGATTTCAAAGATCCATACACTAGAAAAACTTTATATGATAGTCTAGTGCGCTCGAAACTAGAATATGCCTCCATAATTTGGAATCCGATTTATGCTGTTCATTCTCAGAGAATTGAAAGAGTACAAAGAAGTTTTAGTAGATTTGCTGTTCAACCGCTCCGTTTCACTGATCCATTGCCATCTTACAGTGCCCGTTGTGCCCTCATTAGCATGAAGTCTCTGGCGTCCAGGCGTTCTATTCATACTTTGATGTTCATATATGATCTAATTTGTGGCTCGGTTAACTGTCCGGAACTTTTATCTCTAATAAGTTTTAATATCCCGTGCAGAAACCTCCGCGCGCAATATCCTTTTCATATCAAGATAATCCGTGCTAACTACTATAATTTTGATCCCATCTCGAGGGCTCTCGCAGAATTTAATAACATTTTTCATAGTCTTGATCTAGATTTCGCACTTCCGAGATCATGTTTTGTCTCTAAACTTGCTTTGTATTATGTTTAATAGTTTATGCTTATATTCTACTTATATTTAAGTTTGCTTATGATTTGGATTTGTACTTCTAGTCTGTAAGATTTATAAAATCAAAGACTTAATAAACGGAATTGAATTGAATAAAGGTCAATGGAAGAGCAAACCTTCTAGTTATTGAATCATGAATAAAGGTTGAGTCGTTGTGTTTTTAGTGTGTTTGCTGTTGTTGACATTTTCTCCCGCCGTCAAATGAGTGTCAAATCACATTGGTTTGTTTACACAGAAGCAAAACAGAAGTAATTTTACTAACTGCTTGCTGCTTGAAAAAAATTGACAAAATTTTATTATATTATTCTTTTTTTGTTGAATAATATGTAAGAAACATTACCACGACAGACATCGTACTTTATCAGTAAAGACTCATATTAAAATTGTTTACATCAGCCCTGGTCCAAAATATGTCCAACCACCAATGTTTATCACCCCTCGCAATGTTTAGTCTCAATAGTGACATCATCGCTGTATAAAAATTCAATCAAGAGTGACAAATTCGCTGATAAAAATATTGGCTCAAAGATGACATCATTGCTGATTAATGTCTGCGTCATGAATTTCTATCATCACTGACAGCAATAATCCTGAGCAGTGACATCAGCGCTGCCGATAGACTCCCTAACCTCAAAAAGAAGTACTCATCGTTTCAATACCCTGCTGATGTACATAGCCCATACCAATGAAAAAATTTAACTGTATGCCGCTTCTGTATCCTTTCGATAAGCATTTTTTCGGAAAGTACAACCCTAACCTGTAGTTATCGCTCACTACCCTACAAGAAACGCTGATATTTTTCACTAACACACACCCAAAATTGACATTGCTGATACTGATTGTGTTATCTTTAAAACAAGGCGAATAAATTTACAGTTGACTTTTTCCCACCATATGACTTCTTCTTCTTCCTTGAAAATCCAGTCGTAGCTGTCAAATTTCTTATGTTGTTGCTTTGCCTGACATTTTTAGCCACAAGGAGTAGCTTTCTTTCTTTCCTGCTAATTATGAATAATTATTCCTAAAAAAGTGTTTTGTGAAAAAATTAGCAGCGAATCCAGCAGCTTTTTGACATTTAATTGAGAGAAAGAGCGCCAATTCGCTGCAAGTTGCTGCTGGGGATTTTTCGTCCAGCAAAAACTAGCAAGTAACAAACAGCTGATTGTGACATATGGCAAAATAAAAATTGATTGCATATTTTTATGAAATTTAAAATTTATTACGAATATTTTGAAAACTATGAGTTATTTACTAGCAAATGAAGTAAGTACATACAATAAATACCAAATCTTCAATAATTCCGTATCTTTGAACAGCAATGCGCCGAAGCCCAATGTCCGTTGGACCAACGTAATGTGGCTGTGTTGTGTTGTTGTTGTTAACAATGCATTGCCCTGTCTAGAGCGAATGATCATTCCGAAGATCTTCATCAAGCTCTTCTAAGGGGAGTCCAAGGAAACGTGCAGTTCCAACAGGGTTTGTCCAGAGGGACAGAGGGGTTAGAAGAGTAGGTTCAGATGAACAATTGAAGAGATGTAGAGTATCATGGGGGGTCCTACCACATGCAGGGCATGTGTTTGAGATTGTATCATTCAGTTTGGATAAGTATTAGTTTAACCTCACACTGTATCCAGATGCAGATCAAACTGCATGGTAATATGATGCCGGATCTCATCATAATGCTTACGGAGATGTTTCCTTATATCTCTCGGGGGCGGATCTGTGTCCAAAAGATGCGGTTTGGATGTGCTGGCTTGTGGCAGTTCAGAAGGAATTGCCTGCTCAGCATTTCCGCGTGCTCTTTTACATTGAGCAGTTTTGCCTCCTGATGGAGGTGAGGCTCGGAAGACATGAGGAGACATCCCGTAGCAGTTCTGATGGCAGTATTTTGGCAGACTTGTAACTTCGTCCAGTTGGTGTTATGTACATTAGGCGACCATATGGGTGCAGCAAGTCAATGGCCTTATATGTAGTCAGCAACGTTTCTTTGTCTTTTCCCCAAGTACTGCCGGCAAGTGACTTGAGGATCTTGTTGCGAACACGTACCTTTGAGACCATTGCAGACACATGACCAGCAGATGAGAAAGTATTATCCAGTGTCACCCTTTATAACTTTGGGTGGCTGACAATATAATCCTGCAGACACAGTTACAGGAATCGGAAATACTGAAGGTGTATAAGGCATTTAATTTTCTTAATATTTTGTAAGGTTTACGTCGATATATACGCAGAAATTGTTCAAAGACTGAAAAATTCGCAATTTCGTGTGCTGCTGAAAAATTTTATTTTCATTTGTTAATTGTCAGAACAGCTGTTCTGCTTGAGAATTTCTGCTGGCTCCTGTTCGGCGAAAAACTAGCAGAAGAGAGATACAACTAGCAGGAATGAGATTTTGACAGCTTTTCACAAGACTCTCTTCTGCTGACAGTTCTTTGCTGGAGATTTCAAGAAACAATATAATCCTGCAGACACAGTTACAGGAATCTGAAATACTGAAGGTGTATAAGGCATTTAATTTTCTTAATATTTTGTAAGGTTTACGTCGATATATACGCAGAAATTGTTCAAAGACTGAAAAATTCGCAATTTCGTGTGCTGCTGAAAAATTTTATTTTCATTTGTTAATTGTCAGAACAGCTGTTCTGCTTGAGAATTTCTGCTGGCTCCTGTTCGGCGAAAAACTAGCAGAAAAGAGATACAACTAGCAGGAATGAGATTTTGACAGCTTTTCACAAGACTCTCTTCTGCTGACAGTTCTTTGCTGGAGATTTCAAGAAACAAAGATAGTGTGTGCGTGCGTGTAGATCTGAATTCGCTCGAACACACCTGTAATGAATTCGCCTTGCTTTCAAACATTGTCCATTAATAAAAATTAGAAATGTAATACTAAATTAAAATATTTTGTTTTCAAAGAAAGGTGGCAGCAAATGAACAGCTGTTTAGTTTTTTCTTCTTTTTTCTGATTTTTATTGACTTGCTGGTGTCAAATTGGTGTCAAAGCCAACAGCCATTATGTTTTTTTCAAACATTCAAAGCCGGGCAAAAACTTAATTTGAATTTTTTTCGAAGGTTTGCTCGAAATTTTATGTGAAATTGGCAAAAAAATAAGTGAAAAACAGAAGTTGGACGCATAACAATTAAAAATAACACTTTGTTCCTTTTAAAATTTGTTTGCTTTATGATTTTCAATGCAAACCCTGCAACTTTAACGCGGTGTTCACTTATATTACCAAAAATGGCCTAGCGAGTACGCGGTCCAACTTCTTTGCGTTCAATGCATATATACCTAGCAGTCAATTTAACTAGTTGTATACTAATCAAATACCAGTCAGCCAGGCGGCCTAAATTAGTTCGAGTTCTGTAATTTTTCCATATTAGCAACTGGTATTTTTAACACGGTGATGTCCTACGAGATGGCAATTGTCCTTCTCTGCATCAGCACCATACTTGATATACTTGTTATTATACACATCAATATCATACCATTTAAGATACTAGTTCGTATATACGTCAGGATCGTACCAGTTGAAAGAATAGTTCATATATACATCAGAATCATACCAGTTGGCAGACTAGTTCATATATACATCAAAATCATACCAGTTGAAAGACTAGTTCATATATGCATCAGAATCATACCAGTTGAAAGACTAGTTCATATATGCCTCAGAATCATACCTGTTGACAGACTACTTCTTATATGCATCAGAATAATACCAGTTGATAGACTAGTTAAAAAAAACCATCGGAATCATACTAGTTGTCATACTAGTTCATATATGCGTCAGAATCCTACCAGTTGATATAGTAGTTCATTTATGCATCAGAATCATACCAGTTGACATACCAGTTCATTTATGCATCATAATCATATCAGTTGACATACTAGTTCAAATTTGCATGAGAAATATACCATTTGACATACTAGTTCATATATGCAACAGAATCTTACCAGTTGACATACTAGTTCATGTATACATCAGAATCATACCAGTTGACATACTGCTCAGTCTATGCGGCAGGACATACTAATCATTATGCCCATTCAGATAGTACCACTTGTCATATTAGTCCACGAATTTGACATTCATTCTAGTTGGTATACTAGTCGGTCTATGCACCAGTATCATAGTCAGCCTCTACATCAGCAATATACCAGTTTATTCTTTAGAAAGCAGCGACTATTTGTATTTACCCAAACACGAAAAAGCATCTGTGAATTACAAGGTAAAAAAGAAGCAGTTACAAGAGAAAAAGAAAAGCAATTGTCCTCTTCTGCATCAGCACCATACCAATTGGTATACTAGTCAGCCTCTGCATCAGCATTATACCAGTTGATATACTAGTTCATACACAGCCAAAAATGTGCTAAAGGCTCTGAGTTCGATTCTCGGCAAAGTTAACACAAGTTTTTTTTTTCTATATTTTTTAAATTATGTTGATTATTGTATTTTTAATTTAATTATTGAATTCAACTTGCAATGGCTCCTTTCAAATTCCGCGTTCGTCAAGTTTGATTATATAGGTGAAGGCCCAATTGCATTCAACTTTGTAGGATCCACTTTCATACAAAGTTTTTTAAACGTAAAGCGAAGCGAAATTTTTGCAAATGCTTAAAGACGAGGCGCGCTTTGGAGTTGTATTTTTAGGTAAGGTAAATTAAGGTTACTTAAGGTTAAGTTAGTCGTCCACTGCGGAGTTCCGGTCCCACATATGTATATATAGATAAAAGTAAGTCTTATTTTTACATCATACACTCGAGTTAAAGGAGCATTGTTAGAGTTAATTTATATTGTTGTTGTCAATATACTCAAGTTTATGCCGCACCGTAAAAAAATGGGGGTTATATACCAACAGGTTGTCATAACCTCTAACGAGACTTGTGCCGAACTTCTGTTCCAACTTATAGTGTGCTGCTTTGATTTTTTTCCTATAATTTTTAATTTTCATATCTGTGACTGTTCAAACAGTTGAATGCAGTTAGGTTAGGTTAGGTTCAAGTGGCTGCCGCAGAGGCCAGTTTTGAAAGGCCCGTTGTGATATCACCAACACTAGGAAAGTCAGTCCCGGGACCCGCCCATATGGAAAATCCCTGAGTTGTTGGGATTTTCCACATAGCAGAATCCCGGGACTGACATTCCTAAACCGACACCGTTACTCCTCCTCAAACCACTTAGATGACTTTATGAAGGCCATCAAGTCCTTTATGTCCAGTTCAGCGATCTGGTTTAGGCTATCCAGGAAGGGAACTCCCAAAAACCGCGTTCTCGCGCCGCTTAAGGCCGGGCAGTTGCAGATGAGGTGCTTCACCGTTTCCTCTTCCTCATCATCTTTGCAGCTCCTACAGCATCGATAGGGCACACCTAGCCTTTCTGCGTGCCAACCAATAAGGCAGTGCCCAGTTAGAATACCTATTAATATGGGAATTTCTCTCATCCTTAGGGCGTGAATGCCTCTAGATCTTTTATGATCCCATTGGGGATTGTTGCCACCTTTCGTTGGCTTGACGGAGTGTGTACTCCTTCAGCATTAGCTTGCATATGCCGTTTACCGAAGGAGTTGCTGAAGGAGTACACACTCCGTCAAGCCAGCGAAAGGTGGCAACAATCCCCAGGGCGCCGGACATCCAAACAAACCTGGCCTAAATGGGATCATGAAAAGATCTAGAGGGATCATAAAAGGTTAGGTTTGAATACACCACAAAATGTATAGTCAATGAACTACATTGTTTGCCGAGTAGTTTGGCATTGACTGGCTTAAAGGTAATCAGAAATGAACTAGTATGAATACACTACAAAATGTATAGTCAATGAACTAGAATTTTCGCTGAGTAGTTTGGCCTTGACTGGTTTGAAGCTAATCAGCAATGAACTAGTATTAATACACCACAAAATGTATAGTAAATGAACTATATTGCTGAGTAGTTGGACATCGACTGGCTTAAAGGTGATTAGAAATGAACTAGTATGAATACACCACAAAATGTATTGTTTGCTGAGTAGTTGGACATTGACTGGTTTAAAGGTGATCAGAAATGAACTAGTATGAATACACCACAAAATGTATAGTAAATGAACTATATTGTTTGCTGAGTAGTTGGACATTGACTGGTTTAAAGGTGATCAGAAATGAACTAGTATGAATACACCACAAAATGTATAGTAAATGAACTATATTGTTTGCTGAGTAGTTCGACATTGACTGGTTTAAAGGTGATCAGAAATGAACTAGTATGAATACGCCACAAAATGTAAAGTCAATGAACTATATTGTTTGCTGAGTAGTTCGACATTGACTGGTTTAAAGGTGATCAGAAATGAACTAGTATGAATACACCACAAAATGTATAGTCAGTGAACTATAATGTTTGCTGAGTAGTTCGACATTGACTGGTTTAAAGGTGATCCGAAATGAACTAGAATGAATACACCACAAAATGTATAGTCAATTAACTATATTGCTTGCTGAGTAGTTTGGCATTGACTGCTTTAACGCTAATCAGCAATGAACTGGTATGCATATGCCACAAAATGGTTAGTCAATGAACTAGTATGTTTGCTGAGTAATTCGGAATTTGACTGCAGGATTCTTACACCTGTAAACAAAAAAGTTCGGATGTAACTTACCATCAGCAAAAGGAACAAATAACAACACTTAAAATACATTTTTTATGTTGTCATTTTTATACCTTTCATGAACATGAAATGGTATTATAACTTTGGTCCGATGTTTGTAAGTATGAGAAGAAGAAGAGATAGACCCATCAATAAGTATACCGAAATGATCAGGATGACGAGATGAGTTGATTTAGCCATGTCCGTCTGTCCGTCTGTCTGTCTGTTTGAACGCAAACTAGTCCCTCAGTTTTTGAGATATTTGGCTGAAATTTTGTATGCGGCCACCATTTTCCAATATAGGAATCATTTGTCGGAACCAGCAAGATCGGACCGATATTACATATAGCTCCCATACAATCGATTGTTCCGATAAACGGATTTTGGGTTATAACTCCTGTAATTAAACACCTAGGAACGTGAAATTTTGTAAGTATTGCTATTTTTATATGTGAAATATCGATGTTGAAAATCATCGAGATGAGATAAATATTTCACATAGCTCCCATACAATCGATTGTTCCGATAAACGGATTTTGGGCTATAAGTCCTGTAATTAAACACGTTGGAACGTGAAATTTTGGACTTATCGCTATTTTTATATGTGAAGTATCGATGTTGAAAATCATCGAGCTGGGATAAATATTTCACATAGCTCCCATACAATCGATTATTCCGATAAACGGATTTTGGGCTATAACTCCTGTAATTAAACACGTAGGAACGTGAAATTTTGGACGTATTGCTATTTTTATATCTGAAATATCGATGTTGAAAATCATCGAGATGGGATAAATATTTCACATAGCCCCCATACAATCGATTGTTCCAATAAACGGATTTTGGTAGATAACACCTGTAGTTATATAGATAGAAACGTGAAATTTCGTAACTATTGCTATTTTAGAATGTGGAATGTCGGTGTTAAAAATCAATGAGATTGGACCAATATAACACATCGCCCCCATATAATCGATAGTTCTGATAATTTCGGTATGAGCTTAAGTTAAATTCACACAGGCTGTACTGGGATCAAACAGTGAAAATCGTGACGCTTATTCATGAAAGGTATTTAGCCTTCGGCACAGCCGAAGACAGCTTTCCTTACTTGTTTTTTTTTAATTTTTTTTAGATGCATTTTCATTTTTCTTTTCATTATATTTCCTATTCAAAAATTAGTGAAAATCCCGAGCTTTGAGGTGTCTGGCTGAAGTTTTTGCCATTGGACGAAGTCTAGAAATGATTGAAATTACTTAAGCGTAGTGTCATTTAGAAACAATAAAAGTGGGACAAACAAGAGAAAGCAAATTAATAGAAAAATAAAAGTTCCCGAACCGGGAGGTGTCTGGCTGAAGTTTTTGCCATGGGATGATGTCTAGAAATGCTTGATTCTACTTAAGGATAGCATTTTACGACACATGTGTGAAGATCTGCTATTTAAAAGTAGCCAAAATTTGTCAAACCCGCTTAAACATGTGAAAGCTCAGTGAAAAGTAGTAAAATTTCCCGAGTTTTGAGGTGTCTGGCTGAAGTATTTGCCATGGGACGAAGTCTAAAAATGCCTGATACTACTTGAGGGTAGTATTCTACAAAAAATGGGAAAATATTGGGTAGTTAAAAGCAGCCAAAGTGGCCCAAATACGTGAAATTGGTCAAACAATAAATTTCCATAGGAAAATACGCGAACTATGGGTGTCTGGCTGGAGCCTTGTCACTGGTACGGGTCTAACAACACTTGATACTGACGCGGGGTAGTAATCTACGTCAAATATAAAATAAGTGAAGGGTCATTTTTTGGCGACTTTGCCCCCCGATTCCTAGGCCCTTGTCATAGGTACAGCTTACATTCTTTCTAGGTTCGGGGAAGACTATCGATCGGTATTGTTTCATCCATTATAAAATAAGTGACGCTTTTAGGATCTGGGATCTCGCTCTAAACCTTGAAATTTTGCAGCTTCTAAATATGCAGCTCATCTATGTCTGAAAAAAAAAATAAATAAATATAAATAAATATAATATAAATATATAAATATTATTGACACTCCCAGTTTGCGACTAAAAAAGTAGGAATGTTTTTTTTCTTTCGTCAAGAAAATGGTAGTAGAAAAATCGAAAAAGGAGGATATAAATTGTAATGCAAATAAAAAATTGCAAAGTAAACTAACACATTCGACGGGGCCAAAAAAAAGTTTTTTTTTTCAAAAATTATATTGATTTTATTTTTCAGAAAGGTGACTAAAATATTACTGTAAAAATTACAGATCTTAACATTAAATTCTAGAGGTCTATCATCGCTAGTTTAGATTTCACAGACTTTACCTCATATTAGGAGTAAGAACTTGGAATCCCTTCAAAAGCTGCATAGCCTAAAATTTTCTCCGACTAGCGTTTTCTAGTATTCTAGCCTCAAAATAAGTGTCGATTTCCTGGTCGATTTTTTTTCGCTCCACCGTGTTAATAGTTATTCGACCGATCGACAACTTCTATTTGATGGTTGAATACAATCGAACGTCAAATCGAATAGGACATCGACTCATGTAAAGCAGTCTTAACCTAAATTTTTACTAAAAGTTCCTTGAAAGGTTTTCAGGTCATAAATATTATCGGAAAAAGTGTGCCAAAGGGATAGTATTACCATTTTACTAACCAAATTTAACCAGTTCCAATAAATTTACCTCCAACTATTTCATGCACACTTGACAGATGATTAAGAATGAAAATAACATACTCTAATCACAGAAGAAAAATCTTTAAAGTCAGTTATTAATGATTTCATCAATTTTCCAAAAGTCAACCTCTACTATTTTTCTAACTACTACTATTTTAAACTAATTTTCTAACTACTTTTTTTACATGATTTTGCTAAAAGGCTACCCAGAATGTGAATGACAATTTTTCAGGGAGCAAGATGGCCGCAACTGACAGAATCTGTCATCGAAAAGCTAACCTGGTATAATTGAACCATGGATACACACTACATTGTGAAATTTAATAAACTATTTCAATAAACTTCAAAATTTTTTTCCGTTTGAAGTTTAAATCGGTTCTTTTTTGGTATGAAAATACGGTAGCTCATTTTCAAAAGGAAACGTCTCTAACACGGTTTATGTCAAATGAGGGCAATGGCGACCAAGAAGAAGAAGTAGAACTACACCTATATTCTTCTACCATGGTTCAAAGCCTCAACTTTAAGAATATTTAAGGTTTCCTTGGACAAATTTGCAAAATTTTTAGGAAATTTACTTAAAAATGAATTAAATATTTTCCATACAAAATGTATGGTTAAAGTAAAAAAATAGCGACGGGTCTAAGTTACAGCGCTTATTTTCTCATCAATTACTATTTTTTCAGGCGGGCAAGACCCTAATATACATCATATAACATTTTTAATCTATATGTAGACATAAAATTGTAGGGGGTTTTGTATGACGAATTGGCTCAAAATCTGCTAAAGAAGTTTCCGCCTAATTTTAAGTTAATAATTGATTGTCTTTTCTTTTGTTACCCTGCAATTAACGCAGCACACTCCTTAAAGAGTATCGGCATAGTCTTCAAAAAGTTATTTTTATCTTTCTATCTAGGAGTACTCCATCGGTAGGTAATTTCCAAAAACCCAAAAAATACTCAACAAAGTACTTAGAAAAGCGAGATAGGGAGTAGGTGAATATCCTGCTCACGCGTCGTTGCTGATATTCCATGGTACAATCTTTCTTTGGGATTTTTCGGAAAGTACTCTTTAGGAACACGAGTACGCAGAAGCAAAGGGATAGAGAACTCATTAGGAGTATTACGGGTACAACTTCGTTTTTTGCAGGTTACTTTACTTCCGACTTCCCTGGCGTATGCATTGGCTGGTAAAATTGTGCAAAAACCCGAAAACGATCACGATACTATTTTTGTGCACGTGTCTGAAGGAATTCGCTACCAATTGATAGTCAAGCACCAAAATTGTTTGCCTCCTTCCAATCACTTAAGCCAGTATGCCCCCTATGGCATTCAACAGCCGTATTTTCTATCTAGCTATACAAGCGCCTTGCCATGAAATAAGGATACCATGTATGTACCTATGTCTTTAAATTGGTACGCATGATTGTTTTGATGTGCACTAATTTCTGCGCTAGAAGCAAAACACTGCAAATTTCAAATAAAATTTTTACATTCTACGAAATGTACCTACCCATATGCTAAACCCCTGCTAACCGCATTGCAAACGCACACACATATTTTATTTGAAATATTTCCCAAAATTATGTTAACCTTAAGCGACCAAAAAAAGTTGTTCTGAATTAAATTAAATTGTGGGGCTATAAATACCAAAATTCCGTTTTTGGGTTAATGTGCAAACGTTCTGCCAAAAAGAGAAAACCCTGCTTATTTCGTACTATTTACAAAATTATGAGTGCGAATGAAACAGCATGATCCACTTACTATTGCCACAGTTGTTATTTTGCATATTACTACCTAAATATGCTTGTATTTCCTATTTACGTGCTAGCCAAGCGCGGGAGTTCAACTCGCCGCACGTTTATTCCTCATACGAATGG
Source organism: Campiglossa producta (assembly GCA_964058755.1). Taxonomy (NCBI): domain Eukaryota; kingdom Metazoa; phylum Arthropoda; class Insecta; order Diptera; family Tephritidae; genus Campiglossa; species Campiglossa producta. The sequence continues at coordinate 94,615,595 of CAXKVI010000003.1, read as the reverse complement.
CCGGCCAAAGAGTGTGGTAAACTCCTGAAATTTGTTCTTTCAGATTTTTGCACCAACTCGCTGAAATTTTGAATGAGCGAGTCGGCCATTCTTATAAATTTACATTCTTTGGTTTTACACATTGCTGTAAGATTAAAACATTAAAACACAATTAATTAAAAAAACGGTGCTGGCGTATTTCCAGTGCAGCTGATACTTTTTCGAAACAAGTTTTGTATCAGGCTCACAAAATTTACGTGTAATAATAGCTTTGTTTCTTGAAATCTCCAGCAAAGAACTGTCAGCAGAAGACAGTCTTGTAAAAAGCTGTCAAAATTTCATTTCTGCTAATTTTTCGTCGAACAGGGTTCAGCAGAAACTTGCAGACAAAACAGCGGCTACGTTTCTGATTGGCTAACAATTTGAATTTACATTTTTTGTTGTTGTTTTGCTATGTCACCGATCAGCTGTTCCTGCTGGCTCGTTTCTGCTGGACGAAAAATCTCCAGCAATAACTTGCAGCGAATTGGCGCTCTCTCTCTCAATTAAATGTCAAAAAGCTGCTGAATTCGCTGCTTATTTTTTCAAAGAACACTTGTTTAGCAATAATTATTCATAATTAGCAGGAAAGAAACAAAGCTAATAATAGGTGGCTACAAAAACAAAAATTCAATTGAAATTAAAATTTCTGCTGCAAACTGGTGTGTACAAATTGGAGGCCGAAGGGGGGAAAGTGCCTCTCCTCCACTCAACTTACTATTACATTGCATTTGAAAGGTGGCATCTATAAAGCGGGCTACTCACCTGCCAATAAATGTCAAACTCCATATAAAAAAACACTCAAGAAGTGGTCAAGAAACGTTTTCACACGTCAAATTTTCTTGAGCTAATACTCAGTTCATGAGAAAAATTACAGCACTTTTCGATAGTTGGCAACGCCGGTTTACCTCAAGAAATAAATAAGCTCGTATATATTTCTTGAGGTAAACGTACAGATTCACGGCAAAGGTGAGTACATATATCGCTACACATGCTTTATACATTTTTATTACGGTAATTTGCAAAAAAAAAAATGGAAAATATGGTAAACGTCAAAATTTCTTGACCAAGCACAAGAAATATATGCTCGTTTTTTCCTGGGGCATTTCTTGGCAGGTGGGTAGCCCGCTTAAATAATAAATAATAGTAAAATATGTTTCAAGTATCGCCTGTGGTCACAGTGTCTTGCAAGTGTATTTTTTTTTGTTATAAAAATCTTCGCAGAGAACAAGAAACTGACCAGTAGGTGGCCCCCTGAATCGGCAACAAAATGTATCGTCATCATCATCATTTTCCTTAACTCCTATTGAAGCATAGGGCCTGGAAATGTATCGTAGCATTTTATTAATGTTGGACGCAGAGAAATTTAGACGTCGTACATACATATACATATGTATAATGCCCTTAAACTCTCGCGACTATTATTTGGGCTTTGCTTTCTTAAGGCATAAAGAGTTTCGAGGGCTACAACAGCGAAAACATGATTGATTTTTGGAGCAAGCTACAGATATAGGTTAATCCTTTACTCACCCTTCGGCGGAAACCATACGTGCGTTTTAATAAAAAATTTTAAAGAAAATCTCCCTTTCTACGGGCGCTGCTGGAATTATGTTTCCCAAAAATTTAAAAAAATTATTCCAGCAGCGTCACGTATAAAAAAAATTTAATTAAAAAATAAAAATAACCCACTAAATCAAGACCCTTGAAATATTCGGATATCCGACTTTTCTGAAGAAAATTTAGAGAATTTCGACTTAACTTAAATAATTCGTAATTATTTCGTAAAATAAAAGGAAACAAAAATTTGTTTATCAGATAAAAAAAAGCTATGAAATAAAAGCTATTGACTATTGCCCAAATAATTTCATTGTACTCTGTAGCTGAGTGGATAGCACTTGAGTACAAGTATGCAGGCGTGTCGGTTCGATAACCTTCCCATACAAATTTCTCAGCAACTTCGAAAGGAAATCGGTTGTGATTTCGGAAAAATCTTTCGACGCAACGTAAAGACTTCGGAAAAAAGTCGATATTAATTGTTTAGTGGGTATATGTAAATTTTCAAATTATATGGCAAAATAGCTTTTTTTAATTTAGTTTTCATGGAAATCTTAATAACTTCGTCAGTTTTATCTTTTTGGAGAAAATTAACTTTCATTGCACTCGTAACAAAATTTGCTGTTGAATACCATTCAAGGTTTGTATAGGCTTCTTATAAAATAGTGCATACCAACCAATTCAACCCCCCCCTGCGCACGGGCCTGGTGAAATGATTTTGCCTATAGACGGGTTTCAAATAAATTTGCAGAAATTTCTGTTTTTTACTAAACGATGGGTTGTTTTGCAGCTTAAATTTAACACATTTTCGCTTTTTTCGGGGAATTTTGGAATGCGAAATTTATTATTTTTATTGATGAAACTCGATGCCTGGAATCGAGGGTTACCAAATCTGGACTTAAAACAAGTGAGGCAAGGTAGGTCATCCCATTTTTACATTTTTTCACCCTTCTACTAACTCTAATGGTATGGTGGTATGGAATAATATGGTAGTTTTTAAATAATTTTGTCCTTGCATTATAAGCTCGTCCTCCAAATGAAAAAAATCTTAGATATGAGGTGCAAATTGTGTTGTGGGTGCTTCTGAAACGCACATTGGTGTGGGATGTGGCTGTATTGATTTTTATTTGTTTTGGTTCATTGTTTTCCGATTGAGTTGGTGCCGCCGCAATTGGCCAACACGTATATATGTATTTGAAACAATTTTTTTGTGGTCGTTTCGCACCCGGCTATTAATCTACGTAGCTGCATTGCGTGCAGGTAGCGCGCTACCACCCTCATCTTACCATCGATACCATTCACAGACATGTCTTATTCATGAACGGCCGAACAATTAGTTGATACTCGGCCAACGGTAAAATAAGGCAGAAGTATAAAAAGTGTTCGTGGGTACGTTTCATTCGCAATAAAAGTAGTGGAATTTTGCAGTGCTAAATATTTATTTTTCATTTTGTTTTGTTATTAATTCTCACACATATATATTTACTTATTCATTTCAGTTGAAATCGAAAGTTTGAAAAGTAAGACAGCAACTTTTAAACATGGCTTCTGGAGGATTAACGTGTGTGAAGTTCATTATATTCTTTTGTAATTTACTTTTCGCCGTAAGTAGTGCTTCAATGTTAACTAAATTAATTATACTAATACTTTATTTATTGAATTATTTTACAGTTAACGGGACTACTTATACTAATAGTTGGTGCTATGGTGCAGTTAAACTATGCGCATTATTCGAACTTCGTCAGTAATCAAATATGGACGGTGCCCATTATATTAATTATGGTAGGCGCTACAATAGCAATTATTTGCTTCCTTGGTTGTTGTGGCGCTTTGAAAGAGAATAGTTGCATGATTTTGTCCTTTGCTGTTTTGGCGTTTATCATATTCCTTGTCGAGATCGGTTTGGGTGTAGCCTGTTATCTTAAGCATGCAGCACTAGGCGAAATAATGGAAGAACAATTCAATTCTACCATGAGAGAATACAACTATCGCCAGGAAAATAGAGATGCTTGGTCGCTATTGCAAAGTGAGGTGAGTACAAAATTGATGCATAAACTGTGTGGATCACAATCAGAAGTGTAAACTAATGTTTTGACTTCGAAAAGTTAACACAGACCTATAGCAATTTAAAAAAGTTCACCCCCTGGATCACTTATTGATTTACTTACTTACTTAAAATATCCGTCTAACCTAGGCGAATTTGGTCGTTTGGAGTCACTTATACTTGCCTAAAAAGCGTTTGTTGTTGTTGTTGTTGTTGTTGTTGTTGTTGTTGTTGTTGTTGTTGTAGCCATACTTTGCCCTGCCTAGTCGGAAGATCCACTTATAAAAAGTTACGTGACAGACCAGACAGGGGTTGTACGGGTGTTGACAGTCCTTTGCCGGATGAATCCGGCACGTTCCGGTACTCCCTTGCGGTACTGTCCGATTGTCTTGGGAACGATTTCGTGGATTTTAGTCGCCTCTTATGACCGGCATACCTACCTCGGGCATATTCTAAACTCCTAACCCGCAGGGGGTTTTAAAAGCTTTGATGCACTGCACTGATGTTATTGTTACGTAGCGTAGCCCTGCCCAGACGTATCGCTCATTGCCCTAAATATCATCAAGCTCTTCTAACGGGATTCCAAAGAAACGAGCGGTTTCAACAGAGTTGTACCAAAGTGAGATTATTGTTAGAAGAGTATTGTCCTTGGAACAGGTGAATAGGTGGTTGGTATCGTGAGGAGACGAACCGCATGCCGGTAGATCATTTGTATCGAATGTCGCTAAATACACCAACAAGGAAACACAAAAGACTGAGTAGCTCAAGAGAAGTTTGCATCTCTTAAAAATGCAGTTTCTGAGTGATACGTCCACAAACATACACAAATACAAACTGACAGACGGAAATGCATGCTACAGACTCTTGAGTAGCTTCCTACAGAGTATCTAGGACTTGAAGCCTGGCACATGGCAAAGGGGACGAGCTATTTAATTAACTTCTCTGTGACCTAGGGACTTGGAAGTTAACACAAGGTTTAAATCGGATACATCTTACAAAAATAACAAAAACTGGTGTTGATCTAAAAAAATTTTTTAATAAATCTTGCCCTATTTCATAGATGGATTGTTGCGGCACTTTCGGACCAAAAGACTGGGAATCTGTATTCCTCAACACCACCTTACCACCTGCATGCTGTGCTGTTATCAATTTAAATGAGGCTCAAGATTGCACTGTTGTTCATGCTCACTCGGAAGGTTGTCTTAATAAATTGCTAAAATTACTCGATTCCAAAACAGTTACTCTAGCAAGTATAGTACTCAGCGTAGCGGGCATACAAGTAATTAATTTTTCTATTCATATTTTTTAAAAATTTGTATATTTTAATGATAATAATTTAATGTTTTCAGCTATTGACTATACTTTTCGCTTGCTGCCTATTTCGTTCGTTCCGAAGTTATCAAAGAGTATAAATATAAACGCGGTATGGGAAATAACTATCAATACAACGCGGTTAGTGAGAAGCTCGCACAATACAATAAAAATTTGTTATAGCATTTCATCAAATAAAATGAGTGTGAGCAAAGGCGAAATATATGTATGTACATACATTAGACTGGGCCAAAAAAAATTTCGTTTTTTTTTTCAAAAATTATATTGATTTTCTTTTTAAGAAAGGTGAAAAAAAGTTACTGCAATTTTTTCAGAATTTTAAATTAAAGGTTATCATCTCTAGATTAGATTTTTACCTCATATTTTGGCATGAAAATGACAAACCATTGTTGTAAAACACCACTTACATACACATATTTTTGTAGGAAATTGAATTCCCTACAAAAGCTGTCTAGACTGAAATTTTCTCAGACTACTCGTTTTCTAGAATTCTAGCCTCAAACATTGGCATGTTTTTTGGATTTCTCGATTTTGGTTTGAAAACTTGCCAAAGATGAAAAAGTCAACATGGAATAAAGATAAATACATGTTCCTACGGGAAATTGGCTGCTGAATCCGAATTCGGTATCAGAATTCAACAACGGGTCCGAGGTTCGGCCCTAACCTTGCAAAAAAAGACCAATACTCTTTTGTGGTGGTTTTGTGAGGTTAGAGACGAACTGCGACCTTCTGATCATGGATTTGGATTTAGCACGTCAAAATACATAAACGTTAATATATTGAGTTCACAGATCAGTAAAATTTTTTTTTTTTTTTGTGGCTGCGCCATTTGAAGACTGTAAAACTACACCTTCGCAGAGAATGCATATATTATGCAAAAATATGTTTGGCGGCCGGCGTGGTGTAGCGGTTAAGTGTTCGGCCTTCTACACCATTGTGTATAACTGATACACAATGTTCTACACCAAGTCGTGGCGGTTCGATGCTCGGCAAAAGTAACATCAAAAATTATTTAGAAAAAGAATTTTTCTAAACGAGGTCGCCCCTCGGCAGTAGTTTGGCAAACTCTCCGGGTGTATTTCTGCCATGAGAAGCTTCTCAGCAAAAAATTCATTTGCTTTGCAAGTGCCGTTTGGAGTCGGCAAAAAACTGTAGGTCCCGCCAATTTGTAGGAAATCTCAAAAGCAACACACCACAAGTTGGAAAGAGAAGCTCGGCTAAAAATCTCGTTGGTATATCGCCGCCATTAGTTCGTATATGAGAAATGTATATTTTTGGTTATAATATTGCTCATATAATGATAATTAATCATGTAGAATATCTATAAACAAAATTTAGTTAAAAAATTGGATCATAAACACCAAAAAAAGACTTTAATTTAAAAATCTGAAAAAGTTACTGTATTTTTTTTTTCACCTTTCTTAAAAGGAAAATCAATATAATTTTTGAAAAAAAAAGACGAATTTTTTTTTGGCCCAGTCTAATGTATGTATGTACATATATTGAAAAGTGATAAGAATCAGAAGAGTAAAACTATTATGCATGACAATTTTACACGAAAAAAAAAAAACACACGTGTGTACACACACACTTACGATGTAATGTGAGCATTTTTCTGGCCCCTTGTAGCACCCATATCACATCTGTGTTGTAAATAACGAGTTGCTAATTGTATGATCCATGGTATAAGTACTATACGTTAAACCGTTCTCTCTTTTGATTTTGTTTTGACGTTTTTAAGCAATATAAAATGTGTCAGTATATAAGTCAAATAGAAAAAAAATATTCAAAAAATTTAAAATAAGAAAAATTTGAAAAAAAATCAAAAAATATTTTCCAATTTACACACGTTTAGGTGGACGCTTGGACACTATAAAATGGCAGGAAATGAGATGGTAGATTAGCCTACTAGAGGGACACATTCGCTCCGCTTTTACAGTCCTTATTTTTAACAATTCTAGCAATAGTTCTAATCGCAAATTGAAGAAAAATGAAAATAAATTATTTTGATTTGTAATTTATTTGGTTGAAAAAACCAAACAGAAAAGTCGTGGCAAAAAATAAATGAGTATGAGAATTGCTTAAAAATGTCATTAGTGTCATTAACGGTTTTACCTGTAGTATTTATATCATGGTATGCTCAACTTGAAGAAGTAAAAAACAGCTCATACATATGAATTTACACAAGTATAAATTTCTTTATTTCTTTTTTTAGTTATAAGTCTTTGGAATACAATCCTTACAGACTATGCACTTAAATAATTATAGATTACATACTAATTTTGTGAATAAATCAAGTCACTTATAAGACTGTCTTAAGCATCGCGAAAAAGCATAAATTGGCATCGAAAAATCCAAAGTGATTGCATCACTTAACGAATTAAACTCCCTTAAAGCACGATTTACGGGAGCATTACAAGCATATTGCGTCCTCGTTGAGGAACATTAAACCGAATCCTTTCTAATAAGTATGGACAGTCAATTAAGCCCTTGACAATTTTAAAAGTAAACGACAATGAGAGTATAGATCTTCGACTCTCCAGGGATTTTAGACTTATCAGTGTAAGACGAGCAGTATAAGATGGTATGGGCTCCTCAAAACTTAACGACCAAAGAGCATATTTGTGGAAGCGTTTTTGTATTCTCTCTAGTCTATTTATAGCTGTCATAGTACTAGGTCGCCAAATAAAGACAGCATATTCTAAATGAGACCTGACAAAAGAAGTATAAAGAACTTTGAAAGTATAAGGGTCACAAAATTTCGCGCAATTGCGCCTAACAAAACCCAACATAAGCAATAAGCACTTAAATATACTAATTGTGTATCCAAATAAGCATAGCAATCATTTAGTTGCATTGACATTTTGTAGTTTAGTATGTACCATTTTCTTGCTGGTAACACTATTAATATATGTGTAGAATTGCAATTATAGCATAAGTCGACTTAACATTTTTGAAGAAACTAAATGTCTTCTGGTGATTTTTCATATCAAGATCGTGGAATTTTCCAAGACTTTTAAGACTCATAATATTAAGTTTATAAACGATTCTGGCTAAGTTGTGTAGCTGTTTTGTTATTTCAAATCTCAAATCGAAATTTTGATTAGTCTTAAATGTAAAGTCGATGTAAGTAATTGTTGCAAATTGAGACTTTGGAAAATTTGAAAAATTAAAAAAATTACATGCAGTGAATTTATACGTATTTTATTGCGCATTTACGCGAAACTTGAAGTTATAGATATACAAATACTTACACTATGTGCATTGCATTTATTTTTAACTGTACAATTTTATTTAAAAAAAAAAACACATATTGACATCAGGGTGCCACATAAATACACTTTTCTTTGTACGGCGCACTGCCAAAGTCAATAAGGCAACTAAATGTGTATACAAAATTTGATAAGCATTTTTGATATAAAATAAAAGCGCATCAAATAAATACAAATTTGAACCGCTAAGTAAATACAGGCCGGTGTTGTGCGTAACAACGAAAGTTCTAAAGTAGATTTAAAGACTTAAAATCCTTGATCTGTGGTTACATAGCAAATACTTGACATGAGAACTGTCACATAGAGTTCTGTTTAATGATTTTGGCAATTAAACGATTACCCTAAACTTAGTGTACTTAGTTTGACTTAGAAGGCTGCTGAATTTTGATTTTTAACGTAAGTTCTATTATGTCGGTTATATTTTTGAATAAAATCCATGCTTTCTTAATTGATTTAAAACTTTTTTTATCGGCATTTATGTAGATGGAGTATAATCCAAGCAAGCTTGCCACCAAATCAAACCAAGTCTATGCTGTGTAATAATAACATCAGCTTTACTCTTGTATTTCGATTGTTATAACATCTTCAGCATAAATATAGCTATACGAGTACTGCAAAAACAATGCAAAAATATTTTTATAAATTGTCTGAATGTAAACTGCATAGTACGTATGTATACTAAGGTGCCTCACCAAAAAAAGTTGCAGTGTTTCCACCGGAAATCTTTTCTAAGGACTCTCCCAAAATATTTCGAAAAAATATTAAGATTTTCTGGAGCTAAACAAAGTTAGAAAAACGCCACAATATACTTTTTTATATATAAAAGGAGTAAGAAAAAATAATTTTTAATGCATAGCTAAATTTTTAGGGAGCTGCATCGATAGAACTAAAAAACTTAAAAATTATATCAGGAAAAAACAAGAAAATGTCCCAAGAGTCACACTCTTTAACCTTTGTAAAAAGTTCTCAAAAGCTAATACTTAGCTTATTTTTAAAGGATATGGTAGTATGTAGTATGCACATTCGATCATATACAAATTGTAGTTAAAAGTTGAACTTTAAGGCTAAAATTCGTTTTCGTGCTCACAAATATGCAACAAAGGGATTTTTGGTGTCCCACGAGTCACACTCATTTACTGAGTAGTTACAAAGCTATTTGTGGTTATTTCTTCACTTCTTTTAATGCATTTATTGTATTGGATATTTATCCATGTCGATAATATATTTCACAGCAATTTAAGTCCCGATGCCAGGTCAAAGTTAAGCTCTGGAGTCAAATGTCCCACGAGTCAGAACGGAATGCCCATATGAGTTTCCTAGAATTAAAAAAAATTAGTTGCAATGGGTTAATTTTCTAAGAAATAAACCCAAGTAGCACTTTGATGATAGTTAACGAGTTTATGTTAGTCAGCACTAGTCTGGCTTATTTCATTTTGCCTTCACCTATCTTTGAACTAAGTCCAAAGTATGAGAAAACTTCGATGGTGCAGATTTCGATGATAATTTTTATAGAGATTGAAACAAGCCAAAGTTCTATGTAGATTCATGCAAACTCCAAGGTAATATCCTGCTGTATAACTGTGTGCTAATATTCGCAATGTGAAAAAATTGGGCCAAAATGGGATAAATTTTTGCAGAAATGTCAACGTCTGGAAAACACCTTTCAAATGATACCCGAATCGTCCAAATCCGTCAATAATTTGCTGAGTTATTAAAGTTTTCCATAAACCTACCCCTCGAAATATGGTCAAAAACAGCATCATACATCTCATTATTTGGATTGCATTGATAAAAGTTTCAAACTTTTTTATGCTTACGTTTCGTTATCCGGCTGTTTCATCATCTTAGGCGCTTTTTATTAAAAAACTAGCAGGGAACCCGACGTTGTCCGGGTGGATCTGTAGTTTAGGGTGGTACTAATTTCTATTGAAAAAATTTTTTCGCTTTTGCCAACCTTATTCACGGGTCCAATTCCTCTTCATCAACCTCTTTTCCTTGGCTTTCTTTCCTATGTCATATTCCTTTCTGTCATATATGTTTGGGTCTCTGTTGGCAATTCCAGTAGAGTTTTTCCGAAATACTTCCTTCCTTCCATCTCCTTAACCTCAGTACCTCATCTGCTCCTACTTTGATATCAACTCTCATTGATAAAAATGAAGACAAAAAATATAACAATAGTTCAGATGAACTCTATAACATTCCCTTTGTCACTTTCAGTAATTTTAGCCAAGGAATTTCCAATGTGCAGACACAACTTTTCTAGAGTTTTATTCCAGGTGAGAGGCGCGCTTTGTTTTTTTTTTTTTTTTGAAAAAACAAAGTGAATTTTTCTTTATATAAATCTATTTACAAAAAAAAAATTGCATAGGTACCTCACTTAAAATAACTATATCTTTTTTGTTTATTGGGCGATTAGATAAAATCCTTACTTTCAAACGGACAAACAGACAGACCATAATTCTAGAAATGGTTCACATGGACCCTGCAAAATTCCCTAAGTCACCCCCAGTAATTTTTTCAAGGGAATTTTCAATGAGCAGACACAACTTTTCCAGAGTTTTATTAGAGATAAGTGAATGGATGAATAGATTTAAAAATTTCTGATTTAGCTGAAATTGGAAAAATGCTAAACAAAAATTTGTGAGAGGCACGCTTTGTTATTTTTTTGACAAACAAAGTGAATTTTTCTTCATAGAAATCTATTTACAAAAAAAAATTTCATAGGTACCTCACTTAAAATGACTATATCTTTTTTGTTTATTGGGCGATTTTGATAAAATAAAGTTTAGGGCTCCTTCTAAGCTTCAAACTGTCCACCAGAAAAAGTCTCATTAAAATCCGTTTCTTAGTTTCCGAGATCCTTACGTTCAAACGGACAAACAGACAAACAGATAAACAGACAAACAGACAGACAATAATTCTAAAAATGAGATGGACTCTATAACATTCCTCAAGTCATCCCCAGTCATTTTTTCAAAGAAATTTTCAATGTACAGACACGACTTTTCTACAGTTTTATTATAGTATAGATATTTTATCATACTCCTTTTATACATAAAAAACTTGGTTTAGCTCCAGTAAATCTTAATATTTTTTCGAAATATTTCGACCAAGGTCTTAGAATACATTGAATTCTATACTTCCGATGGAAACAGGGTGCCCATTTTATTTTGTATGGAGCGTGATGCACCTAGGTATTAAACAATAAAATTTTTTTATATGAAGAGTGAGGCAATCTATATCGTTACCTTAATTCACAAAGGCCCTAATTGACATATTTTTCGAAAATTACTTTTTCGCATATTTAAGTATGATATAGTAAAATACACACTCACTACAAATTTTAAAGAGTAACTAGCAGTAATAACGGAGATATTCCAAATTTACAAAGCTATATTTGCATGCGTTCGATATACAATTTTTTTTGTTTTTTGCTTCCCCTGTAAAATGTTTTTTATTTCAGTTAGGGCCTTTGTGAATTGAGGTAGCGATATGTACTATTTTATAAAAATAAATATCTTGAGACAATATACATTAAAAATTGGCAGAATATCGAGCCGTGTGCGCAAAAAAGACGTATGAGCAATGATTTTCGGTTGATAACACTACTCGACAAGAAAAAACTCCAAGAATAAAATAGGCCTTTCCTAAAGTAAAATTTTCTCCTGATTCCGAATATGACTTCCATTTTCCTGTGGCAGATCTAGTTTCCGAGATATCGGCGAAAATATGAAAATTCCCATTTTTGCAAAACACTACTTCATATAGGTACGGCAAAAATTTGTATTTTTAATTTTTTCGATTTAAACTGTTGAATTATACATTTTACTAATTCCCACAAACATTTTTTGCCTTCACCTCCCTTAAGTATCTTCAGTAGTTTGGCCACCATGCCAAAAAACGTTCAAAAAATTTTGAAAAAAATGCAAATTGGGCGATTTGACCGTGGTCGTCAATACTGAGGGACGTGGGTACTTTTAACTACCTGTTTATAATTTTCTGGGTTTGTCTCCCGTATTATTGTCCAGCAATAATCTCCCATCATTTCTTCATTCCAAAAACCTTGGTAACGTTTTTCAAAAATCATGAGGTCTTGGTGAAACCTTTCACCCTGTTCATCACTTTCAGCACCTAGGTTTGCGGACAAATTATCCAAATGTGAATGCAAAAAATGCATTTTGAGGGACATGTTGCATTTCATAGTTCTGTAGATTTTCAACAAGGCTTTGACCATCTCTCTATAGTTGGGATCTTTATTGTTGCCAAGAAATCCACTAACGACTTGCTTAAAGCTGTCCCAAGCCGCTGCTTCTATTGATGATAAATGATTCGCAAAATTTTCGTCTTTCAGCAACTTTCTAATTTGCGGACCAACAAATATGCCTTCTTTTAATTTGGCTTGAGTTATTTTAGGAAAAAATTTCGTTAGGTACTGGAAGGATGGCGCGTCCTTATTTAAAGCCTTTACAAAATTTTTCATTAATCCTAATTTGATGTGAAGTGCTGGCAAAATAACTCGTTCGGGATTTACTAAAGGCGGGTTTGCGATATTGAAGGCACCTGGTTCGTACTCAGCTCTTGGTGGCCAGTTTTCCTGAATATAATGGGTTTCTCTAGCACGGCTGTCCCAAAGACAGAGAAAACAGCAAAATTTAGTGAAACCTCCTTGAAGTCCGAGAATTATAGCTACAACCTGGGATGTAGATATTTCATATACTATTTATTTTAAATGGTACCACCGAAACTGCTTACCTTTAAGTCCGCACAAATTTTCCAATTAAATTGTTTATATTGAATGAGCTCAAGTAAATTAGATATATGTACTTAAATAAGTTTCTTTAGTATTCTCAGAATGTGCCACTGGTATTGACGGTAACGAATTTCCTTTATGGAGTAACGCTGCTGTTGTTGTTGTTGTTGTTGTAGCGAGGTGTAGCCCTGCCTAAATGTCAGATAGGGTCACCCCGAGTGTATTGCTCTTGGCCGGGTCGATATAAGAAAGCGGCCCGGGTCGTTTCGGCACGATGGGTACAGCACTGGTACTGGTACCGTTCTCGTAGAACCGGCAATACAAGAAACTAGCCGTGTAGGCTATGTAGGTCATTTAGCGTTACCCAGGGTGCACCAACTGGGAGGCGACCTACTTTTACACCCTGAGTAACGCTGCTTTTAAACTATGCTTTGAACTGTCTATAAACAAGCGCCAATCATCAGTTTTATTTTCTAATTTTAGTGCTTCAAATAAACCTTGAACATCATTGCAGTAGCAAATATTTTCAGTTTTAGTAAAAAAAGAAGAGAAAGTCTTGTGTCTATTTCGAAATTTAGTAGTACTTGTCGAAGGGCCCAGGCTGTCCCATTGCTGCAATCGAGATCCTAGAACTTCGCTATCAAATTTCGATAATTTCAAATCTCTGACCAAGTCATTAAGTTCGGCTTGTGAGACTCGATGTGGGACCTCTCCTACTTTTCCACTGTCTGAATTATCAGCTTCGGAGTCACTTTCGCTTGAGGCTTCGAAACTTATAGGCGGCCTAGGTATGGGTAAGGTATGGTCATGTAGTTTTGGTTTTTTAGCTGATGCCACATTTGGATAACTTATTAATTTCCTCTTTTTTCTCGTTTTACCTTTAAGGTCTATCACGCAAAAATAGCACTGGTCGTGGTTAAAGGGTTCAGTCCACATCATTGGAATACCAAACTGCATGTAATGACCTTTACCCGATACCCATTTCATTAAAGTTAATCTACAGCAGGCGCAAATAAAATTAGGTGTCCAAGATTTATCGAGATTTTTTACACAGAACCCGAAATAATGAAAGTATGCATCTTTGACAGAATTAGTTATTTTCCGAGCTGAGTTTCCGAACATATAATGTCCGCAAATAAAGCAAAAATCATCAGGATTATTTTTACATTTAAAATCTCTTTTGCAACAAGCCATTTCGTAAACACTTCTACCGATATAGTATGTATAAATTTGCACTAAAATTTGCAAAACAAAATTTATAACAAACAGTAATGACAGTTAAATAATTGATGTCTTTTTAAATTTATTAGACCCTAAGGTAGAGTGACCAAATGAAATGTCTCGCCAATTTTATCAAAGTAATACTAAAATTTTAAGATAGACGCTTGCAAGTTAACGGGGCTATAGTCTCAACGGCACGTCCGATTGTTGTACTGGTATGCTTAAAATTTTCGTAATTAAATTACCTACAACATAGGAGGGCTAATTTTTTTTCGTCCATAGAATTTTTCCGATTTTAAAGTGGTTAAATCTGAAATTTTTGTAAAAAATTTCATTTTTTTTTCAAAATTTGTTGAACGTTTTTTGGCATAGTGGCCAAATTACTGAAGATACTTAAGGGAGGTGAAGGCAAAAAATGTTTATGGGAATTAGTATAATGTATAATTCAACAGTTTAAATAGAAAAAATTAAAAACACAAATTTTTGCCGTACCTATATGAAGTAGTGTTTTGCAAAAATGGGAATTTTCATATTTTCGCCGATATCTCGGAAACTAGATCTGCCACAGGAAAATGGAAGTCATATTCGGAATCAGGCGATAGTGATTTTGAATTTGTTCCTATAGTGGAGGCGGATTTGGTGCAGTGTATTTACGCTGTAAAATCGAACGCTATCGGTACTGATGGTATATGCCTAAAGTTTATCAAAATAATATTACCATTTGTAATACCATCACTTACCCATATAATTAACTTTTCGCTTGCATCTTCCACTTTCCCCAATCTTTGGAAGACGGCAAATGTCATACCTGTGCCAAAAACTAAATGCCCTACTACTCCTGAACACTACAGACCAATAAGCATCTTACCAGCCCTATCGAAAGTCTTTGAGAAATTCTTGGCGCGGCAAATTACCGACCACCTAGACAAAAATAATCTTTTGAGTAGTTTCCAATCAGGCTTCAGAAGGCAGCATAGTTGCTCCACAGCTATGCTTAAAATCTTTGAGGATATTCGCCCTGCTTACGACAAAAACTATCTAACGGTGTTAGTCTTGCTTGATTTCTCTAAGGCTTTCGATAGTATTGATCACAACAAACTGTTGCAAAAATTAGGCCACTGCTACAAATTTGGGGAATTCTCTCTAAAATTGGTAAAAAGCTATTTGTCGAATAGGTTGCAACAAGTTATATGTGGTGATAATTACTCAAGCCTAAAGCCAGTCACATCAGGGGTACCGCAGGGCTCGATTTTGGGTCCGATTCTCTTTGGCATTTTTATTAATTATATTGTTGATTGTTGCCAGAGTTCCCTTATTCATATGTATGCTGATGACACACAAATCTATTTGTCACGACCCATAGGTCTTGTTGACGATCTGATAGAAAGACTGAATGAAGATCTCGTTCGTATTCTTGACTGGTCCAGCTCAAACAACCTAAAACTAAATGCCTCAAAGACGAAGGCGATAGCTATTTCACGTGAAAAATATGATCTAAGTTATATGCCTTCATTATTACTTAATGGTTTGAATATTGAATTTAATGACACGGTCACAAACTTGGGTTTCAGAATCAATAGAAGATTGTCTTGCATTGACCATGTAAACTCTGTTGTTAGCAAAATATACTATACTCTCCGAAAGCTTTATCTCAGTGCCTATTTACTTCCGCAACAAACTAAACTGAAACTTGTTAAATCTCTCATTGTTCCGCATTTATCGTACGCTGAGCTGGTGTATTGCTGTCTTGATAGCAAGTCCAAGTACAAACTGCAACTGGCCTTGAACAACACAGCGCGATTTGTCTTTGAAAAAAGAAAATATGACCATATCTCTAATTATGCAAATCAGATCCTTGGACATGATCTGGGCTCGTATTTTAAAATACGCGCTCTTATTTTCCTCCACAAAGTATTATACACACATAAACCAATGTACTTGTATAAAAGCATTAAACTAGCTCAGTGTACTCGTACATCGAATCTCATCGTTCCGACATTTAATTATTTGGACTCGCAGCGTATGTTCTTTGTTAGTACCATACAATTATGGAACTCCTTACCTACTGAAATAAAACTTATAAAGCAAGCAAGATGTTTTAAAAATGCTATTTCTAACTTCTTCTAACCTTTAACTTCCTTCCTGATCTTTCTCACTGTCATTCGCTTCTATATCTTACGCTAACTTACAAGCCTAAATAGTTTATCTTTAAGTTATATTTTCATGTATACCAACCCCGTATCATAATTTAAAAGAAGATGTACTTCCAAAAGACTTAGTCTTACTATGTACGAAACAAATAAATAAATAAATAAATAAAAAAGGTCTATTTTATTCTTGGAGTCTAAAGTTGATCAAAACTTGTCCAGTAGTGTAATTTATTATCACACGCATCATCTCTGCAGTTGCACTTGTTAAGGCGGCTTTGTCCAACTTTGGCTATTTTTAATAAGCCTCAATTGCATACAATTTTATTTCAACTTTACCTCGGACTTTCACTTTGACAGATAAGTTCAATATACGTGTTTCAACTTTGAAATTAATAAATTTATATATTAATAAATTTACCAAAACACTCTGAATGCAAAGAAATAAATAACGAAAACAAATATATAAGAGAGAAGCGTTATTTATAGCATACCTCTGAAGTTGAGCGCAAAGTTTTGAGGTTGCAAATGTCAATCTAGGTTAAGAAAGTTTTATGTAATTGACCCTTAAGAACACTACCCTTAAGTAGTATCAGGCATGTTTAGACTTCGTCCCAAAAAAAGCTAAAAGCTGGGGACTTTTCAGACAGTAGCTTGATTTTGTACAGACAAAAAAGACGTATGAGCCAAAAATTACCCTTATGCTACGGATATTAAAATAATATTTATTGCAATATGTAAAAGAGAACTAAATAAAGTTACTTAAGACATTTCATTACAATATATAAACTGGATGCAAAGAAATTAATAAAAAAAACCCGTCTCCTGCACAATTTACTTTTTGGCTCATACGTCATTTTTGCGCACACGACTCGATATGTTTGTAATATTTCAATCTCTTCAAATTATTTTTAATTATATACGTGTTTTTTAGAATATATCGACAGCTTAATGGAGGATCACCTGTTATATAATTTGATTCAAAAACCTTTTATCTAAAATTTTAATCTAAAACTCAAACATTTTTAAATTTATAGGGAGGTATATGGCATCATGAAATAAGAAAGGTGACAGCAAGAAAAATCACGTATGTTTGCTGTTGTTGTTTAAAGTATTTTGGGCTGTCAAACATTTGTCAAACTGCGTTGGTTTGTTTACAAATTTATTAATTGAAAAGTTTGCAGCCTATAAAATATTGAATACAGCTTGTTTTGTAATATAATTCTGTAGGTCGATTCCCTAACTATTTTATCGCCAAGTGTTAGCGTTAATTCTGTTTAACGCCATTTTTATCGCTTTTCCCTATTCTCTAAGTGTTAACTACACTAAAAGTCGATAAACTCGATCAGCTGTTTTCGCTAACACTTTTATTGTAGCTAGTTATCGCGAATTAATTTGATGGTGTTTAAAAGTGTTTAATAGAAAATAATAAATTAGAAATGAAATAAAAATGTCTTTTAAGTTTGTGGCGCTTTATTTGGTGCGAAATATTGAAAATATGGAAGTGCGTTAAAGGCAAGTTAGAGAATCGCAGTTTCGTTAAGAACAAACGCCAAACCCTGGCGAAAACCTAAACGCTTGGCGAGTGGTTAAAAGTTAGGGAATCGGGCTACTGGTCTTTTTCGGTAAATAATATGTGTGATATCAAAGAGAATATATCAACAAGAGCCGTCACTCGTTATAAATGCAAAGAAAAAGATGGATGCCGTTTTCTTTCAGGGTTTCGGTAATTTTGTTTTCCTCAGTTTTGTAAATTCGACAGCTGGTAAATTTTTGTTTCGACTCTTGTGTTATTTCAGTTCTCGTCTATTTTCTTTTCCACATTTTGTTTTGATTAGACAATAACATATTTATATCGAAATTTCCGAAACCCTGAAAGAAAACGGCATCCATCTTGTTCGTTGCTTTCATAACGAGTGGTGGCTCTTGTTGATATATTCTCTTTGGTGATATTCCATATGTGCATGCATTGCACGCAAAATATGTTGAAACTCGCATTTATTTAACCATTTGTTGGTAGTTTTAGTGCGGAAGTTGCGGGCTTTGGTAATCTCCCAAACGCAATTTAAATGGGCACTGCGGTGAAGTTGCAGGCTTTGCTATACATCCACCTGCTTTTTTCACTTAGATGTTTGCCAATTTCACACTAAATCTCACAAACTCTTCCTAGAAAATTTTTACACGATAGTTTGTAAACAAAAAGGTGGCTTTTGACAACAATTTGACTTAACAAAGTTGATCAAAATCAGAAAAAAGTAGAAAAAAAATTAAACAGCTGTTCATTTGCTGTCACCTTTCTTATTTCATGATGGTATATGATACAAAAATTCAGAAGGTAGTTTTACCTCAAATTTTTTGACGGCTATTGAATTTTTCTGAAGTATTTTTTTTGTAAATATTATGAGACGTACCTTAATAAGAGCGTTAAGCGTAAAATAGTTGTCAAAAATTCTAATGCCGATACAATTTGTATGAACTATGCTGAAACAGCGCGGCGGGTTTGCCTTACTGTGTAAATGGTGTGCCGTTGAGCAAGGGAGACATACCGTGGTAGTTCTGAGTGCGGTATTCTAACAAACCTGCAACTTCATATAACAAGGCCCGGGGCTCATATCATCGACACGTAGGTCGGAAAGCCACTCATTGATTTTGTTGCGGCTCTGTTCCTTGTTGGCAATCGCGGTTAAAAGGGCAGCGAGAGAGATTTTGGAGTATGAGACAGTAGTGAGCTTGGTGCTGTCGAGGATTAGGTTCCATGCCTCGAAAAAAATCGGAGAGAGTCGGAAGGTAAGACTTTATTTGGGGAACACAGCTCATCGAGGAGTAGATGGCAATAGTTAACGGTCTAACTACGAAGAGTTAGGATAGAGGATGGTCGATTGTAACAGCTAACTCAAAATTAAAGCCCGCATATCAATAAATACAGCTCAATAGTCATCGATTTGTTGCGAATGGTTTATACCCTACAAATGAAATCCAAATGTTTGTATTCTTTTTCCGAATGTTTAGAAATGTGAAATATTCGTAACCATGAAAAGAATTTTTCATTTTAAATTCTTTTCAAAGAAAAGAAAATTATTTGTTTTTAAATTTATTCGAAGCCAGTTTGAACAAGTAAAATTTGAAGTAAATTTTCAATATTTGAAAAAGAATTTTTATGAAGCCTGTATGCGAAGACACGATTTGTCATCGTCTGGGAGCTTTTGATTACAGCTACAGAAGCTACAGGTGTACAATTTTTTGTGTGCCCAAAAGCAAGGCAAATTAAGCAAGGTAGAATTGACAACTGAAATATTTTGTTTTTATAGGAGTTTTAACTTCAAATAAATGTAAAGAAGCGTATTAACCCTTTGCCACCCAAGCACAGGTTTTGTGTCCCATACAATTGTTTTACTGAAAACTTAAATAGCATTTGCTCATGAAAAAAAATATCAATACCGCGAAATATGCTAGCCCAAACAGTAACGGAGTAGCTTTGGCCACTTTGGAATCTATCTCTTTTCGGACCTTTGCGTTATAAAAATGGCGAGTATTGAATATTTGTCGAATTCCGCCGATGGCACCACAAGAAGGTTGTCGCCAGAGTGTCGCAGAAACTGGTGGATTGGTTTCCATTAGAGTTTTTTTATACTGAAGTCAAATCCAGGGTACCGTCTTATCAAGGAATTGGGAGTTATTTCATTTTTCTTGGGACTTATTTCATTTGGGAGTTATTTCATTTTTTTGGAAACTGGGGCCATTATGAAATAACTACCAAATATTGGGACTTATTTCATTTCCTTCTTTTGGAGTTGTTTCATTTCTTAAAGTTGGGACTTATTTCATGGGACTTTTTTCATTTGGGATTTATTTCGTGGTACCTTATCTAAATCCCTAACCCGCAGGGGCATGATCGATTTTAATCGCTTACAGTTTCGTTTTCGGTCTAAGATCCAATTGAAAAAAGATTAGACCATTCATCTTAGCTAGTCTGAACTCTAAACTCTATTTAAACGTGCAAGGAACTGAGGTAAGCGGTATTGTATTTATATGAAACAATTTGCTATTTCTTCACACTATTGAAAAAATTTAAAAATCTTAAGCAGAACGGGTTAATATTTTTTTTCATTTGACGGGAAAACTCCTACAGAAAAGAGAGAACTGTCAAGTTCACTATTACTTTGTTTAATATATGTACTTTGCCCAAAAGCTTTTTGAATTTGCGTGATTCCAAGATTCTAACAAAATATTTAATTTTGAAAATAAACTAATTTATTTTCACAAACTTCAGAACATTTGCTACTTTTAACTCTGGTAGCATGATTTCAATAAAATGTCACAATAGGGTGTAATTGATAAAAACTTAGAGGTAGGGCGTTCCAAAAAAAATTCTTAGATATTGGAATAAAATAATAAAAAAGCAGTTGCTTTTTCAAAGCTTTTTCTCAAATTTTGAAAGTCTCTTCATACAAATTGATGTTGCATTTGTAAAAATTTGAGAAAAAATAATTGAGTTTTTTTATTAATTTATCTCATTGTGTTTTTTAGATATATTTTGTAATAAGGTGCTACTCCTCTCAGTCGTCGATATTTGATATGTATACATCTTATGAGGCAGGCTCGTGATTTTATGTCCCTTTTAATTTAAAGTCAATATAATTTTGTTTGATTATTATTTCAAATTGGAAATGAAATTGTACTTAACGAATCGATCAATTAAAAATCATGTTATATTTTCCCCCCAGAAATTGTTATAATTTTTTTAGATAAGTTACATATGTACGTACAACTTATAAATTATTTGTAGTTACAAGCAATAAGAGCTTTCTCTTGAAAATAATAGAGGGATTCATCAAACCATATACATAAACACCTCAATTCGTGTCCATAATTTTTTTTTTTATTTTATCACTTCATAGAACATGAATTTATCCCCTGCATATTAAAGGTATTTTTTGGATGTAGTAAGCTTTTCCCGTTTATGCTGAAGTTATTTTTTCCCCGCCCTCCTTTTATGTTTTTGTTACATATTTTTTGTTACCGAAAATAGTTATAAAAAAAATAATTGGTTTTTAATGCGAATTGGGTACAGCCCAGCAATGTATGCATTTAAACATTTTTTTGCAGTTTTCAATTTGTTACCATTTTTTTTAACTATTGTAATTTATTAAAATTGTGTTATATTGATGTATTATGTAGTGGGAATGATTTGTCAAACATTTAAATAATAAATAAGATAAATAATTAAAATATTAATATGGATTTGTATAACTGTTTTTGGCTATAGATTAGTTGTTAGTGTTAACAAACCCAGCAGCACTGAATAAATAGAAAAAGTATTTAAAATGTATTATCATGCTTTTTTGTATTATCCGACGAACCCCATACTAACCCCTGCGGGTTAGGGGTTTAGAATATGCCCGAGGTAGGCATACCGGTAGTAAGAAGCGACCAATATGCACATACACAGGTAATGACGTGCCAACTCGATGGTTGATCTACGGATATGATGCCTCCCATTACCCACCTTTCTTACGTATGGAGGGATGACATGAGCTAGAAGGTTCCACTGGTCATACCAAATCGCTCCCGAGACAGTCGGGCAGTACCGCTAAGGAGTACCGGAGCGTACCGACTTCATATCCGGTCAAGGACTGTCAATTTCGACATCACTCCCTAATACCTTCGGGGAGTCGCTACTGTGCTCAAACTCTTACGTTCCCGTAAGAGAGAGATCTGCCGTGTAAACAGCAATTCGATCGATCTTCACCTTGTATTTACACAAGTGGTTCGATAAAAATTTACCAGAAAATCGATCCGTGAAAATGAGCCTTAACACCTCAAGAAAAATGTTTTTTTTTTTTTTAATATCTCTATATGTTATATGAGGTTTATATCGAAAACGGAGGATAACGGAAATTATTTTCTTAGAACAGTACATTATCCTCACATAACTCGTTTCCGAGCTCACATAAAACATATCATTTGCATGGCATTGTGGAACGGAACCTCTCCCAGAGGCCTTGGGTTGCCAAACATCCTTCTTTCGGAAGGACATGTCCTTCATTTTATTGCAACGTACTTCCCTGTCCTTCCAAAAGAAAAAGTGTAAATGTCCTTCTTTTTAAGTTTGTCCTTCTTTTTCCATGGATTGTAAAGTCACAACCATTGTGTATCAATACCAAGTGTAAACTCTTCTGCATAGACGTCAAAATTCAAAAAGAAGTTTAACACCTGTTTGAGATTGTGGTTAATAACAAGAGTGATATCCATAGTACAGGTCTACAAGTAAGTTATCCTTATTTCTCTCTCTTTCTAATACACCCAATTTTGACACTGTAGACAGTGTCAAACTAGCTTAACTAACACAGCAACCCGGGGCCCAGGGTTGAAATTTCCAAGAAGAAATGGAGTGAAATCTCCATACAGGGTTGCCGTGTAGGTATATTTTTAAAGCAATTTAGTATGGAAATGTAGAACAAAATGTATGCCTATGAACTAAACAAATTTTGTGATTTGGATAAAATTTATTGTTTTTTTATGAAAAATAATGTCATTTCAATTATATGAACTATAACTATTTGAATAACAATATATTTTGCAGTTTTTATACATTTCAATATTTATTTTGATGATAAATGAAATGATTTAAATATATTTACATATTTTATGAATAAGAATATTTTGAAATACATTGCAGACGTGAAATGCAACCCTGCGCGTAAATATGTACGTACATATGTGTGTGTATACACAACTGTTAGTTCAAACGAAGCAGTTGATAAAGTGAGTCGTTTCAAAAAAAGTTTATTTTAATATTTAATTTTATAATACAATTTCGGCTAATAATTTAATTTATTTACAAAGAACAACATTTTTCCGTCTTTCAGATATTTTTGCCGAGTTAAAGTGGAAAAAAATAGTGTGTGGTAATAACAATTTTAGAAAATAAGACATGCATACATGTATCTAATAAAGTTGTTCGTTTCCAGAAATGCCCGACCATTGCTGTATTTTAGGATGCGGATTAGGAGTCCCGCGATACCCTTTTCATGCAGAAACAGAAATGCCAAGGTGAGTGTATAAAGTGACTAAATTTTAAATATGAGAAAGTATTCTTTCAATAATTCTTGTTAAGTTCTTTATGGGCAATTATTGTGCATAAATTCAGATATTAGATATTATGCCATTCATAATTTTCTTAGCTTTATACAGTTTGAGTTTAGTAAAAAATATATATGTATACATATAAACCCATTTAATTTTAAGTATTGTTATTTAACCATTTAAGTTTATATGGTGTAAATTAAAGCAAAAAGCTATTTAAGAAATGTTCTACATGTATACTTAATATTTTTTAAATATTTGTTTTCAGAAAAAATTGTATCCCTAACGGACCAAAACGGGTATTATAAAAAATGTGTGTTTATTGGTAAAGATTCCTGCTTTTTATTTTTGATCTTATATACATTTTATTTTACAACGCAATATTTTTTTGTTTAATTTACAACGCCGTTTTCCTTTTATTTTAAAATGCTTTTTTATTATATAAAAAAAAAATTCTTTTTAATTTACCAAACACTTTTGGTTTTTTTTTACTTTTTTATAATTTATATTTTTGTTTTCGATTATGTTTCATGCCAACAACACTTTAACTCTACCTAAAAAACCAAAACTGTCATTGCAGCAATAACCACTTATGCGGTTATCGCTTGTTTCAACAGATATTTTCGTTATTTTCCTACAAGAACGCGAGCAGGTAGTTAGCATAGCTGCTTGACCTGCTCCAACCATCAATGACAGTTTTACAGGGTTATGTCCATTTTAGCTGTTGTTGCATATTGTTATATTCCCACACAAAGAATGTATGTATATATCAGTGAACTAAACAAGCTGTTTTGTTTTTTAAAGAAACCCTTTGTGAAAAAGCTCACTAATCTTAAATTTTTAATATATTACTATTAAGAATGTGTGAGGATAATGATTTAGTGCACTGTGTCCAATTATAGTAACTTTTTTATGTTTGAGTTATGGGACTCACTTATTTTCTTTATTTATTTATTTAAATAAACAATGATTTTTTATACAAATATGTCTGTTCATTATTTAATGGAAAATTTGGTGATAAATCTCAACATTAACAGCGAGGGTGCAATACGTCGTCTTAGTTGTCGCTTTTCCTCGAGTTTAATGCAAGGTAATAATAATAATTATTTAATTGCTATGATTATTCATAACAAAGCTACGCGATCTATCACGCCCGAGCAACGAGGAGGAACACGCATCAGAAACAGTTGACAATTATTCCAAACCCAAAGGATGCTGTGTATGTTTGGTGGAAACGCCATATAAGCAACTTTGTAGCAGCATGTGAACACTCCCTTATATGCACGCCACGCACACACAAAGTACAAAAAGAAAATAAGCACAGGCATCTATGAAAAAACACATTTAAATGGTGGGGCACTTTACTAATATATGCTGTAAGTAAGAAAAATGCTTGTTTATTAAAAATATTCACAGAAATTTATACAATTAGCAAGTTGCGTTTTATGTAAACAAAGAAGAACAAGAGAGTTGTCATGGAAATATCAACCACAGGATTGCTTTTCTGCGTAGTGCTAAAAGTTTTAGAAAATATCAAAAAATTTTCGCTAAACAAGTAAAATCTTTGTACAAACACTTCCAGATCAAATTAGTTGCTATAATAAATAATTTTCGGCAAATAGTTTCTATTATTTATGAAGTTATTAAACATTTGTCACAAGCTACTACTACTTTTATTTCGGTCCTAACGAATGACACCCTTCGTTGAGTGGCTTCCAATAAGGGGAACCCGATCAGGTGAGCACAGCTGTAAGTCGAACAGCTGATTCATATCTTACTTGTACAGTTGTACTATGGTGATATCATAGACATAGTCGTGAAAACTTCAAAGTGAGTTTAGTCACCTGTTTTTAATTTCCTTTTTTGTCTCACTTCTCTCCATCTTCCCATCTCTTTCTACCATTAGGTAAAAGATAGGAGACCGCCATGTTGATGTGTGCAGGATGTTAAACAACGCCACTGCTTTTCTGTTATTCGGTGCTGGCGACATTTTAATATGTGCAGGATGTAAACAAACCGACATTTTAATGTGTGTTGTCAAAAGAAGAGTTCACACTTGGTATTGATACACTATGGTCACAAAAACAAAATATACGCAAAAAAAAAAATGTATGCAATCCGTGCAATTTATACAAAGCTCAAACCTATTTATATTTTTGTGCACGAATTGTAGGAAATAAAAAAGCAACTCTGTATTTTGCTCAATCCTCTAATTTTTCTCACAAAAAGTAAAAGGCGCTGACAGCCAACTTATTTCAGAAAAAAATTAAAATTTGTTCAGTTTCATTTATATCATGGTTTCAATATACAGCAAACTCAGTGAGGGGCGCTATCGTAGTCTTGCATATTTAAATAAATTGTTGATTAATAAATTGTCCACAAAAAACCGTCCTCCTTTTTTTCTATCGAAATAGAAATGTCCTTTCCACTTCAGAATCTGTGTGAATTTAACACATCTGTGCGAATTTAACACATCATTCATTACATTGTTTCTACATCTTATATATTAATGTTGAGTATTATTTTTTTGTGTTTTGCAATAGCTCTTGCAAGAAAATATAAAACCTGACGGTAAAGTTACAAACACAAACTCTTAAGCTCTTCTCAATATAATTAACAACAACCTCTCAGAAACGAATCTACGGTTTAAAGATGTCAGAAAAATTTCGATTTTTGGCGACTTTTATACCTTGTAAATATTTGATGTATCGATACATCGATGTTTCTATAGAAATTGTGAAGTTTTGAACGTTTAAACGTTATTTCGGTTTCTCACTTGTCCAAAAACAAAAGTAAATTGGACCAACATCTTTTGCTTGTTCAAAAATATGCACGTAATTAGAAAAATATACACATATTAGAAAACTTCTAACCAAGTCGAAGCATCGATGTACATATATAGCGAAACAAATGTACATAGACTTCGCATCAAAGACACATCGATTTATTTTTTCCATTGGTGTCTCCAGCATAGTTTAGCTCAATGAGATAACGGTAACTTTCTCGAAATGACCATTACCAAATGGTTAGTGTTATGCTTTTAATAAGCACAAATCATAAATCATTCTCAATCGTAATTTTTACATGTGTAGTTTGTAGCCCGAAAATGTCTGAGAATATTTCTGTTGTTACCTCTAACAAGGGGACAAGTTGAATAAGCTTTGTATTGGAAAATGGTTGAAAAGATCTTGATAAGAGGTAAGGAAGTGATAAATAATTGTATACTGTCATAAAACACGTTGTTAAACCCAAATTTCCGAAGTTTTACATTAAGCATCCAAATTTCGACCTTTTTCGGTCATTTGCATTTTTTCGACATTTTTTTTTTTCGGTCAAAAATTTCTTCGGTATAGTAAAATTTTTGGAAATTCGGTCATGGAAATTCGACATTTTTTTTTCGACATATCGTACGGGACCCTTAACAACAACCTCTCAGAAACGAATCTACGGTTTAAAGATGTCAGAAAAATTTCGATTTTTGGCGACTTTTATAGTCACGTAAATATTTGACGTATCGATACATCGATGTTTCTATAAAAATTTTGAAGTTTTGAACGTTTAAACGTTATTTCGGTTTCTCACTTGTCCAAAAACAAAAGTAAATTGGACCAACATCTTTTCCTTGTTCAAAAATATGCACGTAATTAGAAAAATATACACATATTAGAAAACTTCAAACGAAGTCGAATCATCGATGTACATATATAGCGAAACAAATGTACATAGACTTCGCATCAAAGACACATCGATTTATTTTTGCCATTGGTGTCTCCAGCATAGTTTATCTCAATGTGATAACATTAACTTTCTCGAAATGATCATTACCAAATGGTTAGTGTTATGCTTTTAATAAGCACAAATCATAAGTCATTCTCAATCGTAATTTTTACATGTGCGGTTTGTAGCCCGAAAATGCCTGAGGATATTTCTGTTGTTACCTCTAACAAGGGGTAAAGTTGAATAGGCTTTGTATTGGAAAATGGTTGAAAAGTTCTTGATAAGAGGTAAGGAAGTGATAAATAATTATATACTGTCATAAAACACGTTGTTAAACCCAAATTTCGGAAGTTTTACATTAAGCATCCAAATTTCGACCTTTTTCGGTCATTCGCATTTTTTCGACTTTTTTTTTTCGGTCAAAAATCTCTTCGGTATAGTAAAATTTTTTGAAATTCGACATTTTTTTTTCGACAAATCGTACAGGACCCATTTGCAAAGTATATGAACCGGCGTTTCATCACCCCATTGTGTATCAGTACCAAGTGTGAACTCTTCTTTTGACAACACACATTAAAATGTCGGTTTGTTTACATCCTGCACATATTAAAGTCGCCAGCACCGAATAACAGAAAAGCAAATGGCGTTGTTTAACATCCTGCACACATCAACATGGCGGTCTCCTATCTTTTACCTAATGGTAGAAAGAGATGGGAAGATGGAAAGAAGTGAGACAAAAAAGGAAATTAAAAACAGGTGACTAAACTCACTTTGAAGTTTTCACGACTATGTCTATGATATCACACTTGTTACTAACCACAATCTCAAACAGGTGTTAAACTCATTTTGGAATTTTGACGTCTATGCAGAAGAGTTTACACTTGGTATTGATACACAATGCATCACCCAGTTCGCAAAATCAATTGTTGTGTATGACAGATACAGGTGATAACGCAGACCACAATGTCCCGTAAAATACCCAGTGAGGACCCTTACAAGCCGATTCAGCTTAAAGGCTTAATTTTCACATACGCTTTTCTAGTCTGGTGGTCTAAGACTGCTCAAAGAACAGCGGCAACTAAGTTAAGGCTTAATTATGCATCGTTATCGCTAACGTCATACCCATAACGCTAATCAGCTGTTCCAACCAAACTTATGGAAATCAATGTAAACGATTAGTGATGTCATAACACAACGCTAACGCGTGTACATTGATTTCCAAAGGGTGGAACATCTGATTAGCGTTATGGGTATGACGTTAGCGATAACGATGTATAATTAAGCCTTAACTTAATTGCAGCTGTTCTTTGAGCAGTCTTAGACCACCAGACTAGAAAAGCGTATGTGACTATTGGCTTCACAACTGTATTAAATGACGTCAGTTTGGGAGACAGCCCCCATCTTTTGCCTTAAAGTCTAGTGCAGGCGAAAAAAGGCCCTCGTTGCCATATTTATGGTAGCCTCCAAATGAGCATTCCATGGTTTTGTCTAATGTTAAAAAAAAGGTATTTTGCTTCCGTCGAAAAACCTATGCGGATGCCTCCTAGGGATGGCTCTAACATAGACAGCCCTCTTCGCCTCGTGAAAGCCGCCAAGACTGTTTTATTTGGGTTGATAGATAGCCCTTTGTTAGCACACCATCTTTCAATAATGCGCAGGGCTTGTTGCATGCGATCGATTATTGATTCTTGCATTCCTGTTACGCAGACTACTAAGTCATCCGCATATCCCTGTATGTCAAAGCCATTGCCCTTCAAAAGATGAAGAAGCTCGTCTATAACTAGGGTCCACAGTAGAGGCCACGATTGATCCAGCACTTCCTCCTAGCTCAAAGCTGAGGTTTCTTTGCTTTAGCATGGCCAGGACCCAGCGAGTGACCATTGGGCTTACGTCCTTGCTAATCATTGCTTCCTCAATGGCCTGATACGTCCTATTATCGAAAGCGCCTGATATATCGATGAATGCACACAGGGCTTTGTTTTTAGACTCTATGGCCTTTTCTATTTTTTCAGTAAGGCAATGGATAGCAGTCTACCTGGATTTTCCAGGTTGGTGGGAAAATTGGTGTTTACACAGAGGGTGTTTCTTTAAGTTTACTTCCCTAATGTGCTGATCTCAAATTTTCTCCATTCCCTTTAGGAGAAAGGAACTGAGACTTATTGGCCGATATGACGATGGCAGTTTTCCCGGTTTCCCTGGTTTCGTTATAAATACTACCTTAAACTCTGTTCACCTGTTGGGAATATATCCTAACAGCAGGGATGCTCTATATAAATTTGATAGGCTGGAGCTGTATAGTCGATTGAGCCCATTGGACCTTCTTAACATTGGTTAGCTTTGTCGCCAGGCTCTTTTCTCTACCACTAATTGTTGGATAATTATCTACTACGGGATGTGAGTGTTGATAGCCTGGTGTACAGTCCGGAAAGTGAGAAGCAAGCAGAAGTTTGCATGTGTCTTCCGGCTGCTTCGTGTAGCTCCCATCTGGGTTCTTCAGAGTACCAATGACGTTGCTATGAGCTCTCGCAAGGGCTTTTTGGAGCCGCACTGCCGTAGGGAGATCTTTAATATTTTCGCCGTGTTCTTTCCAGGTTGCCCTCTTAGATTTTCTAAGTTCTTTATTATATGAATTTAGAGTATTTGTTTTTTATGTACTACCCCAAGCTGTATGGTGGTAGTTTGCGTCACAGCAGAGGACCCATGGGATACCCTTCTGTTGCAAATACTCAATGAGGGATTAGGATTCAGCAGTTGGGGCTGCTTCCTCCTCAAGCGGAAAGTAAGCTAATGCCAAAATGGCCTCTTTTTCGCCTCTTGGGGTTGGGGCTGCAACCAAATCAGCCGTCATGAGCTGTAGGAGCGGTACAAACTCCAGTTTCTTGTTTGGAAGCATCGCCGCCCTGGAACGCGAACCGGTGGCATAGGTTAATTTAACGTCAGTACTGCTTAAGCATTTTACAGAACCATGTAAAATCCATTGTTCTTGAATGAAGGTCCCTCCCAGACCTTCTCTGTTGAATCTTCTGCTAAGAACATCAGAAGCTGCCTTGGCATGGTGAAGATTCACCTGGAGGCATTTTAGACGCCTCGAACTGCGAGTGTTTGCTGGGAGAGCTGACATTATAAAGATTGTTTGCGGTCCTCATCCGCCACCGATGACTTTATGTTGCCACTGAGCTACGCATCCCCATTAGATGCCTGACTTTGGGCCGTTTTTTTTTTTGTCGACTCCGGGTCAAGCCTTCTTGTTTTATCGGCCGGCATTGATAGCGGTGGAGTCCCGATATTCCAAGCCTTGCGTCACCTCTGCCGGCCTTCTTTTCTACCGCAACATTTTCATCACTGTCGCTAGCTTCATCAGGTACCCGGGGTTGTGGTGACGGATTGTTTCAGCTGATACCGGATCTACAGCTATTGCGATTTCCACCACTACTTGTCCGATTGAGGATTCTCCAGTATCTGGTGTCTAGGGCTGGGTTTTGAATGGAAACCTGCCACTTACTATTGACTCATGACGTCACCGACAGCGCTGTACAGTCGGTTGCCCCCACAACACAGCGGTAAAAGTGGAGTAAGGTGGCAATCATTGCTTTTGCGTACACCCAACCCATTTTGGCTAGGTTTGTTTGCATATCCGGCACGCTGGGGATTGTAGCAATTTTTCGTGTTATAGAACTCAAGCATATCGACGGCTGGTTGGAAAATCGCACTATTTTAGAATTTTTTCTTCCTAAAACGCCTTATCTGAGAGTTCTTTTAAATTTGGCTATATATTAAAAATAGGTTCAAGACGATCCTATCTCAGAATGAGGTTCAATAACGTGCTATCTTATTTCATGGCGAGATGGGGCGTTATTGAATAAAATTTTCAAATAGGGCCATAGGACGTAATCTTTCACTATCGATATACATAAGTCTTTGAATCCCTGCGGGGTATGGACGGCTATAATTTATCAGACATCGATCCCAGTCGTTGTATTGACAGTTTGCTACTGTCTTCATGCAAATAAAGGGTCAGTTACATAAAGCTTTATTTTGACTTTACCTCAAACTTTGACTTTTACAGAAAAGTTCAGTATACGTATTTCAATGAAGCATGGCAAATTGGAGACCTCAAAGTTAAAGCAAAGTTAAAATTTGGCAAACTCTCAAATTTTGCATGCTTTGACGGGGAAATTTTAGTATAGACTCGCACAGCTAGAAGAAAACGGTTTTTTCAGGAGGATAGAGGAGCTTTTTCTGAACACAAATATATAATCTTAGCGTAAGGAGCGTTATATTTACTGAGATAATGGTTGTTGCAGTTTTGCAAATTTTGCATGGCACTATAGGTAACTAACGCACAATTTTTTAAATTTCACGCATTTTTCCGCATAATGGTACCATAACACTTATGAATTGCATATGATTAACAGAAAATAATATTAATATGTATAAATATTCATCTATTTTCACAAAATTATAAATTTTCACCATCGCACAGCTAAACACAGATACAATGTGTATCAATACTGATACACATTGCACAGATATTTCACAACAAATTTGTTGTCAAAGAAGGATGTTGCCACTTAAAAAAAAAATAAAAAAAAACATATTTTTTTAAGAATACTTCACCCTTAAAAGAAAATGGAAAATTTTCACGGTTCAACACCTTTCGGCGTAGGCGGCCTTCGGCCGCGCTTATTTAAAATAACCCTGGGCTACGCCATCCCATGTCCGGACGTGTGCACCAACTGCGGCTACCGCCGCAGTGAGTACTTCTGCGTAGTAAACCCATTTGGCGGAGTCCGGACGTGTGCTCTAACCGTGGCTACCGCCACGGTGAGTCCTTCTGCGTAGTACACCCATTTATTTTAGATGGATGTGGCAACACTCTTTCAATGTCAAAAACAGTACATACATATATATACATACAAAAAAAGCGTGCAAAATTTACTAACTTTAACAACGTTTTACCGGAGAACTATGAACCGCCTGACTCTAAAGGACCGAATACATAAAGCTTTGTTAACCTCGCCTGACATTTGCTACCTCAAAACTTTGCGTCCAACTTTAGAGGTATGCTACAATGAACGCTTTGACGCTTTTCTTTTCTACATTTATTTTCGTTATTTAAGTATTTCTTTGTATTCAGGGTGTTTTGGTAAATTTATTAATTTAATAGAGAAAAAATGAATTATTATTATTTCCTCCAACTTTTTATTCTTTAATTAAAGCAAGTTCATCAACATCTGATTGTCAAAGCAAGCAAAGCAAGCAAAATTTGAGAGTTTGCCAAATTTTAACCTTGCTTCAACTTTGAGGTCTCTAATTTGCCATGCTTCGTTCAAATACGTATACTGAACTTTTCTGTCAAAGTCAAAGTTTGAGGTAAAGTCAAAATAAAGCTTTATGTAACTGGCCCATAAGACCTATATATTTGTGATCTGGAGAACACCCTCTTTCGTTCCATACCAAAAACAGTCCAAAATTCGTGCGAGTCTAAACTAAATCGCACCCAATTATTATTTCCTCCAACTTTTTATTTTTTAATTAAAGCAAAGTCATCAACGTCTGATTGTCAAAGCAAGCAAAGCATGCAAAATTAAAGGGTTATGGGTCAGTTACATAAAGCTTTACTTTGACTTTACCTCAAACTTTGACTTTGACAGAAAAGTTCAGTATACGTATTTAAACGAAGCATGGCAAATTGGAGACCTCAAAGTTGAAGCAAGGTTAAAATTTGGCAAACTCTCAAATTTTGCTTGCTTTGACAATCAGATGTTGATGTCTTTGCTTTAATTAATGAATAAAAAGTTGGAGGAAATAATAATTATTTCATTTTTTCTCTATTAAATTAATAAATTAACCAACCAACTTCAGAGGTATGCTACAATGAACGCCTTGACGTTTCTCTTTTATACATTTGTTTTCGTTATTTATTTCTTTGCATTCAGAGTGTTTTGGTTAATTTATTAATTTCAGAGGTATGCTACAATGAACGCCTTGACGTTTCTCTTTTATACATTTGTTTTCGTTATTTATTTCTTTGCATTCAGAGTGTTTTGGTTAATTTATTAATTTAATAGAGAAAAAATGAAATAATTAGTATTTCCTCCAACTTTTTATTCATTAATTAAAGCAAAGACATCAACATCTGATTGTCAAAGCAAGCAAAATTTGAGAGTTTGCCAAATTTTAACCTTGCTTCAACTTTGAGGTCTCCAATTTGCCATGCTTCGTTTAAATACGTATACTGAACTTTTCTGTCAAAGTCAAAGTTTGAGGTAAAGTCAAAGTAAAGTTTTATGTAACTGACCCTTAAGGAGCACCCGCGTTTCACAGTCTATATCGTGACATCAGCAGCCAACTTCATCTGCTAAACTTGTTGCCCCTTGTTTTATTCTAGTTACCTCTTTTGAGAAGTATACTTGCACTATCGTCAGCCAGATGACGCCCTACGCCGGAGTTAATTTTTTTATATACCGTATACCGTATATGCCAATCAACGTAAATTTCTGCCTATAAATAGATTAATGGTTTGATTTTTATTTACATTACAAAATTTGTTTATTCGTTACCACTTTGGTAGAAATTTGTATGGAAGCCAAATAATAGAAATTCGGGTCAAAAGTTGAAGCCCCAATTGAATTCGTCATCAATGAATTAACCGGTATAAATTATCGATAACACGGCTTATCGGTATCCACAAAACTTGTCTCTTTCCGCCACTACAAAGTTTCATTTGCACGTCAATTGCGGACAATTGAAGTTTGTTTAATATTTGTATTGAAAGGTCGACTAAACTTGGTGGCAAAATTTGCGTTAGAATTAAAAACTGTGATTATTAATTAATTAAAAAAATTGTGTGTTCTGGTGATAGAAATAGTTACATTGGCTAGCACTTTTTGCAATAAGAAGTGAAGTTTATTGGAGCTGAAGTGTCACAATTTGGATATTACTGGAGCCTCTGCCAATTGGCATTGTGACGAATACATTTTGCGCATTCCAATAGGAGCACGTCAGCAGTGAGCAAATAACAACAATGGAGGATTTAGGTAAGTCAAATGCTATAAAGTTTATTTAGGGCGGGTCGACTTTCCCAAAGAATCCGGTATACATAATAAAAATCGTTTGCCCTTGTTTCTTGCGCTAAATATGGTAGCGTGATTGGGATTCTAAGAAGCTGCACATAGATGTATGTTTGTGCTTATATGAAAATTGTGGCCAATGCCACTGAATGTGCCATTAGTCATACAGGGTGCAAGGTGTTTCATTCATTTCATTTTATTGGCGCTTAACCGCCTAAGCGATTTTGGACGTCGCCTATCAAAGCACGCCAGTCATTCCTTTTTAGCGATAACTGACGCCAATTGGAAACCCCAAGGGAGTTCAAGTCATCCTCCACCTGTTGTTTCCATCTCAGTCGAGGCCTCCCCCTTCCTCTGCTGCCGAATTCGGGTGACGATTGGAAAACCTTCTGGGCTGGAGCTTCTTTGTCCATTCGCATGACGTGACCCAGCCAGCGGAGCCTTTGGGCTTTAATTCGCTGGACTATGGTCAGATCTGCGTAAAGCTCGTACAGCTCATCGTTAAATCTCCTTCGATACTCGCCGTCGGCATCACGGGAAGGACCATAAATCTTCCGGAGAACTTTTCTCTCAAATACTCCAAGGGCCATCTCATCTTCTCTTGACATTGTCCATGAATCTGAGCCATACATCAGGACAGGTATGATGAGAGACTTATAGAGCGCGATCTTTGTTCTTCGAGAGAGGACTTCACTTCTCAATTGCCTACTCAGTCCAAAGTAGCACTTGTTCGCAAGAGTGATTCTCCGTTGGATTTCTAGACTGATATTATTTTCGGTGTTAATGCTGGTTCCCAAATAGACGAAGTCCCTCACAGTTTCAAATTTGTAACTATCAACAGTGACGTGGCTGCCAAGGCGCAGGTGCGCCGATTCTTTCTTTGATGACAGCAAATACTTCGTCTTGTCCTCGTTGACCGCAAGACCCACTTTTTTCGCTTCTTTATCCAGTCCAGAGAAGGCAGCGCTTACGGCGCGGTTGTTAAGGCCAATGATATCAATATCATCGGCATACGCCAGCAATTGCACGCTCTTGTAAAAGATTGTACCATTGCGGTTTAGCTCTGCTGCTCGAATTATCTTCTCCAGCATCAGGTTGAAGAAATCGCACGAAAGGGAGTCGCCCTGTCTGAAGCCTCGTTTGGTTTCAAATGGCTCAGAGAGGTCCTTCCCGACTCTGACGGAGCTGTTAGTATTGCTCAACGTCATTTGGCAAAGCCGTATAAGCTTTGCAGGGAAGTCAAATTCAGACATGGCGGCATACAGGCAACTCCTTTTTGCGCTGTCAAAAGCGGCTTTGAAATCGACAAAGAGATGGTGTGTGTCGATTCCTTTATCATGGGTCTTCTCCAGGATTTGGCGTATCGTGAAAATCTGGTCGATGGAAGACTTACCAGGTCTAAAGCCACACTGATAAGGTCCAATCAGCTTGTCTACGATGGGCTTCAGTCTTTCACACAATACGCTAGAAAGAACCTTATATGCGATATTAAGAAGGCTGATTCCGCGGTAGTTGGTGCGGTTAGCGGGATCGCCTTTCTTGTGGATTGGGCAGAGCACACTTAAATTCCAATCTGGAGGCATGCACTCGTGATGCATGCTTTTTACCAGCTCTTCGCCTCCGTGTTTGAACAGCTCGGCGGGTAGTCCGTCTTTTCCAGGCGCTTTGTTGTTTTTGAGCCGGGATATAGCTATCCTCACTTCATCATAGTCAGGTGGTGGGACGACTTTTCCATCGTCAGGGATTGGGGTATCGGGTTCGACGTCTCCCTCCATAATTTAAGTACACTCTGTACGTCGGTTACCAGGTCGCCATTATTGTCCTTACAGGAACTTGCCCCGGTCTTAAAACCTTCCGTCATCCGCCGGATCTTTTCATAGAATTTTCGGGCATCATTCCTGTCAGCCAGCATCTCAAGCTCCTCACACTCACGCCTTTCGGCCTCACGTTTCTTTTTTCTGAAAAGGCGTCTCTCTTCCTTCTTTGCCTCACGATAGCGTTGCCATACACTGCGGGTTGCGCCCGTTCGCAACGTCTCCCTGTAGGCAGCGTCCTTTTTGTCCGAGGCAGTGCTGCATTCCTCATCGTACCAGTTGTTTTTGCGGGCTCGCTGGAACCCTATAGTGGCCTCAGCGGCGGTACGTAATGAGTGAGAGATATGCTTCCATTGCTCGGTTGCATCGTTAGGTCGAGGAATGCTCTCCGATAGCAGGTGCGAGAGTCGAGTGGAGAAATTGTCAGCTGTCTGTGTCGTGCGCAGCTTCTCGACGTCAAACTTTCCTTCCGTTACTGTGCGCACTTTCTTTGCTACACAGAGGCGTGTGCGTATCTTGGCTGCAACAAGATAATGGTCCGAGTCGATATTGGGACCACGAAGGGTACGCACGTCCAGAACGGTGGAGCTATGTCTGCCGTCGATCATGACATGATCAATCTGGTTTCTTGTTCTTTGATCAGGAGACAGCCATGTGGCTTGGTGTATTCGTTTATGCTGGAACCTGGTACTACTGATGACCATATTGCGAGCAGCGGCGAAATCAATCAACCTAGTGCCGTTGGGGGATGTTATATCATGGAGACTAAATTTTCCAACTGTTGGACCAAAGACTCCTTCCTTGCCCACCTTCGCATTAAAGTCGCCGAGCACGATTTTGATATCATGTTGGGGGCAGCGATCATAAGTCTGTTCAAGTTTATCGTAGAAGGAGTCCTTCTCTGCGTCGTCCGTCTCCTCAGTCGGCGCATAGGCGCAGATAAATGTTATGTTGAAAAATTTCGCTTTGATGCGGATCGCAGCGAGACGCTCGTCCACGGGGGTGAACGCTAGTACTTGGCGGCGAAGTCTTTTTCCCACCACGAATCCTACACCACGCGCTTTGCCGCGTGTCTGGCCACTGTAGTATACGTCACAAGGTTCGATGGTCGTCTTTCCTTGTCCCGTCCATCGCATTTCCTGCAGGGCGGTGATGTCAGCCTTTGCGTTAACGAGGACATCAACCAGTCGGGCAGCGGTACCGTCCCTTGAAAGGGTCCGGACATTCCCGGTACATGCCCTAATATCCAAATCATTATGCCTTATTCGTTTTGCCGGGTCGTCAACATTAAAGGGGGTTCTCATCCGAGGCTTTAATACATTTTTCATTGGACTAAATTTTTTACGTGGCGGGTCCCAAACCCAGCGCACAACCCGTTTCGGGGTTTTTGGAAAATATTTACACATTTATATAGCGAGCCGCTTGCTTCAAGACAGACGCCCGCTTGCAGCCGCACCTCATGGTGAACAGACGCTGCGCAAAAACCTCGGTGAGCCCTTAAACCAAGTATGTCAGAGTGGCCCCACCGGGGCTCCCTCTCTTTCTGCCGCGAGCCTAGGTAGCTCCCGTTGCCCAGAGTGCACGAACGAGGACGCAAGAGTCGGGATTGAGCAAGGTCACTTAGCAACCACACTCCATTACACTCCAAGGTGCAAGGTGTTTGGTTCATACTTATCCAATATCAAAAAGTCAGCTCTTCGCTCAAAGACCTGACTTAGGTAAAACAACATAATACTACACGCATTACTCAGGCTGAAAAGAAAAAAAAAAGTTAATGAAAAGAATACGAGGAATTCTTTCCTTGGGAGCGTTATATGGGTTGAAGTCCTTGTCCGGAATAATACAAGGTGTTAATAGAGCCCATCGAAAATCAAGTCAGTAAAGAAGGAAACTTAAAGGAGAATCATCTTCACGAAAAGTGTTGGTTTGGACTGATTTTCAATTGAGAAGTAAATTCCTCTCTCGACGATGTGAGATTACGCTCCACAAGTGTCTCTTATCATACCAAAAATAGTAAACAATGCAGAATAGCGGGGACACAAAGGAAACAGACATACAACCCTTCGTTACAACAACAACAACAACAACGTGCAATTTGCGACAACTCCAACCAAATCACAGGACTGTGAAACAACAACAACAATATGCCACGCTCATACAGGATCTATTTGTAACACAGCCCCCTGATATCTTGAGAGGTTGACGGCTAATTATCTGAAAAGACGACACGCTTCGGTAAAATTTAGGAACGCAAAATCCAAATCTAGACGTATTAGACAGGCGGCGCTACAGGGCGGTGTCCTATCCCCAACACTGTTTAACTTCTATTTATCGGAGATGCCCCTCCACCGACGACTGTACGATAATGGCTGACAAACTCTGTACGAAATTCAACGGCTACCTCTCTCATCTTTCCAGGTTTTTCACCGAGCAAATCTACGTACTGCCGGTTCTGCGAGAAAGGTACATGTGCTTGCGCAGTACCCTTCGTACCGAAACGACCCAGGCTGTATTTTTTTATTACAGCCTGGCCAATAGCAGTACACCCGAAGTGACCCTGTCTAACGTGTCACGATTCCTCCCCCTAAAATTGTCATCCCTGGAGCAGTTCCTTGCAGCAGGGCTGCTCCCTATTCTGTTGTTCCGGTCTGGCGTTGAGCTAAACCCTGGTCCAACAGAATGGTTCTGCTGCGTGTGCCGGAAGAAAATTTATACAAGATGTTCGCATTCGGTGCAATGCACATCTTGTAAAGGTTGGCTACACAAGTCTAGTTGCTCCGGACTAGATCCAAAAACACACCGGCCTCTTAGTTTTTTTAAAACCTTCGTTGCGCCTTGCTGTTCACGTCTTAGAACGTCCCGTGGCTCGCGACGCTCCGGCGTAGCGCTATCGCCTCCCCTTCGCAATATATCTATTGCTCAGCAAACATTGTGTGTTCCCAGTTGTAGCTCGCGCCCTAGCGCGCTAACACCTCACACAGCAGCTCATAGCTACTCCCTACGTAGCACATCTATAGATGTTGTGAGCACTGCTGAGCTACAACTCCCGCCCCAAAATATTCTCCTCCCCTCTACTTCTTCCGGTACCGGCACAAGTGTGAATCAAGGCCATCAGCTCCTGGTCCCTCACACTATGTGCACTGTTTGTCGGCACAGAATATATGCGTCCAGAGTGCCATCGATCAAGTGCAATATCTGCCTTGGCCAATGTCACCTGCGCATATGCTCAGGGCTCGCAAACAGAAATCTATGGACTGATGCGTATGTTGCGCCGTGTTGTCGAGCTGTGCAGCCCACATTGCCGACTAATTCTACCTCGTTTCCCAACGAGCGGAATTTGTCGCCTTCAGGACTGCGACGACGATGACGGACTAGCATATTACCTCCACGGCGAGCGCACCAGTCCCTGACTCCCAGAGTGACCATTGCCTCTCCCCCGCATTTCAAAATAATGCAATTAAACTGCAATGGTATAACTGGCAAGATTGTGGAGATCACCAAGTTTATGCAGCAAAACTCCATCAAAATTGCTGCAATCCAAGAGACTAAACTTGGCACCCACTCGGATCTCAGAGCGAGTGGTGGCT
Organism: Campiglossa producta; assembly: GCA_964058755.1. NCBI lineage: Eukaryota > Metazoa > Arthropoda > Insecta > Diptera > Tephritidae > Campiglossa > Campiglossa producta. Next base: position 94,575,980 of record CAXKVI010000003.1, on the reverse strand, counting down.
ACCACATTCTCCGGCATGATCGTACGGACGGTGGGGGTGGTCTTGCGTTCATCATCCACCAAACCGTGCGGTATAGGGAATTTGCATTCAACACCGACCAAGAGGACATACCCTTAGAGCGACAGGGTATTGTCATTTCAGCTGGAGGTGTTGATCTCGAGCTGATAAACATCTACATACCTCCCGTCACCTGTTGTCCCAGAAGTTATCGCCCTGATTTAAGCGATTTCCTACGGGGCGATAACCGTGTCATTATGGGCGATTTTAATGCACACCATGACATGTGGCATTCACGCCATTCTGCTGACGGCAGAGGACGGGAAATAGCCGAGCAAATTGACGCTTCCACATTCTGCGCGGTGAACACGGACGCCCCCACGAGGATGGCAGTAAATTGCAGTAGCTCCCCGGACATAACAATTGTTAGTCCGGGTCTAATAAACTGCATAAACTGGCGCCCAATAGTGGCTTTGGCATCAGATCACCTGCCAATCATCCTGTCCGTTGATCGTGCCCCGGATTTCACCACCTCTGAGAAGAGATCCTACGTAAACTTCAGGAGGGCTGACTGGGTTGGCTTTACTGAGTTTACTGAGAGCTCCTTTGGTGCTCTTCCCATACCGACTGACGTACGCCAAGGTGAAAAGGAAATACGTAAGGTCATAAATAGAGCTGCAGCCCTTTTTATACCAGCTGGGAGAATACAAAATATACGGCCAAACTTCCCAACTGAAGCTGCAGCCCTGGCCAATGAACGTGACCATATACGTAGCATCGATCCCGCAGACCCACAGATCAGTGGTCTCAACGCGGAAATCAGACGGTTGGTAGATGAACACAAACATGCCAAATGGGAGGAGCATCTGAGGTCTTGTAACCTCTCTACCGGTGTTGGAAAATTATGGTCCACAGTCAAATCCCTGTCAAATTCGACGGGCCCACCAAAAAACGTAGACATCACCTTTGGTGATAAGACGTTTAGTGACCCGAAGAAAAGTGCAACGGCCTTTTGCCGACAGTTTGTACCACACCCTGCACAGGACAGGGACAGACGTAGGATCTTCAGGTGTGCGCATAAACACAAAAACAATGCCCCCGTTTCCATCACCGCTACAGAGGTTCGAGTGGCCATCAGGAAAGCCAAAAACTCTAAAGCTATGGGCCCTGACGACATAGCCATGGTGCATTTAAAACACATCGGCGAAGAGGGAGTAAAATACCTCACTACCGTCTTCAATTTGTCCCTGGCCACTTCTGTCATACCTGAAAAATGGAAACAGGCAGTCGTGGTCCCACTACTAAAGCCTGGCAAACCAGCTAACGTAGGGGAGTCTTATCGTCCGATATCGCTCCTCTCGCCAGTAGTGAAGACATTGGAGGCGGTATTACTTCCTCTTTACACATCAAAGTTGAGGTTAGCCGAGCACCAACATGGCTTTAGAAAAATACGGAGCACAACATCTGCTCTAAATGCCATTAACACTCAGATAACTGACGGACTCAACCAGAAAAGCCCTCATCACAGGACGGTTCTAGTTGCTCTTGACCTGTCTCAAGCTTTTGACACAGTAAATCATGGACAACTGGTATCCGATTTGGAAGATTCATCGCTCCCCCCCTGTCTTAAGCGTTGGTCCGCCAATTATCTGAGTGGTCGTCAATCGTCTGTAGTTTTCAGAAACAAAAAATCAAAACCGAGAAAGATTAAACAAGGGGTACCGCAGGGTGGTGTCCTTTCCCCGCTTCTGTTTAATCTTTATATTTCGAGGCTTCCTTCCCCACCAGATGGAGTCTCGATTGTCTCTTACGCAGACGATTGTACGATCCTGGCTTCTGGCACTTCCGTTGATGAGCTATGCTCCAGGATCAATGGTTATCTCCCCTCTCTTGTTGAGTTTTTCACTGCCCGGAGCCTGACATTGTCGCCAACGAAGTCCTCGGCGACACTATTCACGACCTGGACGGCGCAAGTTGGCATGGAGTTAGAAATCTACGTAGGCGATCAAAAATTACCTACTGTCTCTCACCCCAAAATCTTAGGGGTAACTTTCGACCCCATGCACAAATTCGCTGCTCATTCAACCGCAATTGTCTCTAAGCTACAAAGCCGCAACAAAATTCTCAAGTCGCTAGCCGGCAGCACTTGGGGTAAAGACAAAGAAACGTTGCTGGCAACCTATAAAGCAATTGGTCGGCCGATCCTGAATTACGCGTCGCCGATATGGTCGCCGGGGCTTGCTGAGGTTCATTGGAAAAGACTGCAGGCCTGCCAAAATACCGCACTCAGAACCGTCACGGGATGCGTCCTTATGTCTCCAAAACATCATTTACATCATGAGGTGGAAATGCTCCCAGTTTTGGAGCACAATGAAATGCTAAACAAGCAGTACCTGTTGAACTGTTGCAAACCACAACATCCCAACAGACTACTGCTTGAGTATGAGCCACCTCCTAGGACCGTAAGGGCACATCTACGTGAGCATTTTGATGAGATCCGGCACCTCACACTTTCGCCGTTTGATCCAAAGGTACATAAGCAGGCACATCCATGACACGTCCGTTGCGTCTTATGTCTCGCTCTGTCCACTGAACGCCGTTTTGCACGCCAAACCACCTCGCGTCGCGGCTGAGGAGCGTCATCTTCCTCGAGAGACAAGGGTCACTCTGGCTCAATTACGCTCTGGATACTGTAGCAGGTTAAACTCCTACTTATCCAGACTAGACCTTGGCGTGCCGAATGAATGTCCGGCATGCGGCTCGTCACCCCATAATACCAACCATTTATTTATCTGCTCTTCGGAGCCCACTCTTCTAACACCCATCTCCCTCTGGTTCAACCCTGTTGAAACTGCAAGTTTCCTAGGACTCCCGTTAGAAGAAATTGATGACAATTTAGGTTAAGGAAAAGTGCACGCTGGGCAGGGCTACACTTCGTTACAACAACAACAACAACAACCTACTACGAAACTCTTTACGACATGCACCAAATGAGAAACGAGTTAGACATTTACTTTGATGGCGTTAAGCTACCAACGATCAGCCACCTAATGTTAATGGGGATGACATTGGATAACACTTTCTTCGCTGCTGGTCATGTGTTTGCAATGGACTCAAAGGTACGAGGTAGCAACAAGATCTTCAAGTCACTTGCCGGCAGTATTTGAGGAAAAGATAAAGTAACGCAGCTTGCTACATATTTAGGCCCATTGGCCGACCGGTCTTTGACTACGCTGCACCCGCTTGGTCGCCCAATGTACATAGCATCCACTGAACAAGATTACAAGTACTCGCTTGTGCAGGCTACCCTTCGTTACAGCAACAACATAAACATCAAGTCTGCCAAAATACCACAATCAGAACTGATACGGGATGTATCCTCATGTTTTCTGAGTCTTCTTAATTTGGAAATGCTGAGCGGACAGTTCCTTCTAAACTCTCACAAGCCATGACATCCAAACCGTTATCTTTTGGACGCAGACCCGTCGCCTAGAGACATAAGGCGACAATCCGGTGTTTGATTTGCGAACTATAAGCAGGCTCTGACTGACACCCACACTGCGTCGGTTGTTGTTGTTGTTGTAGAGAGGTGTAGCCCTGCCTAAATGTCGGACAGGGTCACCCCGAGTGTATTGCTCTTGGCCGGGTCGATATAAGAAAACGACCCGGGTCGTTTCGGCACGATGGGTACAGCACAAGTACTGGTACCGTTCTCGTAGAACCGGCAATACAAGAAACTAGCCGTGTAGGCCATGTAGGTCATTTAGCGTTACCCAGGGTGCACCAACTGGGAGGCGACCTACTTTTACACCCCCACTGCGTCGGTAGTTACCATTGTTAGTTTTCGGCCTGTGAACCCCAAAAGTGTCATTTACCAGATTTAGTTGAAGAAGAACACACCTCACCAATAAAGGCTAGAGTCACTCTGGCCTGGATAGTGTAATAGGTTAAACTCTTACTTATCCACACTAAACAACACCATCTCAAACACATGTGGAATGTCCCACATGATACATTACATTTCTTTAACTGTTCAATTGAACCTACTCTTCTAAAACCCCTTGCACTCTGGTCCAACCCTTTTGAAACTGCTCGTTTCCTAGGACTTTCGGCTGAAGAGCTTAATGAAGACAACAACAACGTACACTTGTTAGTTTTATTATCACCGTGTTTCTTCCTTACAGGGAAGGAGCTGATGAGATGGCGTGTAAGGTTTACTTTGTCATGCCAAATAGCTCCTACGACGTTTGGGCATATGATGCGAGGGAGTACCTCAGCGTACAAGTTTATATCTAACAACTACACTATCGACAACACTCCCTAAAACCACCTTCTATTCTAAACCCCTAGCAAGCAGGATCTTTTGCACGTTAACTCGTGGAGAGTGTTAAAACCAATCAACGTGGTTAATTTTCTGTTTCGTAGTTATTAAAAATGCCAGGGGCCTTATCATGTAATCCGATCCGAAAGTAAATGCTTTTCGAAAGCTGTCAAATGAAATACATTTTTTTTTAATTAAAAAAAAAAAAAAATTTCGGGTCGGATTACATGATAACCCCCCTGTACATGTGTTCACTAGGGTGGTCCTTATTAGAGGTGGGCGTCGTGCGTGTTTTTGACCGTGACACGAAACACCACGCGTGTCACCATGTGCTCGTATTTGAAAATGCGATTTCGTGTCGTGCTCGTGCACACGATCAACTTTTTTCACTTTTTGTACTAAACTGGCACACTTTTATTTCTTGTAAATTATATTTTTTTATAAGTATCTTAGGCCCGGTTTTGGGTGCGATTTAGTTTAGACTCGCACAAATTTTGGACTGTTTTTGGTATGGAACGAAAGAGGGATTTCTCCAGATCACAAATATATAGGTCTTAGAGTCAGGCGGTTTATAGTTCTCCGGTAAAAGGTACTGTTTTTGACATTGAAAGAGTGTTGTCACATCCAAAAAGTTTAATAAAAAATAATAAGGCTTACAATACTTTTCATGCGCACGAATTAAGTATTTGAATAGGGTTTGCAAGCCTCACCTATACTAAAATAAATGGGTGTACTACGCAGAAGGACTCACCGTGGCGGTAGCCACGGTTAGGGCACACGTCCGGACTCCGCCAAATGGGTTTACTACGCAGAAGTACTTACTGCGGCGGTAGCCGCAGTTGGTGCACACGTCCGGACATGGGATGGCGTAGCCCAGGGTTATTTAAAATAAGCGCGGCCAAAGGCCGCCTACGCGGAAAGGTGTTAAAATAAAAAAAATATGTTTTTTTATTTTATTTTTTGTTTAAGTGTGGCAACATCCTTCTTTGACAACAAATTTGTTGTGAAATATCTGTGTATAGCTGTGCGATGGTGAAAATTTATAATTTTGTGAAAATAGATGAATATTTATACATATTAATATTATTTTCTGTTAATCATATGCAATTCATAAGTGTTATGGTACCATTATGCGGAAAAATGCGTGAAATTTAAAAAATTGTGCGTTATGAGTGTCAAGTTAGCTAAGCACCCTAATGCAATCGAGTCGGGACCAGGTGGATAATTTGCCGTTATTTTGCCGTGATTTTGCCGGGAAAGAATTAATTTTGCCGTGTAATTTTTTCCCGGAATTTTGGGGTGCTTTGCTAACTTGATATCAACTTAGCTAAGCACCCTAATGAAAACGGTGTTAGAGACAAGATATCGAAACCGGACTTGTTTCATATTTTGCCGTTATTTTGCCGTGATTTTGCCGGGAAAGAATTAATTTTGTCGGGCAATTATTTTTGGACTTTTTCATATACGAAGTTTCGCGTCAACTTAGCTAAGCACCCTAATGAAAACGGTGTTCGAGACAAGATATCGAAACCGGACTTGTTTCATATTTTGCCGTTATTTTGCCGTGATTTTGCCGGGAAAGAATTAATTTTGTCGGGCAATTATTTTTGGACTTTTTCATATACGAAGTTTCGCGTCAACTTAGCTAAGCACCCTAATGAAAACGGTGTTCGAGACAAGATATCGAAACCGGACTTGTTTCATATTTTGCCGTTATTTTGCCGTGATTTTGCCGGGAAAGAATTAATTTTGCCTGGTAATTTTTTCCCGGAATTTTGGGGTGCTTTGCTAACTTGATATCAACTTAGCTAAGCACCCTAATGAAAACGGTGTTAGAGACAAGATATCGAAACCGGACTTGTTTCATATTTTGCCGTTATTTTGCCGTGATTTTGCCGGGAAAGAATTAATTTTGTCGGGCAATTATTTTTGGACTTTTTCATATACGAAGTTTCGCGTCAACTTAGCTAAGCACCCTAATGAAAACGGTGTTCGAGACAAGATATCGAAACCGGACTTGTTTCATATTTTGCCGTTATTTTGCCGTGATTTTGCCGGGAAAGAATTAATTTTGCCTGGTAATTTTTTCCCAGAATTTTGGGGTGCTTTGCTAACTTGATATCAACTTAGCTAAGCACCCTAATGAAAACGGTGTTAGAGACAAGATATCGAAACCGGACTTGTTTCATATTTTGCCGTTATTTTGCCGTGATTTTGCCGGGAAAGAATTAATTTTGTCGGGCAATTATTTTTGGACTTTTTCATATACGAAGTTTCGCGTCAACTTAGCTAAGCACCCTAATGAAAACGGTGTTCGAGACAAGATATCGAAACCGGACTTGTTTCATATTCTGCCGTTATTTTGCCGTGATTTTGCCGGGAAAGAATTAATTTTGCCTGGTAATTTTTTCCCGGAATTTTGGGGTGCTTTGCTAACTTGATATCAACTTAGCTAAGCACCCTAATGAAAACGGTGTTAGAGACAAGATATCGAAACCGGACTTGTTTCATATTTTGCCGTTATTTTGCCGGGAAAGAATTAATTTTGTCGGGCAATTATTTTTGGACTTTTTCATATACGAAGTTTCGCGTCAACTTAGCTAAGCACCCTAATGAAAACGGTGTTCGAGACAAGATATCGAAACCGGACTTGTTTCATATTTTGCCGTTATTTTGCCGTGATTTTGCCGGGAAAGAATTAATTTTGCCTGGTAATTTTTTCCCGGAATTTTGGGGTGCTTTGCTAACTTGATATCAACTTAGCTAAGCACCCTAATGAAAACGGTGTTAGAGACAAGATATCGAAACCGGACTTGTTTCATATTTTGCCGTTATTTTGCCGTGATTTTGCCGGGAAAGAATTAATTTTGCCTGGTAATTTTTTCCCGGAATTTTGGGGTGCTTTGCTAACTTGATATCAACTTAGCTAAGCACCCTAATGAAAACGGTGTTAGAGACAAGATATCGAAACCGGACTTGTTTCATATTTTGCCGTTATTTTGCCGGGAAAGAATTAATTTTGTCGGGCAATTATTTTTGGACTTTTTCATATACGAAGTTTCGCGTCAACTTAGCTAAGCACCCTAATGAAAACGGTGTTCGAGACAAGATATCGAAACCGGACTTGTTTCATATTTTGCCGTGATTTTGCCGGGAAAGAATTAATTTTGCCTGGTAATTTTTTCCCGGAATTTTGGGGTGCTTTGCTAACTTGATATCAACTTAGCTAAGCACCCTAATGAAAACGGTGTTAGAGACAAGATATCGAAACCGGACTTGTTTCATATTTTGCCGTTATTTTGCCGTGATTTTGCCGGGAAAGAATTAATTTTGTCGGGCAATTATTTTTGGACTTTTTCATATACGAAGTTTCGCGTCAACTTAGCTAAGCACCCTAATGAAAACGGTGTTAGAGACAAGATATCGCAACCGGACTTGTTTCATATTTTGCCGTTATTTTGCCGTGATTTTGCCGGGAAAGAATTAATTTTGCCGGGTAATTTTTTCCCGGAATTTTGGGGTGCTTTGCTAACTTGATATCAACTTAGCTAAGCACCCTAATGAAAACGGTGTTAGAGACAAGATATCGAAACCGGACTTGTTTCATATTTTGCCGTTATTTTGCCGTGATTTTGCCGGGAAAGAATTAATTTTGTCGGGCAATTATTTTTGGACTTTTTCATATACGAAGTTTCGCGTCAACTTAGCTAAGCACCCTAATGAAAACGGTGTTAGAGACAAGATATCGCAACCGGACTTGTTTCATATTTTGCCGTGATTTTGCCGGGAAAGAATTAATTTTGCCGGGTAATTTTTTCCCGGAATTTTGGGGTGCTTTGCTAACTTGATATCAACTTAGCTAAGCACCCTAATGAAAACTGTGTTAGAGACAAGATATCGAAACCGGACTTGTTTCATATTTTGCCGTTATTTTGCCGTGATTTTGCCGGGAAAGAATTAATTTTGTCGGTCAATTATTTTTGGACTTTTTCATATACGAAGTTTCGCGTCAACTTAGCTAAGCACCCTAATGAAAACGGTGTTCGAGACAAGATATCGAAACCGGACTTGTTTCATATTTTGCCGTGATTTTGCCGGGAAAGAATTAATTTTGCCGGGGAATTTTTTCCCGGAATTTTGGGGTGCTTTGCTAACTTGATATCAACTTAGCTAAGCTAAGCACCCTAATGAAAACCTTGTTAGCATAATTTGCCGTAATTTATCCGAAAAAAAAAAATTATATGAACTATTCATTAAAATAAAACGAGAGATTTTAATACTTTATGGTGTTTTATATTTTAAATTTTAGAATAAACAAGGAGCTCGGCAGTTAGAGTAAAATCATCATTGACGGCTTGTGATTTTTGTTTGTGGTCGTCGTACGCCACCCAGCAGCCGTTTCTTCTGGTAATGGCAATGTAGTGCCCCAAATCTGTTGCCGATCGCCTTGTAATAGAGGGGCCTCTGTATTCTACGACACCTAGAATATTGTAAATTTCGTCAGTTTTGGGGCAAACATAAGTTTTATTAAATGTCCCTAATGATACAGGATGGTCCATGTCGACTCCTATCACTGTTATCTCTCCTGGAAAAACAATAGAAAAATAAAAAAATAGCTACTTTAAATACTGAACACGGTTATAAGAATAACTCGCTTATAAGCATTATGAACAATGTAGCCAAAATGTATAAATGTATAATTCCCGATATAAGCATTCTCCATTTATAAGCAGTAGTGTCCGACCGAATATTCGGCCAAGTTTTGGTATTCGGCCAATATTTTTTATTCGGCTTCGGGCTTCGGCTGAAAATGCCGAATAAAAGATGCGTTTAATAAAAAAAAAATTTACTGAATTTTACGAGTTTTTGATTTTGTATAACAGAAAATAGGACCTAACTTCCAGAAATATTTTTTTGTTATTTAAAAAAAAAAAAAAATTGTTCAAAGTTTCTGTAACTCTTGTGATCCTAGTAAATAGTGAAGAATCTTTGGATGAGTCAACTATATCGGATTCCAGTGACCTCTGGGCATCCAATGATAAATCTACAAAAAAGGTTTCAAAAAAATATTTAACTGCTCCTCCAACGATTGTGGCAACCGAGCAATTTTTTAGTACAGCTGGTCAACTATACACAGATAGACGGTCAAATCTCCTGGGGGGAAATGCAGATAAACTTCTTTTACTGGCAAACATTGAACTTTATTTACATTGTTAAAATGGTATCAACATAAAGACTGATTTTTTAATTTTTGTTCACAACTATGCATAGCGGTCTTCTCTCTAAATTTTTTATTATAAAAAACTCAGGAAATTTACACATTATTGTCAAAATTGGAAAATTTTCTTTCAAAATTTTTTTCATGAAACATCAAAATGCGTGTGTTTTTTGTTTTTGCATTTTGCAATTTTGACAATAGTGTGTTAAATTCTTCTGTTTTTCATGGAAGAAATTTTGAGAGAATACCCCTTATGTTTTTTAGTAAGGTGGTTTGTTTATTCAAGAAACAAAAATGGAATTCGGCTTCGGTTTTCGGCCGAATATAGGATTATGCCGAATATTCGGTTACGGTTTCGACTTCGGCCTAAAATTCAGGTGTTGGTCGGACACTAATAAGCACAGAAACTTGTGCATTTTCACGACGCGAAACTTCGTATATGACGCGAAACTTCGTATATGAAAAAGTCCAAAAATAATTGCCCGACAAAATTAATTCTTTCCCGGCAAAATCACGGCAAAATAACGGCAAAATATGAAACAAGTCCGGTTTCGATATCTTGTCTCTAACACCGTTTTCATTAGGGTGCTTAGCTAAGTTGATATCAAGTTAGCAAAGCACCCCAAAATTCCGGGAAAAAATTACCCGGCAAAATTAATTCTTTCCCGGCAAAATCACGGCAAAATAACGGCAAAATATGAAACAAGTCCGGTTTCGATATCTTGTCTCGAACACCGTTTTCATTAGGGTGCTTAGCTAAGTTGACGCGAAACTTCGTATATGAAAAAGTCCAAAAATAATTGCCCGACAAAATTAATTCTTTCCCGGCAAAATCACGGCAAAATAACGGCAAAATATGAAACAAGTCCGGTTTCGATATCTTGTCTCTAACACCGTTTTCATTAGAGTGCTTAGCTAAGTTGATATCAAGTTAGCAAAGCACCCCAAAATTCCGGGAAAAAATTACCCGGCAAAATTAATTCTTTCCCGGCAAAATCACGGCAAAATAACGGCAAAATATGAAACAAGTCCGGTTCCGATATCTTGTCTCGAACACCGTTTTCATTAGGGTGCTTAGCTAAGTTGACGCGAAACTTCGTATATGAAAAAGTCCAAAAATAATTGCCCGACAAAATTAATTCTTTCCCGGCAAAATCACGGCAAAATAACGGCAAAATATGAAACAAGTCCGGTTTCGATATCTTGTCTCTAACACCGTTTTCATTAGGGTGCTTAGCTAAGTTGATATCAAGTTAGCAAAGCACCCCAAAATTCCGGGAAAAAATTACCCGGCAAAATTAATTCTTTCCCGGCAAAATCACGGCAAAATAACGGCAAAATATGAAACAAGTCCGGTTGCGATATCTTGTCTCTAACACCGTTTTCATTAGGGTGCTTAGCTAAGTTGACGCGAAACTTCGTATATGAAAAAGTCCAAAAATAATTGCCCGACAAAATTAATTCTTTCCCGGCAAAATCACGGCAAAATAACGGCAAAATATGAAACAAGTCCGGTTTCGATATCTTGTCTCTAACACCGTTTTCATTAGGGTGCTTAGCTAAGTTGATATCAAGTTAGCAAAGCACCCCAAAATTCCGGGAAAAAATTACCCGGCAAAATTAATTCTTTCCCGGCAAAATCACGGCAAAATAACGGCAAAATATGAAACAAGTCCGGTTGCGATATCTTGTCTCTAACACCGTTTTCATTAGGGTGCTTAGCTAAGTTGACGGGAAACTTCGTATATGAAAAAGTCCAAAAATAATTGCCCGACAAAATTAATTCTTTCCCGGCAAAATCACGGCAAAATATGAAACAAGTCCGGTTTCGATATCTTGTCTCTAACACCGTTTTCATTAGGGTGCTTAGCTAAGTTGATATCAAGTTAGCAAAGCACCCCAAAATTCCGGGAAAAAATTACCCGGCAAAATTAATTCTTTCCCGGCAAAATCACGGCAAAATAACGGCAAAATATGAAACAAGTCCGGTTGCGATATCTTGTCTCTAACACCGTTTTCATTAGGGTGCTTAGCTAAGTTGACGCGAAACTTCGTATATGAAAAAGTCCAAAAATAATTGTCCGACAAAATTAATTCTTTCCCGGCAAAATCACGGCAAAAATAACGGCAAAATATGAAACAAGTCCGGTTTCGATATCTTGTCTCTAACACCGTTTTCATTAGGGTGCTTAGCTAAGTTGATATCAAGTTAGCAAAGCACCCCAAAATTCCGGGAAAAAATTACCCGGCAAAATTAATTCTTTCCCGGCAAAATCACGGCAAAATAACGGCAAAATATGAAACAAGTCCGGTTGCGATATCTTGTCTCTAACACCGTTTTCATTAGGGTGCTTAGCTAAGTTGACGCGAAACTTCGTATATGAAAAAGTCCAAAAATAATTGCCCGACAAAATTAATTCTTTCCCGGCAAAATCACGGCAAAATATGAAACAAGTCCGGTTTCGATATCTTGTCTCTAACACCGTTTTCATTAGGGTGCTTAGCTAAGTTGATATCAAGTTAGCAAAGCACCCCAAAATTCCGGGAAAAAATTACACGGCAAAATTAATTCTTTCCCGGCAAAATCACGGCAAAATAACGGCAAATTATCGACCTGGTCCCGACTCGATTGCATTAGGGTGCTTAGCTAACTTGACGCTCATTTGTGCGTTAGATACCTATAGTGCCATGCAAAATTTGCAAAACTTCAACAACCATTATCTCAGTAAATATAAGGCTCCTTACGCTAAGATTATATATTTGTGTTCAGAAAAGGCTCCTCTATCCTCCTGAAAAAACCGTTTTTTTCTAGCTGTGCGAGTCTATACTAAAATTTCCCCCCGGCTTTTCAGTGCAACTTCAGTTGAAGTTTAAATTTGGTTTAAAAGGCCAATTTGTATGGGATAAACTCTAGTTCCCACCGGAACACATGAGCAATGCCGAGCACCACTCTCTCTCTGTTTCTCCATCACAATCCCCTTCCGTTTAAATTCAAAGGTGAGTCAAGATCAACATCTTCTCGCACCTGTCTCTACGTGTACAGTTTGTCGACAAAGATTAATAGTTTTGCCTAGTGTTTTTTATTCATGTATGGAAAGAAGCATGATACAAACACTACAGGCATCCAGGCATTCAACTAAACGTGATGTGTAAATTGGAAAATATATATATTTTTTTTCAAGCTTATTTTAAATTTTTTCAATATTTTTTTCCTATTTGACTTATATAACAACTGACACATTTTATATTGCTTTAAAAACGTCAAAATAAAATCAAAAGAGAGAACGGTTATACCCTAAATGTATTCAACAAAGTGTGATTGGCAGTTAAATATTTTCTCTTGTAATGTCAAACGAATGTAAACAAAGGAATTAATCCTTTATGGTGCACCACATGTAAATTGGGTATCATTTTCTCTTCATTAATATTAGCAATAATTTACTCTTATATCATCCGCGATTTTTGTAAAAAATGTTTGGTTACAGTTTTCTTACCTTAGCTTATAAAACAGTAGAATTCCAACCGTTGTTGTTGTTGTTGTTGTAGACAGGGGCACCCCGAGTGTATTGCTCTTGGCCGGGTCGATATAAGAAAACGGCCCGGGTCGTTTCTGCACGATGGGTACAGCACAAGTACTGGTACCGTTCTCGTAGAACCGGCAATACAAGATCCTAGCCGTGTGGCTATGTAGGTCATTTAGCGTTACCCAGGGTGCACCAACTGGAAGGCGACCTACTTTTACACCCCAATTCCAACCGTTCTTCACTGGCACCGAAGTTTTTTTCACTACCAATAAAATACTTCTAAATTTGCTACCGAATATTCTTTCGTATTGCTTATTTGAATTAAAGGTAAAATATAAATATTGAAAATTTAAAACAAAAGTTAATTTATAAATTTTCCTAAAAGTTTGTAAACGGCAAAAATTGTTTTCAAGTGGGTTAAAATATTTTTTCTGTTTGACATTATACCCTGGTTCCGATTGAGAGCAACGTCAAATTCAAGCACACTTTGTTGAATACATTTTGGTTATACCTGGAGTACTTTTATCATAGAAAAATTATTAAAGAGAGTGTTATTTAAACAAATCTTTATATAGGGAGTTTTTGAAAAATATTTTGACAGATGACAATCATTTGATTCAACATTTGATTGTCATTGCTGCCAGCTAAACGATCATCGGTTCAATCATTTCATACGAGGAATAAGAAAAAGTTGATGTCAACAACTGTGTCCGTGTGAGTTTTTGTCTCCCTCTAACACATTACTAATTTCAACTGTCTCACTCTATTTTTGGATCAATGATGACATCATGATGAAGTCATAATGATATCACAACTGACAACTGTCATACTTCACTGCTCTAAACTGCGCTAAAGCTCATCAACGTTGCCGATTACCTCCTCACCTTTGTCCTAATACTCCAATGACGGGGGTAATGGCAAATCAAGAATAGTTCCAAGTCTTGTTATCAAATTTTGCTTGCACTTCTCTCTTCTTTTTATCTGGAACCTATTTGCACTTCCTTTTCCAGAAAACTCCTACACAAAAATCCAAAGTTGAATTTACTTTAATTAAATTAATTTGGTTAAGTTTTTATACTTATCTTCCTTTGTTGCAGCCAAATTTATTTTACCGCTTCTTTTCTATTTAAATTTGAAAACTAAAATATTTTAATTTACAATTTCTAAGTTTTGAAAGAACTTGAAAATGCATCATTTGCTATAATCATTTCATCCTCATGTGACAGTCAGCTATGACAATAAATGACAATTGTCAGAGTTTTCGTCAAATCGTCATCAGAATTGATAATTTAGAGTGTGACTGTGTTAGTAAAAATATCAGCCCGTCTTGTAGGGCTGCCACCCAGTCGTCGATACATAGCTTATAAGATTTATATTTATAAGTACATACCATGTACAAAGTACATTTACAAATATATACAAAAATAAAATAAAAACCATAAAATACAGTTTTATTTGTTTTTCGTGCGTGTCGTGTTTTAGTAATTTTTTCCCGTGCGTGTTAGTGCATATTTTCGAAAATCTGTTTCGTGAACGTGTCGTTTCGTGTTGTAAAAATCATAATCAAATGTACAATTTTTTGGCTCACCCCCTAGATAGGTTGCACCACGGTCAACTACCTCGCACATACATTTTTATTCCGATTGGAGATGGTTTAGCTGTGTCGCATGGAGGTGAAAGTTCAGATTTTCTTACGCAGACTAAAAAATAAGTGATTTTTCATTTTATCTAATACTCGAAATCGATAGCCCTATGTTGTTGTTGTTGTTGTTGTTGTCGGTGTTGTTGTTAACGGCAAAACCACGAAGGTTTTGGGGAGTGATGCCGAAATTGACAGTCCTTGCCCGGATTTTAACCCGGTACGCTGCGGTACTCCCTTGTGGTACTGTCCGACTGTCATGGTAGCGATTTGATATGACCAGTGGAACCTTCTAGGTCATGTCATCCCTCCATCCGTTAGAAAGAAGAAGATGGGTAATGAGAGGCATCACATCCGTAGATCAACCATAGAGTTAGCACGTCATTACCTATGGGCATATTAGTCGCCTCTTACGACCGGTATGCCTACCTCGGGCATATTTTAAACGCATAACCCGCAGGGGCAATAGCCCTATGTTCGGAGATATGACACACAAAATTTGGTTCTGTTAGAAAACACCTTAAGGTTTTGGCCCAATGCACGCTTGTTTTGCTGGCTTTGCTTCGGAAAATGTCAAAGTTCTTTGGAACTCTACTGAAATGTATGAAAGCTGGACGAGTGACAGCCTTACTTTGCTTGCTTGAAGCGCTTTAAAGCGTCGAATAGCCGAAATTTCTACTTGACAGCTTTTACACGCTTCTCTATTGGTCTTGCTGTTGTCTTGTTTGCCTCATCGCTGTATTTTTGACAACTTTTGAAGCTTCAAAAATGAGAAATAGTTCTTTTGATCCAATACTTATAATCGATATCATTATGGTTGTTGTTGTTGTTGTTGTTGTTGTTGTTGTTGTTGTTGTTGTAGTTGTAACGAGGTGTAGCTCTGTCCAAATGTCAGACAGGGTCACCCCGAGTGTATTGCTCTTGGCCGGTTCGATATAAAGAAAGGCCCGGGTCGTTTCGGTACGATGGGTACATCACAAGTACTGGTACCGTTCTCGTAGAACCGGCAATACGTAGAAGTAGGTAGCGTTACCCAGGATGCACCAACGGGGAGGCGACCTACTCTTACACCCCAACAACATTATGGTTGTTGTTGTTGTAACGAGGTGTAGCCCTGCCTAAATGTCAGACAGGGTCACCTCGAGTGTATTGCTCTTGGCCGGGTCGATATAAGAAAACGGCCCGGGTCGTTTCGGCACGATGGGTACAGCACAAGTACTGGTACCGTTCTCGTAGATCCGGCAATACAAGAAACTAAACTAGCCGTGCAGGCTAATGTATTATGGTCGAAGATATCACATACGAAATTTGATTCCGATTGGAAACACCTAAAGCGTTCGGCAGATACAGCACGTCAATACGTCTAACCAAAACCTGTTGATAAAATTGTCATCCTAAAATAAGGACCACCCTAATGTTTACATATTTTACTTCGGAAGTACATGGCTTACACTGATAACTAACTGATTTACACACACTCCTTTCTATACAAAACAAAATTTATTGCTCGTCCACCACAAAGAACATTTTGGCTTAGTTGTAAAACTTGCATGTCTTTTGTTTGGATGATATCTTATTTTATGAAGACGCACACAAATCATTTCACATTCCAGGAGTGAAGATTTTTAGTCATCGCCGATTCAGACCGTGCTACGTGAAATTCCATTGAAATTACTAAGAGTCGTTATCAATACGAAACTTCCACATTATGATGCACACTTATGTATATGAACTACAACAACAACAACAACATGGGCATTTCCACAATTGAGCATGCGATATTCTCAAGCTTTTGAAATTCTAGAAAGCAGACAATCAAATCCACAGCTGCCACAGCTTCAAAAGTGCATTAACCACACTCCCATGTATCTATATACGTTTGAGTTGTTCATAATGTTTATGATCGTATTTCTATGCTTTATATATTTGTTAGTATCAAACATTGTAGGGATTTGAACTGTTCGCGAACTGCGTGGTTGTGCGCGTTTATGTGACTGCGATTGAATTTCCCTTGTAAAGCCACATTCATTTATGAGTTTATTGTTGCTAATGTGTTTGGCGTTGTTGCATTTTGTTACGTAGAGACTTTAGTCGTATGCACAAATTACACTGGGCAACACTCAAACATAGCTGGACAGTGATGCTATTTTGCTCTAAATCGACAGCTTAATGGAAGATCGCCCTATTTTAAAATATTTTTCAAAACGCCAAAACCCAGAATTTTATTCAAAAACGGCAGCTAAAAATGTTTTGAATTTTCGTGCAAAGCCAGAGTTTTTGGACTTCATTTTAAAATGCTGGACCGTTTTTCAAGGAAACTCTGAGATGGGTTTTTTAAAAAATATTTTTAAATAGGATGATCTTTCACTCAGAAGTCGCAATATGGGATATAAAAAATCGTTATGGGACATTCCATCGTGACTCCTGGGACATTTGACTTGAGAGCTTAGTCAACTTTAACTTAATAAACTGACATTGGGATTTCAATTGCTATGAAATGTCATGGATAAATATCCAATACAATAAATGCATTAAAAGAATTGGCGAAATAACAACAAATAGCTTTATAACTATGCAGTAAGTGAGTGTGACTCCTGGGAAACCGAAAAATCCCTTTGTTGCACCTTTGTGAGCACGAAAACGAATTTTAGCTTTACAGTTCAACTTTGAACTACAATTTGTATATGATCGAAAGTACATACTACATTAGAGTGGTTCAAAATTTTTTTTTTTTGGAAAATCTAAAACGCTACCCCGAAATATGGTTCCTTGTGACAAAAAAAGAGGCTACTTTTTTTTTGTTTTTTTTTACGGTGCTTTAGAGGTCGCGCTACTCGTTTTTATAAAAAAATTAGATGCTTGCAAATTTAATTTAATTTTAACATGTTTAAGTGCAGTAAAAATTTGAGTTGTTGTGTGTTGTTATTCTGTTTTCATTGACGAATATTCCTGCAATTCAACAGCTTTCTTGGATGAGTAGAAGGGGTTTAACTCCTGAAAGTATGTTTCGAAATTGAAAACGGTGCAACTAAAACGCCTATACTGATCTCATTGCGCATTGGTTTTTGGATATATTTCGCATCTAAAAGGTTTATGACATCGCTGATTATGAATCCGATGTCAGTTTTTTTAAATTCAAAATGGCGGGTCCAATATGGCGGTGAATTTTTTGAAAACTAATTGGATTTTATTGAAACTTGGTACTCGGGGGTTTATGAGTTGTCTGATTACGAATCCGATATCGGTTTTTTTAAATTCAAAATGGAGGATCCAATATGGCGGTGCATTTTTGAAAACTAATTCGACTGTGTGAAACTCGTCACTGATGGATTTATGACATCGATTTATATGAACTAGTATCGCTTGTGATCGAAAATTCGACAAAAAAAAAACTTTAGCCGGTCGAGGGGTCGCTAGCCCCGTACCCCCATCCTTAAATTTCGGGGAAGCCCCTGAAAATATACCGTCATTTTTTCAATTTCCTTTCCATCGGTGCATATTTCATTTATATATATTAATATATAATATATAACAAGCCAGTTTTGCCAAACTTGCATAGGAATCCGATGTCAATAAATACGCCACTTGAAAACCATTAGGAACCTCCTGTGAGCGAACCGTTTGACCGATTGGAATGAAATATGCAACGATGGAAAGAAAATTGAAAAAACTGGGGTATAGGCGGTATATTTTCTGGGGCTTCTCCGAAATTTAAGGATGGGGGTACGGGGCTAGCCACGCCTAGAGCCTCTAAAGTTTTTTTTTCGAATTTTCGATCACAAGCGATACTCGTTCATATAAATCGATGTCATAAATCCATCAGTGACGAGTTTCACACAGTCGAATTAGTTTTCAAAAATGCACCGCCATATTGGATCCTCCATTTTGAATTTAAAAAAACCGATATCGGATTCGTAATCAGACAACTCATAAACCCCCGAGTACCAAGTTTCAATAAAATCCAATTAGTTTTCAAAAAATTCACCGCCATATTGGACCCGCCATTTTGAATTTAAAAAAACTGACATCGGATTCATAATCAGCGATGTCATAAACCTTCTAGATGCGAAATATATCCAAAAAACCAATGCGCAATGAGATCAGTGTAGGCGTTTTAGTTGCACCGTTTTCAATTTTGAAACATACTTTCAGGAGTTAAAACCCTTCTACTCATCCAAGAAGGCTATTGAATTGCAGGAATATTCGTCAATGAAAACAGAATAACAACACACAAAAACGCAAATTTTTACTGCACTTAAACATGTTAAAATTAAATTAAATTTGCAAGCATCTCATTTTTTTTATAAAATCGAGTAGCGCGACCTCTAAAGCACCTTTGAAAAAAAAAAAACAAAAAAAACAGCCTCTTTTTTTGTCATAAGGAAGAATATTTGGGGGTAGCGTTTTAGAATTTCCCAAAAGTCCATAATTGTGAACCACTCTAATACTACATAGTACCATATTCTTTAAAAATAAGATCAGTATTAGCTTTTAGAAGCTTTTTACAAAGGTTAAAGAGTGTGACTCCTTTCTACGTACTGCCGGTACTGCGAGAAAGGTACATGTGCTTGCGCAGTACCCTTCGTACCGAAACGACCCAGGCTGTATTTTTTTTATATTACAGCCTGGCCAAGAGCATTACACCCGAAGTGACCCTGTCTAACGTGTCACGATTCCTCCCCCTACATTTGTCATCCCTCTAGCAGTTCCTTGCAGCAGGGCTGCTCCTTATTCTCTTGTTCCGGTCTGGCATTGAGCTAAACCCTGGTCCAACAGAATGGTTCTGCTGTGTGTGCCGGAAGAAAATTTATACCAGATGTTCGCATTCGGTGCAATGCACATCTTGTAAAGGTTGGCTACACAAGTCTAGTTGCTCCGGACTAGATCCAAAAACACACCGGCCCCTTATTTTTTTTAAAACCTTCGTGGCGCCTTGCTGTTCACGTCCTAGAAAGTCTCGTGGCTCGCGACGGTCCGGCGTAGCACTATCGCCTCCCCCTCGCAATATATATATTGCTCAGCAAGCATTGTGTGTTCCCAGTTGTAGCTCGCGCCCTAGCGCGCTAACACCTCACACAGCAGCTCATAGCTACTCCCTACGTAGCACATCTACAGATGTTGTGAGCACTGCTGAGCTACAACCCCCGCCACAAAATATTCTCCTCCCCTCTACTTCTTCCGGTACCGGCACAAGTGTGAATCAAGGCCATCAGCTCCTGGTCCCTCACACTATGTGCACTGTTTGTCGGCACAGAATATATGCGTCCAGAGTGCCATCGGTCAAGTGCAATACCTGCCTTGGCCAATGTCACCTGCGCATATGCTCAGGGCTCGCAAACAGAAATCTATGGACTGATGCGTATGTTGCGCCGTGTTGTCGAGCTGTGCAGCCCACATTGCCGACAAATTCTACCTCGTTTCCCAACGAGCGGAATTTGTCGCCTTCAGGACTGCGACGACGATCACGGACTAGCATATTACCTCCACGGCGAGCGCACCAGTCCCTGACTCCCAGAGTGACCATTGCCTCTCCCCCGCATTTCAAAATAATGCAATTAAACTGCAATGGTATAACTGGCAAGATTGTGGAAATCACCAAGTTTATGCAGCAAAACTCCATCAAAATTGCTGCAATCCAGGAGACTAAACTTGGCACCCACTCGGATCTCAGAGCGAGTGGTGGCTACCACATTCTCCGGCATGATCGTACGGACGGTGGGGGTGGTCTTGCGTTCATCATCCACCAAACCGTGCGGTATAGGGAATTTGCATTCAACACCGACCAAGAGGACATACCCCTAGAGCGGCAGGGTATTGTCACTTCAGCTGGAGGTGTTGATCTCGAGCTGATAAACATCTACATACCTCCCGTCACCTGTTGTCCCAGAAGTTATCGCCCTGATTTAAGCGATTTCCTACGGGGCGATAACCGTGTCATTATGGGCGATTTTAATGCACACCATGACATGTGGCATTCACGCCATTCTGCTGACGGCAGAGGACGGGAAATAGCCGAGCAAATTGACGCTTCCACATTCTGCGCGGTGAACACGGACGCCCCCACGAGGATGGCAGTAAATTGCAGTAGCTCCCCGGACATAACAATTGTTAGTCCGGGTCTAATAAACTGCATAAACTGGCGCCCAATGGTGGCTTTGGCATCAGATCACCTGCCAATCATCCTGTCCGTTGATCGTGCCCCGGATTTCACCACCTCTGAGAAGAGATCCTACGTAAACTTCAGGAGGGCTGACTGGGTTGGCTTTACTGAGTTTACTGAGAGCTCCTTTGGTGCTCTTCCCATACCGACTGACGTACGCCAAGGTGAAAAGGAAATACGTAAGGTCATAAATAGAGCTGCAGCCCTTTTTATACCAGCTGGGAGAATACAAAATATACGGCCAAACTTCCCAACTGAAGCTGCAGCCCTGGCCAATGAACGTGACCATATATGTACGTAGCATCGATCCCGCAGACCCACAGATCAGTGGTCTCAACGCGGAAATCAGACGGTTGGTAGATGAACACAAACATGCCAAATGGGAGGAGCATCTGAGGTCTTGTAACCTCTCTACCGGTGTTGGAATATTATGGTCCACAGTCAAATCCCTGTCAAATTCGACGGGCCCACCAAAAAACGTAGACATCACCTTTGGTGATAAGACGTTTAGTGACCCGAAGAAAAGTGCAACGGCCTTTTGCCGACAGTTTGTACCACACCCTGCACAGGACAGGGACAGACGTAGGATCTTCGGGTGTGCGCATAAACACAAAAACAATGCCCCCGTTTCCATCACCGCTACAGAGGTTCGAGTGGCCATCAGGAAAGCCAAAAACTCTAAAGCTATGGGCCCTGACGACATAGCCATGGTGCATTTAAAACACATCGGCGAAGAGGGAGTAAAATACCTCACTACCGTCTTCAATTTGTCCCTGGCCACTTCTGTCATACCTGAAAAATGGAAACAGGCAGTCGTGGCCCCACTACTAAAGCCTGGCAAACCAGCTAACGTAGGGGAGTCTTATCGTCCGATATCGCTCCTCTCGCCAGTAGTGAAGACATTGGAGGCGGTATTACTTCCTCTTTACACATCAAAGTTGTGGTTAGCCGAGCACCAACATGGCTTTAGAAAAATACGGAGCACAACATCTGCTCTAAATGCCATTAACACTCAGATAACTGACGGACTCAACCAGAAAAGCCCTCATCACAGGACGGTTCTAGTTGCTCTTGACCTGTCTCAAGCTTTTGACACAGTAAATCATGGACAACTGGTATCCGATTTGGAAGATTCATCGCTCCCCCCCTGTCTTAAGCGTTGGTCCGCCAATTATCTGAGTGGTCGTCAATCGTCTGTAGTTTTCAGAAACAAAAAATCAAAACCGAGAAAGATTAAACAAGGGGTACCGCAGGGTGGTGTCCTTTCCCCGCTTCTGTTTAATCTTTATATTTCGAGGCTTCCTTCCCCACCAGATGGAGTCTCGATTGTGTCTTACGCAGACGATTGTACGATCCTGGCATCTGGCACTTCCGTTGATGAGCTATGCTCCAGGATCAATGGTTATCTCCCCTCTCTTGTTGAGTTTTTCACTGCCCGGAGCCTGACATTGTCGCCAACGAACTCCTCGGCGACACTATTCACGACCTGGACGGCGCAAGTTGGCATGGAGTTAGAAATCTACGTAGGCGATCAAAAATTACCTACTGTCTCTCACCCCAAAATCTTAGGGGTAACTTTCGACCCCATGCACAAATTCGCTGCTCATTCAACCGCAATTGTCTCTAAGCTACAAAGACGCAACAAAATCTCAAGTCGCTAGCCGGCAGCACTTGGGGTAAAGACAAAGAAACGTTGCTGGCAACCTATAAAGCAATTGGTCGGCCGATCCTGAATTACGCGTCGCCGATATGGTCGCCGGGGCTTGCTGAGGTTCATTGGAAAAGACTGCAGGCCTGCCAAAACACCGCACTCAGAACCGCCACGGGATGCGTCCTTATGTCTCCAAAACATCATTTACATCATGAGGTGGAAATGCTCCCAGTTTTGGAGCACAATGAAATGCTAAACAAGCAGTACCTGTTGAACTGTTGCAAACCACAACATCCCAACAGACTACTGCTTGAGTATGAGCCACCTCCTAGGACCGTAAGGGCACATCTACGTGAGCATTTTGATGAGATCCGGCACCTCACACTTTCGCCGTTTGATCCAAAGGTACATACGCAGGCCCTGAAGCACATCCATGACACGTCCGTTGCGTCCTATGTCTCGCTCTGTCCACTGAACGCCGTTTTGCACGCCAAACCACCTCGCGTTGCGGCTGAGGAGCGTCATCTTCCTCGAGAGACAAGGGTCACTCTGGCTCAATTACGCTCTGGATACTGTAGCAGGTTAAACTCCTACTTATCCAGACTAGACCTTGACGTGCCGAATGAATGTCCGGCATGCGGCTCGTCACCCCATAATACCAACCATTTATTTATCTGCTCTTCGGAGCCCACTCTTCTAACACCCATCTCCCTCTGGTCCAACCCTGTCGAAACTGCAAGTTTCCTAGGACTCCCGTTAGAAGAAATTGATGACAATTTAGGTTAAGGAAAAGCACACGCTGGGCAGGGCTACACTTCGTTACAACAACAGTGTGACTCCTGGGACATTTTCCAGTTTTTTCGTGATACAGTTTTTAAGTTTTTTCAGTATTATCGATGCAGGTCCCCTTAAAATTTAGCTATGCAACTAGTTACCCCTAACTCATTATAATAAAAAGACCTTTATTGTAAAGTTCTGTCAGAGCAGTGGGAGTTTATGGCATTTTAAGAATTTGGTACTTTTCCTCTTTTGGGTGGAATACCCCTTATGAGAAATATCGCCGAAGTTAAAATCAAAAACCGTAAATAAATTAAAAGCGTTTGTGCTTTCTGGGAACATAATAATAATATGACTTGGAATTTGTAATATTTCTCGCCTAAAAGTGCTAATTGCTCTCAAACTGGTAATCTGATTAAAAACCATTGTATGGCGGGTTTTTAGAGTTACAGAAGATCTTAAATCGGATAAGCTAAACTGGAGATTCTCGAAAACCTATATGATTTTTCTCTTCGGAATCGGAATCTGCACGTTTTTTTCACGTAATAAATGTGTACCAAGTTCACGGCAATCAATTTTTTTATCTAATCTGCTGCACCTTGAATTTATGTATATAGTTTGAAATTTTCAAATGCAACGCGCAACCCAAACGTTTTCGAAAAGTGTAGATATTTTAGATATAGGCCGATTGGTACTGAAAATTATACATATGTCCCATACACTCTATTGTAAAGACCTTAAATCCCTTTTATCGACGTATATACGTCGCAATTTAGGATTTATAGAACCTACCGATATTTTCCTTTTACACGACGACACCCTACCAGAATAAAAAACAAAAACGATTCCCCGAAGTTTCTAAAATTTTCTTTATTTTGTTTCACTGTGTTGTTGATATTGCCGGTCTTTTAAGCCTTGTCATTTTTGTTATAGCACAGTTGGTGTTGCTGTTTGTAACGTAGCAAAATAGAAAAAAAAATAGCGTGGGCTGAATCGTTTGATAGTGAATTACTGATGTTGTTATAGTGGGAAAGTGTTTCAGTTTCTCTTTTGGTTTTGTTTGTTGTCTCTCCACCAACTTGCGCTTCCCATCCAATTCATTCACTCGCTCACTCTTTGAAAAATATAGAAAAACTTAGAAGCGTTGATGACGCCACGAAAGTCGTTAATGTAAAAGCATAATACTTTCTCAGCGAGTCCAGCAAACGCCTCTCCACTTTGAAGTGATCACAAAAACAATGATTTAATTGTATGAGTAGAAGGGTATGGGAGGGATTCACGAGTTCTGTCGCCGATCTATTGCTATCGTTTGGTGTGACTCTAACGCGTCTGCCTCCGAGCACCACCGGCTGTTGGTTTTGGTTGCGGCCGATGATTGTCGACTAACGGCAGTGTTAGCGTTCCTAGATAAGCGCGCACAACGCAAATATCGCATATAGCTCGTGCTCATAACGCGGCGTGGCTAATTTACACAATTCGTTGTTGTTGTTGTGAATATTCGAAATGCAATATTGTTGAAATTTTGGCAATTAATTAGATGGTAATAAAAGTTAAAGAATTGTTGATAAATAAGAAAGGCTCAAACCGCGAAAGCGAATATAAGCGATCTTGAAGCGATTGTGTTGAGGTTGTGTTATCGCAAGAAATAAAAAAATAAACAAAAATTGTGTTAGATATTTCTAAAGCGTTTATTTAAAACTTGCTCACCTGAAGTTTTTATTTTGTATTTACGGCTAACGGCAAACAAATCTTATTCAAATCCAATCCGCAAATGCATCTTTTTGTTCATATTTAAAAAAAAATTACGTAATAACAAATGAAATCATTCCAATCTGACTGAATTCTAAGATTGTACAGTGATTAAATTAAAACAAGCACATATGGGCAAACTACAACCGGAGAGATACGTCGAACGGCTACACATATGCAAATAAAAAGAAAAATGTCTATACAAATTTATTTCAAGTGTACTATGTACGTGCGAATATGTACTATGAATATGTTTGAATATATACATAGCAGATGTGCATCTTTTTATTGTTGATTTCTGAAAATGTCTAGACCTTGGACACAGCAAAATCTATATTTCTAGAACAAAATAATGTCTCTAACTTTGATTTTCTTTAATAAAATAGAGAATATTAACGTATGGCCATAATATCGGTTGTTGTTGTTGTTGTCATATCGGTCATATGCATATGTGCACACAGTTAAAAATTTGAGTTTAAATTTGAAATCATGAATTAGTTTGGGCAACTTTTTACACTTTCAAATACGTCTACTTAAGAATGATTGTAACGCGTAAGAAAAGAAATCAAACAGTTTTGTAAGTCTTTTACAATATAACTTATCTGAACGTGATAGTATACATCAACAAAATCTTCAATTCACTAGAGGGCAGTACATGGGTTTTCGCAACACTTTTGGCAAGTTACAAAGCAATCGACCAACCGTTAGTTAAGTCTAGCCGAAGGAGGTTGCAGGCCTTCCAAACACCGCACTCAAGGCTGTTACCCGATGCCTCCTCTAACCCCTCTGTCTCTCTGGTCCAACACAGAGCCAAAAAGTTCACCTATAATCAAGGAGATCGACGTCTAAAAAAGCTTTTTGGCCGGGGAGAGCGTGTGGGGACAAATTTGAAGAAATTTGTGCTAACTAGGAAATCTTCTAAATTTTAGCTTGAATTTCTTCTCACATTTATTGAAAAGGAAATCGGCTAAAAACACGGTGTTAGCTTCTTATTTATGAATTTTTTATGTACTTTTGTCAAAAGTTGGAAGAAATCTGCTTGTTTTTATGAGAAAACCTGTTTAAAGTAAATTAATGAGAACATCCTCTTATTTTCTCTAGATTCATATTGAATTTATCGAAAAGGAAATATATATTTTTAGAAGATCCCTTATTAATTCAAATTCAGGTATGCCTTCTGCAAATGTGTAATTCGACGCTACCAAGCACAAGCACACGATAGCATTATGGTAGAGATCTCCGTTCAGCAGTTAATAATTCTTACTTCGATTCGCGGTGAAGGCAATAAGGCAAGTGGACATGTGGTGAGGCAAAAAGAACAAAGGTGTAATTAGACGTTGGCAAGTTAAGTATACGATGGCATGGTAGTGTAGATTAGACTAGACTGACTAGACATCTGGGTTGAGCGTTCATTTTTTTTTTTTAATTTGAAATATTAAAAAGAAAATCTTCTTAATTTTATGTGATTATCTACTCAGTTTTATTAAAAAGAGACACCCAGTCATAATAAGACGGGCATCTTATTGGAAAAATATCATAGAGAAATCCTTCTGATTTAGAGGGCATTTTATGTGACTTTTTGCTCTGTGAACCCTTTTACTGCACGTTTTCTTGGACTCCCGTTAGAAGAGCTTGATGAAGATATTCGGAATGATCATACACTCTAGGCAGGGCGAAGCATTTTTAACAACAACGCGTGTGTCCTTAGACTCCCACTGATCTCCCAATTTTACAATCTTGAGCAACACACTGCGTGACTCTTTTTCTTACATAAGTGAAAGGAGAAGTATCGAATATCATAATCACTCATCTACAACGAGAACTACCCCTCAACTATTCGAAATGAAACCGGTTGATAACTAGCCATGCTTTAGGACTGTCCGAATGGGAATCGGTGGAAATGAGTTACCTAGTAATACATTTGCCAACTATTGGTCACACCAATGATACCGCCATGAAAATTGTTGAAAGCAATGCTTGAGTATAGAGCTAGAGCTATACCATCTCCAGCGTGTATTGGATTTTAGATTGACGTTTCCAAAATCCAATTTACAACGCTAAAATCCAACAGACGATTTATGTAGTAGTGTTCTAAAATGGTTTAGTGAAGGTTGCAGTTGCAACTGAATGCAGCCGAACCGCCTTCCCGGCAAATAAAGAATAATAGGAGGAGATGGGCTCCACTAACCCGTTTAAATCCCTAGTAAAACATTTGTATGATCCCAAAATATGCCTGATATGCACCCAAAGTAAATCCATTTTCGAAAGATAATAATCATCAACATATACCCCGAAAAATACCTAGACTGATCACTAAGCAGTCTCAAATTGACCCCGAAAATATCCCGTGCGCTTTCTATTTGGAAAGCAACATTATTATGATCCCAAAATATCCAGATTTGCCCTAAAAAACCTCAAAAGCATCCCTTAATGATTTCGAAAACATTTCCGTAATGGTACCGAAATCGTCGCTGAATTGGTTCCAGATTGTCCTAGAAATAGCCCATTCTTAAAATTGTAGTCGCGACCCTATATCTCTACATAACTATAATAAAATTATAACAGGCAGATATCAACAAAAAATTTATTGGGGAAGCATTATTAAGAGAGTAGAATCCAAATCAACCATTTTTTAAATTTTTGTGTGTTTTGTCTGTCTGTCTGGCCGTATGTTTGTGGCCGTATAACTCTGAAAGTAATGTATGGAATTCAATGAAACTTTTGGTTTGCTCGACGCTCAACTTAAAATTTAAGATATTACTTTTTTCGATATCTCAACCGGTTTTAGAGTTATCACCCAAAACGTGGACCATGTCTGTCTGTATGTTTGTGGTCGTAACACTCTAAAAGTACTGAATGGAATTGAATAGTTGGACTGCTAGATGCTCAACTTAAAGTTTAAGATATTATTTTTTGCGATATCTCAACGGGTTTTGGGGTTAGTTATCGCCCAATATGTGGACCAGGGGTGACCAAAAATGTCTTAGTACAATAAGGGTGTAAAACGAAAGGTGCCAATGAGTGCTATAATATGCGATGTGATTCATTGAAATATCTGAAATGGTTTGGGGGATATCTTGAAATTTCGATAGCTCGACCGGTTTCGGAGGTATCGTCGAATATTTCCACAAAAATGATTTAGTACATTATGGGAATCAAACAAAAGGTGTCTATGAATGCTGTCATAAACCATTTGATTAATTTCAATACCTAAGCTACCCCGGTGATATCTCATAAAATGTGAACCTTCTTAATACCAAAACGCTTAATATGGCTATTAAGGTTGCTCGAGGTAACTTGCTCGTAAAATTTGTTTATAATTTGTAATTTGGGTAGAACTTCAAATATTGTGTACAAAGGACTTCTATAATTTCACTCCTGTGAACGAGCGTCTCGCTGCGATCCGCATCAAGGCGAGGTTTTTCAACATAACATTTATCTGCGCCTATGCGCCGACTGAGGAGACGGACGACGCAGAGAAGGACTCCTTCTACGATAAACTTGAACAGACTTATGATCGCTGCCCCCAGCATGATATCAAAATCGTGCTCGGCGACTTTAATGCCAAGGTGGGCAAGGAAGGAGTCTTTGGTCCCACAGTTGGAAAATTCAGTCTCCACGATATAACATCCCCCAACGGCACTAGGTTGATTGACTTCGCCGCTGCTCGCAATATGGTCATCAGTAGTACCAGGTTCCAGCATAAGCGAATACACCAAGCCACATAGCTGTCCCCTGATCAAAGAACTAGAAACCAGATTGATCATGTCTTGATTGACGGCAGACATAGCTCCACCGTTCTCGACGTGCGTACACTGCGTGGTCCCAATATTGACTCTGACCATTATCTTGTCGCAGCCAAGATACGTACACGCCTCTGTGCAACGAAGAAAGTGCGCACAGTAACGGAAGGAAAGTTTGACGTCGAGAAGCTGCGCATGACACAGACAGCTGATAATTTCACAACTTGACTCTCACACCTGCTAGCAGAGGGCAATCCTCGACCTAACGATGTAACCGAGCAATGGAAGCATATCTCTCACTCATTGCGTACCGCCGCTGAAGCCACTATAGGGTTCTAGCAGAGGGCAATCCTCGACCTAACGATGTAACCGAGCAATGGAAGCATATCTCTCACTCATTGCGTACCACCGCTGAAGCCACTATAGGGTTCCAGCGAGCCCGCAAGAACAACTGGTACGATGAGGAATGCAAAACTGCCTCGAAAAAAAAGGACGCTGCCTACAAGGAGACGTTGCGAACGGGCGCAACCCGCAGTGTATGGCAACAATATCGTGAGGCAAAGAAGGAAGAGAGACGCCTTTTCAGAAAAAAGAAAAGTGAGGCCGAAAGGCGTGAGTGTGAGGAGCTTGAGATGCTGGATGACAGGAATGATGCCCGAAAATTCTATGAAAAGATCCGGCGGATGACGGAAGGTTTTAAGACCGGGGCAAGCTCCTGTAAGGACAATAATGGCGACCTGGTAACCGACGTACAAAGTGTACTTAAATTATGGAGGGAGCACTTCTCCTCACTGCTAAATTGCGAGGGAGACGTCGAACCCGATACCCCAATCCCTGACGATGGAAAAGTCGTCCCACCACCTGACTATGATGAAGTGAGGATAGCTATATACCGGCTCAAAAACAACAAAGCGCCTGGAAAAGACGGACTACCCGCCGAGCTGTTCAAACACGGAGGCGAAGAGCTGGTAAAAAGCATGCATCAGCTCTTATGCAGAATATGGTCAGACGAATGCATGCCTCCGGATTGGAATTTAAGTGTGCTTTGCCCAATCCACAAGAAAGGCGATCCCGCTAACCGCACCAACTACCGCGGAATTAGTCTTCTTAATATTGCATATAAGGTTCTTTCTAGCGTGTTGTGTGAAAGGCTGAAGCCCATCGTAGACAAACTGATTGGACCTTATCAGTGTGGCTTTAGACCTGGTAAGTCTACCATCGACCAGGTTTTCACGATACGCCAAATCCTGGAGAAGACCCATGATAAAAGAATCGACACACACCATCTCTTTGTCGATTTCAAAGCCGCTTTTGACAGCGCAAAAAGGAGTTGCCTATATGCCGCCATGTCTGAATTTGACTTCCCTGCAAAGCTTATACGGCTTTGCCAAATGACGTTGAGCAATACCAACAGCTCCGTCAGAATCGGGAAGGACCTCTCTGAGCCATTTGAAACCAAACGAGGCTTCAGAAAGGGCGACTCCCTTTCGTGCGATTTCTTCAATCTGATGCTGGAGAAGATTATTCGAGCAGCAGAGCTAACCCGCAATGGTACAATCTTTTACAAGAGCGTGCAATTGCTGGCGTATGCCGATGATATTGATATCATTGGCCTTAACAACCGCGCCGTAAGCGCTGCCTTCTCTGGACTGGATAAGGAAGCGAAAAAAGTGGGTCTTGCCGTGAACGAGGACAAGACGAAGTATTTGCTGTCATCAAAGAAAGAATCGGCGCACCTGCGCCTTGGCAGCCATGTCACTGTTGATAGTTACAAATTTGAAACTGTGAGGGACTTCGTTTATTTGGGAACCAGTATCAACACCGAAAATAATATCAGTCTAGAAATCCAGCGGAGAATCACTCTTGCCAACAAGTGCTACTTTGGACTGAGTAGGCAATTGAGAAGTAAAGTCCTCTCTCGAAGAACAAAGATCACGCTCTATAAGTCTCTCATCATACCTGTCCTGATGTATGGCTCAGATTCATGGACAATGTCAATAGAAGATGAGATGGCCCTTGGAGTATTTGAGAGAAAAGTTCTCCGGAAGATTTATGGTCCTTCCCGTGATGCCAACGGCGAGTATCGAAGGAAATTTAACGATGAGCTGTACGAGCTCTACGCAGATCTGACCATAGCCCAGCGAATTAAAGCCCAAAGACTCCGCTGGCTGGGCCATGTTATGCGAATGGACAAAGAAGCTCCAGCACAGAAGGTTTTCCTATCGTCGCCTGAATTCGGCAGCAGAGGAAGGGGGGGGCCTCGACTGAGATGGAAACAACAGGTGGAGGATGACTTGAACTCCCTTGGGGTTTCCAATTGGCGTCGGTTATCGCTAAAAAGGAATGACTGGCGTGCTTTGATACGAAACAGCCAAAATCGCTTAGGCGGTTAAGCGCCAATAAATGAAAATGACTTCTATAATTTATGTTCTTTATATTGGAAAAATAAATGGCTTTAGGATCGTTTTTTATTAAACTTTAAGCTTTATCACTCCGATGAAAACATTTTTTTGTGACCGAAATTTGGGTTTATCGAGCAGACAAACTCTAAAGCTTACATGACAACACGACCCTTAATTGCTGAACTCCAGTCTTTTTGTTGGATTTTATTCTTTGCTAACCCAGCTGCAAAAAAACAGAAATTGTACGCATACGAAGTCGCGGGCACCAGCTATACTAATTAAAGTTGTCCTTAGCTTTGGTTAAAAAATTATACCGAATTTATCCTAGTATCGAGCTACCACCTTACTATCACACAATAGATCGTATAAATGGTCACGGTGTAATAAGGCCTTATAATAATAATACCACCTTACTATATTTTTGATAACTCGCATTCCTACACCACAATAACTTCACGATACCAGGCACTTAGAATAGATATTTACGTTAACGGTTAGTAAGTAAGTTAGTAACTGTACGATGCCAGTTACAAAAGTAACTAGTTGCATATCTGTACGATTACTATCGTACACCTGCAGGCCTCTAATAAACACATTCTCTCAAACAAAAGCATCACCTTCAAATATAGTATAACGCGATCTTCCTGGGGACACGCTCAACTTTGGTCTGGATATTGTGGTAGATTAAACTCTTACTCAGAGCTGGGCAATTAGGATTACATTTGTAATCGATTGCACCCAGGATCACGATTAAAGTAACGTAATCTCAAAATTTTTGAAATTAGGATTACTGTAGTTGTAATCCTCGTGCTTTGGATTACGATTACGTAATCGTAATACCATTATTTTTAAATTACGATTACTGTAACCGTAGTTCTAGGTAGCTTGGCCGCCGTGGTGTAGCGGTTAAGTGTTCGGCCTTCTACATCAAGTCTTGGCGGTTCGATGCCCGGCAAAAGTAACATCAAAAATAATTTAGAAAAACAATTTTTCTAAACGGGGTCGCCCCTCGGCAGTAGTTTGGCAAACTCTCCGGGTGTATTTCTGCCATGAGAAGCATCTCAGCAAAAAATTCATTTGCTTTGCAAGTGCCGTTCGGAGTCGGCAAAAACTGTAGGTCCCGCCAACATGTAGGAAAAACTCAAAAGCAACACAGAGCCAACACTGCCTAATAAAATAGAACAAAAGTCATATGATATCTCTATAGATTTTCTTCAAGAAGAAGTTCTTTTTATTTTTGAAGAGAAAATCTTATTAATCTTTACAAAGAGAAATCTTGCAAAAAACGTACTGATTTCTTAGGGTTCCTAACAAGAAGATTCGACTTATTAATGTTTTCAAAGGGAAAACATATTTCCGCATAATTGTATGTGTTAATAAGACGATCTTAGGGTTCCTAACAAGAAGATTTGACTTATTAACAGATTTCCGCATAATTGTATGTGTTAATAAGACGATCTTAGGGTTCCTAACAAGAAGATTTGACTTATTAATGTTTTCAAAGGGAAAACATATTTCCGCATAATTGTATGTGTTAATAAGACGATCTTAGGGTTCCTAACAAGAAGATTTGACTTATTAACAGATTTCCGCATAATTGTATGTGTTAATAAGACGATCTTAGGGTTCCTAACAAGAAGATTTGACTTATTAATGTTTTCAAAGGGAAAACATATTTCCGCATAATTGTATGTGTTAATAAGACGATCTTAGGGTTCCTAACAAGAAGATTTGACTTATTAACAGATTTCCGCATAATTGTATGTGTTAATAAGATTTGACTTATTAATGTTTTCAAAGGGAAATCTTGCAGAAAACGAACTGATTTCTTAGGGTTCCTAACAAGAAGATTCGACTTATTAATGTTTTCAAAATGAAATCACATATTATTGAGAAGAAAATAAAAATTATATTTCAGAGTTCTTATATTGTCTTCGAGAACTTCAGATTATCAGTTACGATTCAGTTTTAGATTTCTCTTGTATTGCCTTTACCTTCTTATGTTGCCTATTTATATTTCCTTCAAGCCATCTCACCGCACACTCTTCCTTACATTGCCTTCCACACTTGCCATATTGCCTCCACCGCGAATCGAACTAACCACATATTGAATGCTGAACACAGGTGCTTACCATCGAGCCATCGGGTACTTCTGCTTCTCAGCGTATAATTGTTCTACATGATGCTGCTGATGATGATGCAAGATTTCCCTTTGAAAATATTAATAAGTCAAATCTTCTTGTTAGGAACCCTAAGATCGTCTTATTAACACATAAAATTATGCGGAAATATGTTTTCCCTTTGAAAACATTAATAAGTCAAATCTTCTTGTTAGGAACCCTAAGATCGTCTTATTAACACATACAATTATGCGGAAATCAGTTAATAAGTCAGATCTTCTTGTTAGGAACCCTAAGATCGTCTTATTTACACATAAAATTATGCGGAAATATGTTTTCCCTTTGAAAACATTAATAAGTCAAATCTTCTTGTTAGGAACCCTAAGATCGTCTTATTAACACATACAATTATGCGGAAATCTGTTAATAAGTCAAATCTTCTTGTTAGGAACCCTAAGATCGTCTTATTAACACATACAATTATACGGAAATCTGTTAATAAGTCAAATCTTCTTGTTAGGAACCCTAAGATCGTCTTATTAACACATAAAATTATGCGGAAATATGTTTTCCCTTTGAAAACATTAATAAGTCAAATCTTCTTGTTAGGAACCCTAAGATCGTCTTATTAACACATACAATTATGCGGAAACCAGTTAATAAGTCAGATCTTCTTGTTAGGAACCCTAAGATCGTCTTATTAACACATACAATTATGCGGAAATCTGTTAATAAGTCAAATCTTATTGTTAGGAACCCTAAGATCATCTTATTAAAATAAGAAGTTTTTCTCTTTCAGCTTTTTTTCAATATTTTGACAGAAATTTCGAGAAGATTTTCTTATTAATAACACATATAAAAAGAAATCGCAAAGAAAAAAGAAGAAATTGCACTTGATAATATCAATAAGAATTTCCTCATTAAACCAAATAGATTTGCGTATGGTTTTTTTTTCGTTTCCGCCGTCTTGACTACCCCTGAGCCTGGAAACCGTTCATAAAGACAATCTTATTAATTTTATTAGGCATTTTTGGCTCTGTGAACACACCACAAGTCGGAATGAGAAGCTCGGCTAAAAAATCTCGCTAGTGGTACCTGTTGGTATATCGCCGCCATTAGTTTTTTTTTCTTTTTTGGACTACAATTACGTAATCGTAATTGGAAGTATAGGAATCATTTTCAGGAAAATTCACCATGGGAATTAACCTTGTCTGACACCTCTTTAAAAAAAAAAAAACTAATGGCGGCGATATACCAACAGGTTATCATAACCTCTAACGAGATTTTTTAGCCGAGCTTCTCTTTCCAACTTGTGGTGTGTTGCTTTCTAGTTTTCCTACAAGTTGGCGGGACCTACAGTTTTTTTGCCGACTCCGAACGGCACTTGCAAAGCAAATGTATTGTTTGCAAAGAAGCTTCTCATGGCAGAAATACACTCGGAGAGTTTACCAAACTACTGCCGAGGGGCGACCCCGTTTAGAAAAATTGTTTTTCTAAATAATTTTTGATGTTACTTTTGCCGGGCATCGAACCGCCACGACTGGGTGTAGAAGGCCGAACACTTAACCGCTACACCACGGCGGACACCTCTTTAGGCTTCAAAAATTTTAGAAGGTTTTTTTTTATCCCGCGCTATTCCCCGTCAATTTTTGCTTTGCAGGAAATCTTAGCGCATGTCGACGGCTAGTGAAGGAATATCCTAATTTAATTTTCTATCTCAAAATTTGGTTCAAGAGCCCTCTGTCTCAGAATAAGTTTCAAAAAGCCCTATCTGAATGAAAATCCAATTCATACGACGTCGATATAATTTCTTTTTCTTCATACGTGCCTATAGTGCTAAAAGGCGTAATAGAGCGAGATCCCAGAGCCTAAAAGCGTCACTTATTTTATAATGGATGAAACCAATACTGATCGATAGTCCTCCCCGAATCTAGAAAGAATGTGAAAATTTTAAAGCTGTACCTATGACAAGGGCCTAGGAATCGGGGGTCAAAGTCGCCAAAAAATGACCCTAACTTCACTTATTTTATAATGGATGATTTTCACATATTTGACGTAGATTATCACCCCGCGTCAGTATCAAGTGTTGTTAGACCCGTACCAGTGACAAGGCTCCAGCCAGACACCCCCAGTTCGCGGATTTTCCTATAGAAATTTTTTCTGTTTTACCAATTTCACGCATTTGGGCCACTTTGGCTGCTTTTAACTACCCAATATTTTCCCATTTTTTGTAGAACACTACCCTCAAGTAGTATCAGGAATTTTTAGACTTCGTCCCATGGCAAAAACTTCAGCCAGACACCTCAAAACTCTGGAAATTTCACTAATTTTTACTGCGCTTTCACATGTTTAGGCGGATTTGACCAACTTTGGCCTCTTTTAAATAACAGATCTTTACACATGTGTCGTAAAATGCTACCCTTAAGTAGAATCAAGCATTTCTAGACATGATCCCATGGAAAAAACTTCAGCCAGACACCTGAAAGTTCGAGAACTTTTATTTTCCTATTAATTTGCTTTCTCTTGTTTGTCCCACTTTTACTAATTTTAAATAATACATCTTTTCACATGTGTCGTAGGACACTACCCTTAAGTAGTTTCAGTAATTTTTAGACCTCGTCCCATGGCAAAAACTTCAGCCAGACACCTCAAAACTCGGGAAATTTCACTAATTTTTACTGCGCTTTCACATGTTTAAGTGGATTTGACAAACTTTGACTACTTTTAAATAGCAGATCTTCACACATCTGTCGTAAAATGCTATCCTTAAGTAGAATCAAGCATTTCCAGACATCATCCCATGGCAAAAACTTCAGCCAGACACCTGAAAGTTCGAGAACTTTTATTTTCCTATTAATTTGCTTTCTCTTGTTTGTCCCACTTTTACTAATTTTAAATGATAGATCTTTTCACATGTATCGTAGGACACTACCCTTAAGTAGTTTCAGTAATTTTTAGACCTCGTCCCATGGCAAAAACTTCAGCCAGACACTTCAAAACTCGGGAAATTTCACTAATTTTTACTGCGCTTTCACATGTTTAAGTGGATTTGACAAACTTTGACTACTTTTAAATAGCAGATCTTCACACATCTGTCGTAAAATGCTACCCTTAAGTAGAATCAAGCATTTCCAGACATCATCCCATGGCAAAAACTTCAGCCAGACACCTCAAAGTTCGGGAACTTTTATTTTCCTAATTTTTACAGAGATTTCACTTGTTTCAGCAGGTTTCTCCAACTTTGTCCACGTTTAAACGGCGGATCTTTACACATGTGTCGTAAAACACCACCCTTAAACAGTATCAGGCACTTCCGGACTTCATTCCATGAAAAAAACTTAAGCCAAACAACCCAAAGCACTGGAACTTTTCATCATTTTTACTGTGCTTTCACATGGTCAAATGGGTTTACCCAACTTTGGCTGCTTTTAAATGGCGGATCGCTACAAATGTATCGTATAACACTACTATTAACTAATATTAGGCATTTTTAGACTTCGCCCCATGACAAAAACTTCAGCCAGACACCTCAAAGCTGAGGAAATTTCATAATTCTTGCTGCGAATTCACATGTTTAACTGCGTTGGTCTAACTTTGGCTGCTTTTAAAGGGCAGATAATTTCACATGTGTCATAGAAGACCACCCTTAAGTGGTATCAGGTACTTTTTGACTTCGCCCCATGTCAAAAACTTCAGCCAGACACCTCAAAACTGAGGAATTTTTATAATTCTTACTGCACTTTCACATGTTTAAGCGAATTTGTCCAACTTTGGCTATTTTTAAAAGGCAGATCTTTGCACATGTGTCGTGGAACACTATCTCCACTAACTAATATTAGGCATTTTTAGACTTCGCCCCATGTCAAAAATTTCAGCCAGACACCTCAAAACTGAGGAATTTTCATAATTCTTACTGCGATTTCAAAGGTTTAAGCGAGTTCGTCCAACTTCGGCTGCTTTTAAAGAGCAGATCTTTTCACATGTGTCATAGAAGACCCCCTTAAAGAAGGATCGGCTATTTTTATACTTCGCCTCATGTCAAAAACTACAGTCAGACACCTCAAAACTGAGGAATTTTCATAATTCTTACTGCGATTTCACAGGTTTAAGCGAGTTGGTCCAACTTTTGCTGTTCGTAAAGGGCATATCTTCACACATGTGTCATAGAAGACCACCTTAAAGAAGTATCGGGTATTTTTATACTTCGCCCATGTCAAAAACTACAGCCAGACACCTCAAAACTGAGAAATTTTTATAATTCTTACTGCGTTTTCACATGTTTGAGATGGTTCGTCTACCTCTGGCTGCTTTTAAAGGGCAGATATTTTCAATGTGTCATAGAGGACCACCCTTACGTGGTACCAGGTAATTTTAGACTTCGCCTTATGACAAATACTTTAACCAGACACCTTAAATCTGGTTAGTTTTCATAATTCTTACTGTGCTTTCGATTGTTTAAGCAGGTTTGTCCAACTTTGACTATTTTTAAAAGGCGAATATTTACACATGTGTCGTAAAACGCAACTCTTAAGTGTTATCAGGCATTTTTGGAGATCTTCCCATGACAAAAACTACATCCAAACACCTCAAAGCTCGAGTTTTTTTTTCGCAATTGATCTCTCCATAGGACATGATCAAGCAAATTAGAACAGTTCAGCCCATACAAAGTGTTCAGATGTGGAATTTGTTGCATTTCAGACAATGTCACTCTTATGTCGCTACCCTGCAGCGAAAGCAACTAGTTGAAAACTACTTTACAACTAGTTGGTGCACCGGGCTTATATGGAACAAAGACAGAACACTGACTAGTTGGGCCCGGTGTTCTGTCTTTTTTCCATATAAGCAACTGGTATTTTATACGTGTTGATGTCCTACAAGATGTCAATTGTCAGATTTCGACCAGAATATACCAGTTATTTACTAGTCAGGAAATACCAGTTTCATGCTAGTTGTAAGATACCAGTTCCATACTAGTTCATCCTGGACTAGTATAACTTCCAAAAAATGAACTAGTCCAAAAAGGACCAGTATGGAATATACTAGTCAAAAAGGCTTTTAACCTGGACCAGAATTTTCCTGGTTTACCCTTTATTTTATCATTTGACTTTATTTTCATGTTTATTCTTAAGAAAGCAGCGGCTATTTGTATTTACCCTATCACGAAAAAGCATCTATGAATTATAAGAGAAAACGAAACGAATGAATTTTGTTTTTTTCAACTGGTATAATTTCATCCAGAAAAATCTAGTTGTATACTAGTATGGAATGGATATTTCCTGACTAGTATGGGTTCAGCCCGAAAATTCTAGTTGTGTACTGGTATGAAATGGATATTTCCTGACTAGTATGAGTTCTGCCACAAAATTATAGTTGTATACTAGTATTTTTCTGATTAGTTTGAGGTTTCGCTGCAGGGATCTTGCTTAAACCTGTGAAATCGCAGTAAGAATTATGAATTATGCACGGCTAAAAAAATTAACCTAAATTTTAAACCCGTATAAAGATTAATCAATTTCTCAAACTTTTTTGTACAATATTTCAAACCGTCCAAATACCTACAAAGATTTTCAATTTCTTAATTTAAAATCTAAATGAAAAAGCTGTCTAAATTTTTTATTTTTGGTTTGTTTTATTGTAATTGAATTTTTCCCACAAAAACTTCATGTGCGTCATAGCTCAGCGGTAGAGCAGTCGGCTGTGACTCCTGAGCGTTTTCGTTCGAGTTCTGTCAGCTGCCACATTTTTTTTAGTTTTATTTTATTCTTAAAACTTTTCGGTCTAAAATTTAAACTTTTGGGTTTGAAAATTCAAATTTATTTTTGAAAGCTTATTCAAGATTGAATTTTGCCAACAACATTTATGTGTGCGATGTAGCTCAGTGGTAGAGCAGGCGGGCATGATGCGGGGAGTCTTGGTTCTAATTCCCGCCAACGGACAAAAAATTTATTTTATCTTTAAAAAATTGTTAAAACATTTCTTGTTAATAATTGAAACCCGATTCCTTTAGCCAATTTTCATGAAAACTGGTCTAGATTGAATTTGAATCCAAATTTGGTTTGGTCATATATGCAGTCCAAAAAAGTTTAAAATTTAGGTTCAAATTTTTAGCCGTGTGGCTGTAGTTTTTGACATGGGGCGAAGTATAAAAATACCCGATGCTTCTTTAAGGTGATCTTCTATGACACATGTGTGTAGATATGCCCTTTACGAACAGCAAAAGTTGGACCAACTCGCTTAAACCTGTGAAATCGCAGTAAGAATTATGAAAATTCCTCAGTTTTGAGGTGTCTGACTTTAGTTTTTGACATGGGGCGAAGTATAAAAATACCCGATACTTCTTTAAGGGGGTCTTCTATGACACATGTGAAAAGATCTGCTCTTTAAAAGCAGCCGAAGTTGGACCAACCCGATTAAACATGTGAACAAGCAGTAAGAACTATGAAAATTCCTCAGCCTTGAGGTGTCTGGCTGCAGTTTTTTCCATGGGATGAAGTCTAAAAATACCTGATACTACTTGGAGATAGTGTTCCACGACACATGTGTAAAGATCTGCCTTTCAAAAATAGCCAAAGTTGGACAAACTCGGTTAAACATGTGAAAGTGCAGTAAGAATTATAAAAATTCCTCAGTTTTGAGGTGTCTGGCTGAAGTTTTTGACATGGGGCGAAGTCAAAAAGTACCCGATACCACTTAAGGGTGGTCTTCTATGACACATGTGAAATTATCTGCCCTTTAAAAGCAGCCAAAGTTAGACCAACGCAGTTAAACATGTGAATTCCCAGCAAGAATTATGAAATTTCCTCAGCTTTGAGGTGTCTGGCTGAAGTTTTTGTCATGGGGCGAAGTCTAAAAATGCCTAATATTAGTTAATAGTAGTGTTATACGATACATTTGTAGCGATCCGCCATTTAAAAGCAGCCAAAGTTGGGTAAACCCATTTGACCATGTGAAAGCACAGTAAAAATGATGAAAAGTTCCAGTGCTTTGGGTTGTTTGGCTTAAGTTTTTTTCATGGAATGAAGTCCGGAAATGCCTGATACTGTTTAAGGGTGGTGTTTTACGACACATGTGTAAAGATCCGCCGTTTAAACGTGGACAAAGTTGGAGAAACCTGCTGAAACAAGTGAAATCTCTGTAAAAATTAGTGAAAATCCCGAGCTTTGAGGTGTCTGGCTGAAGTTTTTGCCATGGGGCGAAGTCTATAAATGACTGAAACTACTTAAGGGTATTGTCCTACGAAACATCTGAAAAGATCCGTCGTTTAGAAGTTGTAAAAGTGGGACAAACAAGAGAAAGCAAATTAATAGGAAAATAAAAGTTCCCGAACTTTGAGGTGTCTGGCTGAAGTTTTTGCCATGGGATGATGTCTGGAAATGCTTGATTCTACTTAAGGGTAGCATTTTACGACAGATGTGTGAAGATCTGCTATTTAAAAGTAGTCAAAGTTTGTCAAATCCACTTAAACATGTGAAAGCGCAGTAAAAATTAGTGAAATTTCCCGAGTTTTGAAGTGTCTGGCTGAAGTTTTTGCCATGGGACGAGGTCTAAAAATTACTGAAACTACTTAAGGGTAGTGTCCTACGACACATGTGAAAAGATCTATCATTTAAAATTAGTAAAAGTGGGACAAACAAGAGAAAGCAAATTAATAGGAAAATAAAAGTTCCCGAACTTTTAGGTGTCTGGCTGAAGTTTTGGCCATGGGATGATGTCTGGAAATGCTTGATTCTACTTAAGGGCAGCATTTTACGACACATGTGTAAAGATCTGTTATTTAAAAGAGGCCAAAGTTGGTCAAATCCGCTTAAACATGTGAAAGCGCAGTAAAAATTAGTGAAATTTCCCGAGCTTTGAGGTGTCTGGCTGAAGTTTTTTCCATGGGACGAAGTCTAAAAATTCCTGATACTACTTAAGGGTAGTGTTCTACAAAAAATGGGAAAATATTGGGTAGTTAAAAGCAGCCAAAGTGGCCCAAATGCGTGAAATTAGTAAAACAGAATAAATTTCCATAGGAAAATCCGCGAACTGGGGGTGTCTGGCTGGAGCCTTGTCACTGGTACGGGTCTAACAACACTTGATACTGACGCGGGGTGGTAATCTACGTCAAATATGTGAAAATCATCCATTATAAAATAAGTGAAGTTAGGGTCATTTTTTGGCGACTTTGACCCCCGATTCCTAGGCCTTTGTCATAGGTACAGCTTTAAAATTTTCACATTCTTTCTAGATTCGGGGAGGACTATCGATCGGTATTGGTTTCATCCATTATAAAATAAGTGGCGCTTTTAGGCTCTGGGATCTTGGTCTATAAGTATTACTTGCAGCAATAATACGTTTTTGCCTCTTCCAATTTAAACTGTAATTAATTTTTATTCAGGGCCAAAGTAATTTATTTTTAAATGGATATTAAATAAATGTGTGTAAGCATATCGTCAATTAAAACAAGTAAGGAAAGCTGTCTTCGGCTGTCCCGAAGGCTATATACCTTTCATGAATAAGCGTCACGATTTTCACTGTTCGATCCCCAGTAAGCCTGTGTGAATTTAACTTGAGCTCATACCGAAATTATCGGAACTATCGATAATATGGGGGCGATGTGTTTAGTTGGTCCAATCTCATTGATTTTTAACAGCGACATTCCACTTTCTAACAGAGCAATAGTTACGAAATTCCACGACCCTACATATATAATTATAGGAGTTATAGCCCAAAATCCGTTTATCGGAACAATCGATTGTATGAGGGCTATGTGAAATATTAATCTCATCTCAATGATTTTCAACATCGATATTTCACATATAAAAACATCAATACCTACAAAATTTCACGTTACTAGCTCTTTAATTACAAAAGTTATAGCCCAAAATCCGTTTATCGGAAAAATCGATTGTATGGGAGCTATATGAAATATTTATCCCATCTCAATGATTTTCAACATCGATATTTCACATATAAAAACATCAATACCTATAAAATTTCTCGTTACTAGCTCTTTAATTACAGAAGTTATAGCCCAAAATCCGTTTTTCGGAACAATCGATTGTATGGGAGCTATATGAAATATTTACCCCATCTCAATGATTTTCAACGTCGATATTTCAGATATAAAAACATCAATACCTACAAAATTTCTCGTTACTAGCTCTTTAATTACAGAAGTTATAGCCCGAAATCCGTTTATCGGAACAATCGATTGTATTGGAGCTATGAGTAGTTTTGGTCCGATCTTGCTGCTTCCGACGAATGATTATTCTCATAAAAAATAACGCCTCCATACCAAATTTCATCGAGATATCTCTAATATTGAGGACTAGTTTGCGTACAAACAGACAGACAGACGGACATGGCTAAATCGAATCAACTTATCGTCCTGATGGTATGCTTATTAGTGGATCTATCTCTTCTTCTTCTCATACTTACAAACATCGGACCAAAGTTATAATACCATTTCATGTTCATGAAAGGTATAAAAATGAGAACTGTAAGAGATACCCCTATGCAAACATCAATCGAAGGCTCTATGTTAAAAATTTTAGGCCTGCCAGTATTTTTGCAAAATTTAAATTTTGTAAAAGTAATTCGTACATTAAAATTTCAAAAATTATAAGACGCACTTTTTTGAAAAAAATCTCATATAAAAGGCAATTGTGTATATTTTGATATGGGTGTTTCCGAAAATGTGTCAACTAAAGAGAAAAATTTGAAAATGAATCTAGGCCAAAGTTTTTGATACCATCATGTAGGCACGTATGTCACATATCACCTTGCAAAATTTGATAGATATTGGGACACCGTTTCTGACAAAACTTAGGTGTTTCCTACTATCATCAATGATTTTTTTTTAGCTGAGTAGTTATGACTTTTGAAATACATCTGGGAATTTCCTACAAAAGCGCCTGGCAAAAAAATACTTTTACAAATATCTAGCCATAAGTCGGTCCTATGTAGCTTATAATAGATACATCTGGAAAACTATTGCAAATCATATATAAAGTGGATGCCAATGAAGTGTTTTTTTTGAAGCGTTCGGACGCAAAGTAAACTTTGTAAGACACAGATTCTGATGTTCTTTCTGGTGGCTAAATTTTTTTCCCCAAGTCAGAAGGATTCCCGAATTTAAGTGTATTACATACTGGAACGTCCGAACGACAAACAAAATTTTCTCAAGATAATTGTATGGAAAACTTCAAGTTAGTATTCCAAATTTGGATATGATCGGTCAATCCGTTTAGGAAGCAACTTGACTCAGCCCTACATACAAAAATTTTAAT
Organism: Campiglossa producta; assembly: GCA_964058755.1. NCBI lineage: Eukaryota > Metazoa > Arthropoda > Insecta > Diptera > Tephritidae > Campiglossa > Campiglossa producta. The sequence continues at coordinate 94,532,408 of CAXKVI010000003.1, read as the reverse complement.
TTATGTATGTGTATTAAGGTGATTCAAAAAAAAAAAAAAATGTTTATGCTATCCCCTCAAAAGTTAGCAATTAATAAGAAAACCTTTAACTTAACCCTCGCAGTCAATTATTAACTAATTACCAAAAAAAAATTTGTTAGTTTTTAGTATCACCTTAATGTATGTTATTGTGGTGTTTACAATGTGCAAGTAATGTAAATTTATTCTTATTTATATCAATTACAATAAAATATGTGCTCAATATTTTTTTTGTTGTGAAAAAAGTTTATGCTTTCCTTTTGAAAAAAACTGGAACGTCCGAACAAAATTAAAATCGATATTAGTCCAATAAACAACTTCTCCAGCAAGATACTGTTAATGCAGCACGAGTCCTTGTTTATTCCTCTATTAATCGTGTACATATAATTTGTTTGTAGCACTAACGAATTCTCAGCATTATCATATATGAGGCGGTTAGAAGCAAAGGGGTGTAAGTGCCACTTTTGTCAACTTGAGAAAAACAGGTTCAAAGTTTAAGCTCTGGAAAAAAAATCAGGAGCATTTAAAAATGTTAAAACTTATTATTTTTATTATTTCTAATATATTTTGGAAGATGGTTTTAATAAATTTTAATGCATTTAAGTTTGTAATTTAAACAAGTAAGGAAGTCTAAGTTCGGGTGAAACCGAACATTACATACCCAGCTGTGCACATAAAGTGGGCGTGATCGTTCACCGATTTTTCTTATTTTCTGTGGTAGTACTCTACATAAACATAACATGCCTGGTACCTAGTTTCGTAAATCTATCTCACACCGTTCTGAAGTTGTTAGCAGTCGAATTTAAAAATTGCTTGACTCATAAGTGGGCGGTGCCACGCCCACTTTCCAAAATTTTGAAATAATTATGTAAAGAATATGAAAGTTGATGTATGTACCAAATTATATTATTATAGCGAAATCAGTTAATTAGATATGGACTTTTCAATATTTCCACCTCCTTTCAACATAAATTTTATGAAAAAGTAGGCGTGGTCGCGAAGCGATTTCGTTTATTTTCTATAGCTGAATTTACCACAACAATAGTATGTCCTCTACTAAATTTCGTTATACTAGCATAAACTGTTCTGAAGTTATTAAGAGTCAAAATTTTAAAATTTCTTCAAATATACGTGGGCGGTACCACGCCCCCTTTTAAAATTTTTTTATAAAATCGGCCTTAGAACATCTAAATCAATACATATTGCAAATTTTATCATTGTAGCTGCTTCTAATATTGAATTAACCCATTTTATACGTTTTTCGAAATTTTCGATATCGAAAAAGGGGCGTGGTTATGGTCCGATTTTACCCATTTTCAATAGCAATCTATTCTGAACCCAAATAAGTACGCATGCCAAATTTGGTGAAGATATCTCATTATTTGCTCAAGTTATCGTGTTAACGGACAGACGGACGGACGGACGGACAGACGGACGGACATGGCTCAATCAAATTTTTTTTCGATCCTGATCATATTGATATATGGAAGTCTATATCTATCTCGATTCCTTTATACCTGTACAACCAACCGTTATCCTAACAAAGTTATAATACCCTGTGTACAAGTACAGCTGGGTATAAAAATACAGAGCTTTAAGTGAAGGGGTGCTAGTACTTACACCCCTTTGCATCTAAACGAAATTTCTTTTTAAAATGTTTTTATTAGGTCGCTTTCGTCGTTCTTCATCATCATTTATTGGCGCTTAACCGCCTAAGCGATTTTGGCCGTCGCCTATCAAAGCACGCCAGTCATTCCTTTTTAGCGATAACTGACGCCAATTGGAAACCCCAAGGGAGTTCAAGTCATCCTCCACCTGTTGTTTCCATCTCAGTCGAGGCCTCCCCCTTCCTCTGCTGCCGAATTCGGGTGACGATTGGAAAACCTTCTGGGCTGGAGCTTCTTTGTCCATTCGCATGACGTGACCCAGCCAGCGGAGCCTTTGGGCTTTAATTCGCTGGACTATGGTCAGATCTGCGTAAAGCTCGTACAGCTCATCGTTAAATCTCCTTCGATACTCGCCGTCGGCATCACGGGAAGGACCATAAATCTTCCGGAGAACTTTTCTCTCAAATACTCCAAGGGCCATCTCATCTTCTCTTGACATTGTCCATGAGTCTGAGCCATACATCAGGACAGGTATGATGAGAGACTTATAGAGCGCGATCTTTGTTCTTCGAGAGAGGACTTTACTTCTCAATTGCCTACTCAGTCCAAAGTAGCACTTGTTCGCAAGAGTGATTCTCCGTTGGATTTCTAGACTGATATTATTTTCGGTGTTAATGCTGGTTCCCAAATAGACGAAGTCCCTCACAGTTTCAAATTTGTAACTATCAACAGTGACGTGGCTGCCAAGGCGCAGGTGCGCCGATTCTTTCTTTGATGACAGCAAATACTTCGTCTTGTCCTCGTTGACCGCAAGACCCACTTTTTTCGCTTCTTTATCCAGTCCAGAGAAGGCAGCGCTTACGGCGCGGTTGTTAAGGCCAATGATATCAATATCATCGGCATACGCCAGCAATTGCACGCTCTTGTAAAAGATTGTACCATTGCGGTTTAGCTCTGCTGCTCGAATTATCTTCTCCAGCATCAGGTTGAAGAAATCGCACGAAAGGGAGTCGCCCTGTCTGAAGCCTCGTTTGGTTTCAAATGGCTCAGAGAGGTCCTTCCCGACTCTGACGGAGCTGTTAGTATTGCTCAACGTCATTTGGCAAAGCCGTATAAGCTTTGCAGGGAAGTCAAATTCAGACATGGCGGCATACAGGCAACTCCTTTTTGCGCTGTCAAAAGCGGCTTTGAAATCGACAAAGAGATGGTGTGTGTCGATTCTTTTATCATGGGTCTTCTCCAGGATTTGGCGTATCGTGAAAATCTGGTCGATGGTAGACTTACCAGGTCTAAAGCCACACTGATAAGGTCCAATCAGCTTGTCTACGATGGGCTTCAGTCTTTCACACAATACGCTAGAAAGAACCTTATACGCGATATTAAGAAGGCTGATTCCGCGGTAGTTGGTGCGGTTAGCGGGATCGCCTTTCTTGTGGATTGGGCAGAGCACACTTAAATTCCAATCTGGAGGCATGCACTCGTCTGACCATATTCTGCATAAGAGCTGATGCATGCTTTTTACCAGCTCTTCGCCTCCGTGTTTGAACAGCTCGGCGGGCAGTCCGTCTTTTCCAGGCGCTTTGTTGTTTTTCAGCCGGGATATAGCTATCCTCACTTCATCATAGTCAGGTGGTGGGACGACTTTTCCATCGTCAGGGATTGGGGTATCGGGTTCGACGTCTCCCTCGCAATTTAGCAGTGAGGAGAAGTGCTCCCTCCATAATTTAAGTACACTCTGTACGTCGGTTACCAGGTCGCCATTATTGTCCTTACAGGAACTTGCCCCGGTCTTAAAACCTTCCGTCATCCGCCGGATCTTTTCATAGAATTTTCGGGCATCATTCCTGTCAGCCAGCATCTCAAGCTCCTCACACTCACGCCTTTCGGCCTCACGTTTCTTTTTTCTGAAAAGGCGTCTCTCTTCCTTCTTTGCCTCACGATAGCGTTGCCATACACTGCGGGTTGCGCCCGTTCGCAACGTCTCCCTGTATGCAGCGTCCTTTTTGTCCGAGGCAGTGCTGCATTCCTCATCGTACCAGTTGTTTTTGCGGGCTCGCTGGAACCCTATAGTGGCCTCAGCGGCGGTACGTAATGAGTGAGAGATATGCTTCCATTGCTCGGTTGCATCGTTAGGTCGAGGATTGCTCTCCGATAGCAGGTGTGAGAGTCGAGTGGAGAAATTGTCAGCTGTCTGTGTCGTGCGCAGCTTCTCGACGTCAAACTTTCCTTCCGTTACTGTGCGCACTTTCTTTGCTACACAGAGGCGTGTGCGTATCTTGGCTGCAACAAGATAATGGTCCGAGTCGATATTGGGACCACGAAGGGTACGCACGTCCAGAACGGTGGAGCTATGTCTGCCGTCGATCATGACATGATCAATCTGGTTTCTTGTTCTTTGATCAGGAGACAGCCATGTGGCTTGGTGTATTCGTTTATGCTGGAACCTGGTACTACTGATGACCATATTGCGAGCAGCAGCGAAATCAATCAACCTAGTGCCGTTGGGGGATGTTATATCATGGAGACTAAATTTTCCAACTGTTGGACCAAAGACTCCTTCCTTGCCCACCTTCGCATTAAAGTCGCCGAGCACGATTTTGATATCATGTTGGGGGCAGCGATCATAAGTCTGTTCAAGTTTATCGTAGAAGGAGTCCTTCTCTGCGTCGTCCGTCTCCTCAGTCGGCGCATAGGCGCAGATAAATGTTATGTTGAAAAATTTCGCTTTGATGCGGATCGCAGCGAGACGCTCGTCCACGGGGGTGAACGCTAGTACTTGGCGGCGAAGTCTCTTTCCCACCACGAATCCTACACCACGCGCTTTGCCGCGTGTCTGGCCACTGTAGTATACGTCACAAGGTCCGATGGTCGTCTTTCCTTGTCCCGTCCATCGCATTTCCTGCAGGGCGGTGATGTCAGCCTTTGCGTTAACGAGGACATCAACCAGTCGGGCAGCGGTACCGTCCCTTGAAAGGGTCCGGACATTCTCGGTACATGCCCTAATATCCAAATCATTATGCCTTATTCGTTTTGCCGGGTCGTCAACATTAAAGGGGGTTCTCATCCGAGGCTTTAATTTATTTTTCATTGGACTAAATTTTTTACGTGGCGGGTCCCAAACCCAGCGCACAACCCGTTTCGTCGTTCTTGTGCCCGGATTTTTGCATGCGATTTTAAACTAACTTCCTGTTGTGCCAGGGTCTTGAAATTTTTACCACAGTTCAGGTCGCGATGACAATGCAATATTATGAAAACAAAAATCCGATAGGTGGCGCGTGGGTCACTATATTTCCAAAAATCGCATTTATGGTGCGATTTGGCTGAAATTTGGAACATGTATTACTACCATGAAAAGAAATATTTTCCAAAAAAAAAATCCGCTAGATGGAGCTGAGATCGGGGTAATAAAAATTGAAAATCCAAATTATGGACAGATTTGGCTAATATTTAGCGTGTGTATTATTTAATCAATTTCCAAATGTTTCAAAAAAAAATTGGGCCCGCTTGGTGGCGCGTGAGTCGCTCTATTTAAGAAATGCGAAGGTCTGTTTTCGGTGTCTATTAATTCGTTTTTCAACGAACTTCCCGTTCAGTTAGGATCTTGAAATTTTCATCATCGCTTAGTTTTATACCCCAATGCACTATAATAAAAAAATAATTCCGATAGGTGGCGCATGGGTAGAGATATTTGAAAAATTTAATTTACAGAGATTTTGCTTTCGATTTTGAACTAACTCCCCGTTGAGCTGGGGTTTTGAAATTTTCACCATCGATCAGGTTTTACTGACAATGCATTATACAAAAAAAAAATCTAAAATATTGCTTTATTTGCAAAAATCCAATCATCACCCAAGTTTAGTCGTTTTTCCCTATTGCCATAGAAAGAAGATTGGAATTCGCCGCGTGGTGTATTCTAAAAGTACCTTTACTTACCACGCGGCGAATTCCTTTACTCTTATGAGCATTGTCTATTGATATGCAGATGGCACTGAGCATTTTATATTGATATGCAGATAGCGCTGTAGTGTAAGCAACGCAGTTGTATATCTCGGATCCACACTTTTTGCAAAGGGACAGGCCTATGTCGCACTAAGTCGTGTGAGATCGTTGGATGGCTTGCAAATTGATGAACTAGATTGCTCTAAACTTACTAGTAGTACGCCATGCAACGAAGATGCAATGACGGAAATGCGCAGAATGAGAAATTTATTAGATGCATCGCCTTAGGTTATTCATGTTAATATAAATATATTTCGAATTAATATCAATGCATTGACTTATTTTATATCGCATAAAAAATGTTAATAAATTTACAATTATAATAGAAAATTGATTTTTTAAACCTGACATGCAATATTCGATTACAATCTCAATTAGGCAATTTTCACAAACTCACATCTAAAAAGCATAAAATAAAAATAGAATAAAAAAATATTTTTAATTTAAAATGTTTTTAAAATGAACTAAAAACTGCAAAATAATTTCTCCTCTGCCTAAATAGATTTTTCACCACGTAGAGCTTGTCCTGAACATTTATGAGTGAGAATTCTTATAGGTATTACAGTACATGGCAAGATTGAAATCTATAAAAACATTGGCGCGCCATATAGATGGTTCTCATAAGTTTCTAAAAATCTTACTACCGATATGAGCTTCCCTAAAAGATCATCTTTTCACCATATAGCAAGCGCCAAATGTTTTTATAGATTTCAATCTTGCCATGTACTGTAATACCTATAAGAATTCTCACTCATAAATGTTCAGGACAAGCTCTACGTGGTGAAAAATATATTTAGGCAGAGGAGAAATTATTTTGCAGTTTTTAGTTCATTTTAAAAACATTTTAAATTAAAAATATTTTTGTATTCTATTTTTATTTATCACGCTTTTATTAGGTTCACTTGTATGTTTGCTTGTGTGTTTGTTTGTTTGTTTGCTTGCTTGTATGTATGTAACTCTCGTTCGGTCTAAGCCCCAGTGGCCCAAAAACCGTAAAATGTCCCTACAATATGGGTATCAAACGAAAGGGGAAGGCCCCAGGCTTCATTTGGACATCAATATATTTCGATAAATTTATCGATAACTGAGTTATCGGTCAAAATATGATTGCCCAAAACCCAAAAAAATTCCCTACAATATGGGTATCAAACGAAAGGTGAAGGCCCCAGGTTTCACTTGGACATCGACATATTTCGATAAATTTATCGATAACTGAGTTATCGGTCAAAATGTGGTTGCACGAAAACCTAAAAAAATCCCCACAATATGGGTATCAAACGAAAGGTGAAGGCCCCAAGTCTCATTTGGACTTCGATATATTTCGATAAATTTATCGATAACTAAGTTATCGGTCAAAATATGACTGCCCAAAAACCTAAAAAATTTCCTACAATATGGGTTTCAAACGAAAGGTGAATGCCTCAGGTTTCATTTGGACATCGACATATTTCGATAAATTTATCGATAACTGAGTTATCGGTCAAAATATGATTGCCCAAAAACCTAAAAAAAATCCCTACAATATGGGTATCAAACGAAAGGTGAAGGCCCCAGGTTTCATTTGGGCATCGACATATTTCGATAAATTTATCGATAACTGAGTTATCGGTCAAAATATGATTGCCCAAAAACCTGAAAAATTCCCTACAATATGGGTATCAAACGAAAGGGGAGGGCCCCAGGTTTCATTTGGACATCGACATATTTCGATAAATTTATCGATAACTGAGTTATCGGTCAAAATATAATTGCCCAAAAACCTAAAAAAATCCCTACAATATGAGTATCAGACGAAAGGTGAAGGCCCCAGGTTTCACTTGAACGACATATTTCGATAAATTTATCGATAACTGAGTTATCGGTCAAAATGTGGTTGCCCGAAAACCTTAAAATTTCCCTACAATATGGGTATCAAACGAAAACGGAAGACCCCAGGTTTCATTTGGAATTCGATATATTTCGATAAATTGATCGATAACTGACAAAATATAATTGCCCAAAAACCTAAAAAATTCCCTACAATATCGGTATCAAACGAAAGGTGAAGGCCCCAGGTCTTATTTGGACTTCGATATATTTAGATAAATTTATGGATAACTGAGTTGTCGGTCAAAATATGATTGCCCAAAAACCTGAAAAATTCCCTACAATATGGGTATCAAACGAAAGGGAAAGGCCCCAGGTTTCATTTGGACTTGGATATATTTCGATAAATTTATCGATAACTGAGTTATTGTCAAAATCTGAGGCAAAATGCCTTAAAATTCCCTAACAATATGGGTATCAAACGAAAGCGGAAGTCCAGAGGTTTCGTTTGGACTGCTGTATTTTTCGATATATTTATCGATAATTTCCTAGGACATTTGACTAAAAAGTAAAAAATAAATATAGTTTAAAAAAACTAAAACTCACGCTTTTAGAGAGTATTGAACTAAAAATTTGAAAATAATTTTAAAAATCCTACACAGTAGTATTGTGGAAAAAGCGTGGTCCGCTTTGTGCCATAATTTTCGTATATCGAGCGCTCGACTCTCTTCCCACATAATGCTAGTTTCTTTACTGCGCTTTCGTTAGCTTTACTTGTACATACATTCATATGTGTGTTTGCTTGTTTGTATGTAACTCTACTTCAGTCTACCCGATAGTGACATATGACTGTCACAAAAACTTTGAAATGTGCCTTCAATATGGGTGTCAAACGATAGGAGATTGTATTTGGGCTTCGATATATTTATCGATAACTAAGTTATCTGTCATAATGCCTACTGGCTGTATCAAACGAAAGGGAAAGTTCACAGGTTTCTATTAGACTTTGGAATATTTCGATATATTTATCGATAACTGAGTTATCGGTCAAAATGAGGTTGTCCAATAATATTGAAAATTGCCTACAATATGGGTATCAAACGAAAGTGGAGGCCCAGAGGTTTCGTTTGCACTGCGGTATACTTCGATATATATATCGATTACTTCATAAAACCTTTAACTAAAAAGTATAAATAAATATAGTTTAAAAAGCGAAAACACGCGCTTTTAAAGAATATTGCACTAAAAAGGTAAAAATAATTTAAATAAAAAAAAACGAAGATTATGGAACAAAGCGGACCACACTTTTTCCACAATACTACTGTGTAGGATTTTTAAAATTATTTTTCAAATTTTTAGTTCAATACTCTCTAAAAGCGTGAGTTTTAGTTTTTCTAAACTATATTTATTATGATTTATAACTTAATTTGTGAATAACTAGTTCGGGTGCGCAAAAGTTGTGCCTTGGAATACTAGTTACCCTCACAAATTTCATATTCGTAACGCTTTGTCATCAGGTGCCACCAGAACCCCAAAAACTTAAAAAATATCAAAAATTACATAGGATGCACACTGGGGTGATTCAAAAGAAAGGTCGACAAGGTCTTACCCCCTGAAAAGTAAGGTATCGATGACAAAATAAGCCTTGCAGAAAATTAGCTTTGTAACTTAACCCTTAGGGGTGCATATTTTTTGTTGCCCTTTTCTATGGGAAAAATAGGGATTTTTTCAAAATGATTTTTCTCATAATTTTTGAAATTTTTTCAAAAAACTTTTACATATTCTTAAAGTGAAGACTTTGAAGTTTCCAAAACGGTAAACCGTGTGCGATTATCTAAACTATTAAATTAATTACAGCCATTTAAAAATGTACTGCACATACACCCCTTTGCCTCCAAGTACTTTGAAGAAATTGGTAAGCACTATTTCTTTTAGCGGTTAGATGTCGCTATTGGAATATAATTTATATATATCCTTTTGCCACCAAATAAAATGGTGTTTTATTAATGTGATGGTGCACTTAACTCGTTTTTTGTGAAAAAGGTACTTACACCCCTTTGCTTCTAACCGCCTCATATCACCTCAAATATAAGGTACGTTTTAGGAACGCCCTAACGGCAGGTTTAAATCCTTCTTGAGTGGCAATGTGGCATCTCTAGAAAAAAAATTTGATACCGTTGGATAGATGAGTATGAAGGATGATGCAAAGCCTACTATAGGTTTTATACTTAAAATAGTGTGCCAGCATGGAACGTCCGTAATAAAAAAAAAAAAATTAACCACAGCGTTCACTCGATAAAACTCAGAATACTACGCTAGTCGAATTTCAAAAAAATTTAGCTATAGAAGTTATTTGTGAGCAGTTCTTTCCTTTCATCGTGAGCTATCATCACAAAACAGTTATCACAAAATAGTTATTAGTTTCATATCTGTCCTCCATGCATCTGTCAATGCTGCATCATATATTTTTATAGCTCCACATTTTCTTACTATGTACGAAAACGGTTTTGTAGAATTTACGAAATCTTTCGTGGCTCAAAATAACGAATAATTTCGTAATATGTACTCAAGTTTTCGACATATTTACACAGATTTTATTTTGAGTGTTTTAAGTGAATTTAGGTTACTGCAAACAAACTCCGTTATAACTCATATTACATGTTGGTTTACCGTTATAAATTCATGATATGACCATATTTTACGACCTTTATTTTTGTTTTAATGGTAAAGCATTTTTTCCTATAACAATAGACGGTTGAGTGGATGTTCACCCTTTGTTGAAATTTTTTTCAACAACGCTCTATTAGATGTTTTTTTTTTTTGCAAAACGCCCCCGTCGCGGATTTTTTTTTGTAAAATTTATATATATAATATATTTTTTTACCCGAGATACGGCGTTTTTGACTCAAATCTTGATATAGCGCGATATTGAAAAAATTCTGATGTATAGCATAGTTGAAACCAATTCTTGAAAAGGGCATTTTTGAGAAACTTTTTGATGCCGGTAGATCTTCAGCCGTCTAAATGTCCAGATTTTCCTTTCTTCACAACCTAATTCGGTGTCTGTAATAATAGGGAAAAAAGACTTTCATGCAATTTTTTTCTTTTCAGAAATATGTATAATACAAACCTCACTTGACTTTTTTCAACGTTTTCCCCTCTTAAGCTACTAAATATGTCAAGTGCCCTGAAATTCGGTCAACCATAAATGTTATGTTTCCAAGAACAGTTTCCTATGCACGGAGGAGTATAAAAATTAGTATGAGATAAATCGTGGAACAACTAAAAACCATATCTGCTATACTCAACCACTTTGTGTCCGTCTTACATTAAAATGCATTGAGATTGTTTGTTTGAAGTGTTTCTTTTCCTTAATTGTTTGTAAATATAAATAACTGTAAAGATACATAACTACAAAAATATGTGTGTATATAAGATACATAAATAAGTTGTTGGTTTGCAACATTTCTACATTTAGCTGTGGAGTGCTAAAAATATATGCCCCCACATGTGAACGATCATTACACTCACTAGCAGAGATGCTTAACTATTGAAACGTTTCTGTTTCGTTTCGTTAATTGAAGACATGCATGGATGAAGGGGGTATGTCGCATTTTGAGTGAAACGAGAAAATCGGCTTTAAAGTTTTGCTTAAACATTTGAGGTTTTTTCGTTTATATTTAGTGTTTTATATGAAAAAATCGGAACATACCCCCTTCTTCCACAATTCATATTGAAAAGTTGTGTACATACCCCCTTCATCCATGAAATATCTTCTACAATTTTCACGATAGACAAATTCTGATAAGACAGAAATATAGATCTGCATAAACACTATTCACCAATGCCAAAAACAGAAATTGAGTGAGAATGCGACATACCCCCTTCATCCATGCATGTCTTCAATTCACAAAAAAAAAACTATTAAAATGATTTCGTTTTGTTCATTATCAAAGCAAAACAATTAACTACAATCATTTTGTTTCTTTCTTTCACGAAATGAAGTTATCAAAATAATTTCATTTCGCTAATTCACGAAACTAAATTATCGAAACCAATAACGTTAAAACTGTGCCGGAATTGCCTGAATACGGGACATAAACACATACATACTAGATACAGCTTATATATAGCTTTTGGTTAGATAGAATCAGATCAGGAAATCAGCAGTTAATAATATTAACTTAATATAAAAAATTGTATTAGACATACATACATATATATAAATTGATAAAAAAAAAAGTAATTTGTCCGAGCCCGGAATCGAATCTGCGACGCCTGGGTCGTAATCGCGCTGCTTACCAGCTGCCCTACCGCGGCATGTACAAACTCTCTGTCAAATAGAGTACTCAAGATTGATACAAAGTGACGTCATTGTCAGCTTCTTTAACGTTATCAGTTCGTTTTGTTAACGTTAATTATTATTATTATTATTATTATTATTATTATTATTATTATTTAGAGTCGATAATCAATTACGGTCGACTAACAGAATTAAAAGTAAAGTAACTTAAAAAACAATTACAAAAGTAAAATAAAAATTAACAATTGAATCTAACATTAAATAATTAAAAAGTAAATTTAAAAATATCAGGTTAGACTTAAAAGTATTGCATTATTTAAGGCAGCACAACATTCGATACTAACACATTTGTACAAGTCGTTATAGTACGAGGACCAAACACGCAAAGGATCACTTTTGACAAAGTTTTGACGACAGAGGGGTGAATGAAAATGCACAAAGTGTCTGGACGCTCTAGCCGGAACTGCAAAGTTCAACCGGCTTAACAACTTAGAGGAGTCAACTACGCCAAGAATCAGCTTATGCAGGAACATTACCTCGAGCAAAATTCTACGATTTTCCAAAGTAGAGCCTACTTCTAATAATTTCTTTTCGTTGATCAGCGAAATATTATTGTTTTGATAATTTCATAATCGTTAATTATCCATAAGAAATTATTTTGATAGTTGTTTAAACGATAAAAAAATGAATCGTTTCAACGAAACGATTAGTTCTTTTTGATAAACCTTAACATTAACGTTAATGTGCATCCTTGTTCACTAGAATATCAAACCACTTGCATTTCCGCCTCATGTTGCCAGAAGATATTTACGAACACATCACATTCGAATTATTGACAGTTTACCGAAAGTGAAAGAGTCGAGAGCTATAGCCGGTAAAATAAAACTACATTGCATATAAGAAATGGTTTCCCTTAAGTTCATTATTCATCAGCAAATACCGTAGACTAAGTTATATGCCGGCTGTAAAGAAACAAACAATAGAATGATTGCCAACTCAAATAACCAGAACACTGTCCCATTTCAATGTGAACTTTTTTAAATGAAAATTAATAAAAAAAAACACAAAAAACAAAGTCAAAGTTGTTCATTCAAAAAAATTACACCCCTTGGTTGATAAATTTACGTCACTTTTATATGTGTTCTATTTTGTTTTCACACACTCTCTCAGTGAAGTCATTAATTTTTGTTTTACCTAATGCACCGCAATTATAATTAGTTCATAATCATATTTCAGATTTTAAAATGTTTCCAAAAAAATAACAAAACACTTTCCACGCATATTTATAAATTTACACACATTAACTGTTGATGACGTCCAAAAATATTTTCGTTTAGTATATTTGTAAACAATTCAATGAGTATACATTTTTATGTTAAATTTTCATCTACTTCCCACTCAAATTTAGATGAACAGTGTATTCGGAAACTATAGCACAAGATTTAAACTTTGAAAATCTGTATCATCCCAGCAAACATTCGACTCCGTAAAAGAAACGGAAAGAAGCGCCGATTGAGAGTTCATTTGGTAGTCCAATGAATTTTGTGTCATGTGACCGCGGTTCGATATCAGACTGACCTCTTATGTCAGCCGGAGTCTGAATAGTAGTCATAAATGATACTTTTCGCCTCATAGTTTATTATCAGTATTTTACGACGTCTTTTATTTTTTGGTTTCTTTCCAATAATAATAATACCAAATATAAAAACCGAAAATAAAATAAAACATTTCTAACGCCATGATTTAGTTAAAATAAAATATTAACATAAATTTTAGTCTAGGTTCTTTAAATTCCATTCGCATATAAGAATGAAGTTGGATATCAAATTGCGAACTATAAAGTTTTTCAAGGTTTGAGAAATAGCTGGTCGATGTTTAGTGGGTTTTTTATGCTGATTTTGTTGGCTGGGAAACTGAAATATTTCTTAATACCTCTATGAATTGGCCCTAAGCTCAAATGGCATTAAATGCATTCAACATAACATTTACGCACAAATATAAACAACTAAGGAAATTCTTGAGCGAGGTTGACTGAGCAGGTGGTTTAAGAGCAGTACGGGGTGAAGGGTTAACCGAAAAATATTTACAGCTCTCACGCATTGTTTACAGCAAAATGGCAAAGAACTATGACCATGCTATTGGAATATTTGCTGATGTTAAGATGTCATTCGCGTTGAGAGAAATTTTTGCACTGTATAAAGTTCTATAAAGATGAATAAGAAGGTTATGTGGCATCTGCGCGCCTCAAAGGGCAAATCAGTTGCACAAGTTTACGGTCCATAGTGATGCTACATATTTCACTGTAACACTAATCTAATATCTTTAAACGAGTTAATCTTGTAGTACCTGGGTGACCGAGCTTGCTCGGTGCTATCAATTTAGTGCTAACTTTACTTACCAACCTTGTGAGGATGTGTTACACTGTCCTTTATATGTGGACAAATTATTAAAATTTTTTAATTTTCGTAGCCGTAATGGACTTTTTGCGGACTACCCTACTTGAAAATATTTTAGTTGGTATGTCAGCAAAAATACCTTTCATTTGATACCCATATTGGCATATCAAGCTCCATAAATAAAAAAAAAATTAAATAGGTGGCAACCCTGTAAACTACTCGAAATGTCAACCCTAAAGTAGATAGCCTTGGAATCCTTCATACTGTCACCATACCAAATTTCATCCAAATCAGTCAACCGGTTCTTGAGATAGTACTGCGGGAAGGTGGCAACCCTAGGTCGCAACCCTACTTGAAAATACTTAAGTTGGTATCTCGCCGAAAGTACCTTTCATATGATACCCATATTGGCATATCTTGCTCCATAATTAAAAAAAATGGGATAGGTGGCAACCCTGTAAACCGCCTCAAGTGGCAACCCTAAAGTGCATAGTCTTAAAATCGATCATACTATCACCATTCCAAATTTCAGCCAATTCGGTCAAGCGATTCTCGAGATAGTAACGGATATACAAATATATTGTGGTAAGGTGGCAACCCTAGGTGGCAACCCTTCTTGAAAATATTTCAGTTGGTATCTCGCCGAAAGTACCTTTCATATGATACCCATATTGGCATATCTTGCTCCATAATTAAAAAAAAGGGATAGGTGGCAACCCTGTAAACCGCCCCAAGTGGCAACCCTAAAGTGGGTAGTCTTAAAATCGATCATACTATCACCATGCCAAATTTCAGCCAATTCGGTCAAGCGATTCTCGAGATAGTACCGGATATACAAATATATTGTGGTAAGGTGGCAACCCTAGGTGGCAACTCTACTTGAAAATATTTTAGTTGGTATCTCGCCGAAAATACCTTTCATATGATACCCATATTGGCATATCGTGCTCCATAATTAAAAAAAAATGGGATAGGTGGCAACCCTGTAAACCGCCCCAAGTGGCAACCCTAAAGTGGGTAGTCTTAGAATCCATCATACTATCTTTGTGCCAAATTTCATCCCAATCGGGCAAGCGGTTCTCGAGATAGTCCGAACATACAAATATACAAATATACAAGATTAACTCGTTTAAAGATATTAGATATTTAAATGGAATCCACATGGTCTCACTGCAATATTTATTCAGAAGTGCAGTTAATTTTATTTATTATTATTTTTTTTAATTAATGTAGTTCAACAAATAATCCTGTTATATAAACAACATTTGAGAAAAAGTTGAGAATAGATTTTTTTTAATCGTTTGAGTTTTTGGTGCTCGGTGTTTTTGGGTAATGACAACGAAAACACCAATACCGATCGATAGTCCTCCCCGAATCTAGAAAGAATCTGAAAATTTCAAACTGTACCTATGACAAGGGCCTAGGAATCGGGGGTCAAAGTTGCCAAAAAATGACCCTAACTTCACTTATTTTATAATGGATGATTTTCACATATTTGACGTAGATTACCACCCCGCGTCAGTATCAAGTGTTGTTAGACCCGTACCAGTGGCAAGGCTCCAGCCAGACACCCAGAGTTCGCGGATTTTCCTATAGAAATTTTTTCTGTTTTACCAATTTCACGCATTTGGGCCACTTTGGATGCTTTTAACTACCCAATATTCTCCCATTTTTTGTAGAATACTACCCTCATGTAGTATCAGGCTTTTTTAGACTTCGTCCCATGGCAAAAACTTCAGCCAGACACCTCAAAACTCGGGAAAGTTCACTAATTTTTACTGCGCTTTCACATGTTTAAGCGGGTTTGACAAACTTTGGCTACTTTTAAATAGCAGATCTTCACACATGTGTTGTAAAATGCTATCCTTAAGTAGAATCAAGCATTTCAAGACATCATCCAATGGCAAAAACTTCAGCGAGACACCTCGAAGTTCGGGAACTTTTATTTTTTTACTAAATTGCTTTATCTTGTTTGTTCCACTTTTACTGCTTTTAAATGACAGATCTTTTCACATATTAAGTAATTTCAATCATTTCTAGACTTCGTCCCATGGCAAAAACTTCAGCCAGACACCTCAAAGCTCGGGATTTTCACTAATTTTTACAGAGATTTCACTTGTTTCAGCAGGTTTCTCCAACTTTGACTTCGTTTAAATGGCGGATCTTTACACATGTGTCGTATAACACTATCATTAACTAATATCAGGCACTTTTGGACCATTAACCATTACCATTAACTAATATCAGGTATTTTTAGACTTCGGCCCATGGCAAAAACTTCAGCCAGACACCTCAAAGCTCGGGATTTTCACTGGTATTTTTTACGTGTTGATGTCCTACGAGACAGATTTCGACCAGAATATACCAGTTATCTACTAGTCAGGGAATACCAGTTTAATACTAGTTGTAGAATACCAGTTCCATACTAGTTCAACCTGGACTAGTATTATTTCCATAAAATGAACCTGTCAACATACTAGTCCAAAGAGGACTAGTATGGAATATACTAGTCCAAAAAGCATTGAACCTGGACTAGTATGATTTCAACCAGAATTTTCCTGGCTTACCCTTTATTTTATCATTTGACTTTATTTTTATGTCTATTCTTAAGAAAGCAGTGGCTATTTGTATTAATCCTATCACGAAAAAGCATCTATGAATTATAAGAGAAAACGAAACGAATAAATTTTGTATTTTTTAACTGGTATAATTTCATCCAGAAAAATCTAGTTGTATACTAGTATGGAATGGATATTTCCTGACTAGTGTGGGTTCAGCCAGAAAATTCTAGTTGTATACTGGTATGAAATGGATATTCCTGACTAGTATGAGTTCTGCCATAAAGTTATAGTTGTATACTAGTATGAAATGGATATTTCCTGACTAGTATGGATTCAGACAGAAAATTCTAGTTGTATACTGGTATGAAATGGATATTTCCTGACTAGTATGAGTTCTGCCAGCAAAATTATAGTTGTATACTAGTATTTTTCTGACTAGTTTGAGGTTTCGCTGCAGGGTATATATATATTAGAGCGTACCAAAAATGTATGGAAAAAAATGAATGTTCGAAATTTGATATGCACACCCTCTATATCGGTGCGTTTTAGCCTTAAGAACATGTGTGCGAAGTTTTATTGTTCTAGGATAACGGCAACCCGTGCCGACTTTAAGTTAAAGTTTTTGCTAGGAGCTTATACTAAGTTCGTAAAAAAGTGCGTTAAGGCTTCGAAAATTACATAATTTTAATATTTGGCTCATATATAAAAGACTGTGTAACAAATATCCACCTTTGAACTTTTAAACGGATTTGAGGATTCTTTGCAAGGATATTGAAAAAAAGTATTCACAAGAAAAGGACATTGGAATTTCGAAATTGTGTTAGTAGATTGCGTAACAATATGTTTTCTAGCAAAAATATTTTAATACATCTTGAAACTTTGCCATTACAGTGCACTTTTAATAGGTCATACCCGGCGTATGAGTAACATTTGTATAATTCAAGTAAATAAATATTTTGCGAAAAAAGTATAATAATATCAGATCTTTAACAGGGATATCTTTTCTGTAATATTTTGATATTGTAATCGGGATATATGTTCCTATGATCCTGTATGCATCGCAACAGGTATTGTTTTTGTTCCTCTTCCGCTGTCAGTAATCCATGATAATCTTGCGTTAATTTTACAGCTCTTTCAGATGTATCATTTACAACTTTCAACATAGAGACCATCGTTTTTGCAATCAGAAATTAATTGTTACTAGCCCATAAAGAAGGATGAACGTTAAGGAAGCTATCGTCGAGCTGTAGTCGTGAAAACAAGTTCTTTTGCTTTTGAGTGGTATGAAGTCCTCTATATTTTTTCCTGTAAAAACAAATTTTTGTATAGCTTTACTAGCTTTTTCACGCAATGCGGTAATGATTTCGTTGGTATTCGTGCCTTTTCCGAAAATATGACACACTCCTTCACAGCTAAGTTGGCACTTTGATTTACAGACAGCTTCACTTCCCGAATATTGTAAAATAATACCGCGAGTATTTTTCTATTCGACGGGAGTTTCGCACCAGTAATTTGATGCTGCATAGTGCCTATCAAATAAATGTCTTTAATAGAAGCATCAAGTTCAACCGACATGGTTGCAGCGATAAAAACAAAAAATTTAAATCCTTAGGGAATAATTCAAACGAAACAACTAAAATATTTTGACACACCAACTGACGTTTATGATGGTTAGGGCAGATCCAAAGGGGTGTTTTACGGCTTCAAACCCCCTCCCTTCGGGATCCAAAAGTCATATTTTTTTACAGTAACTTACAGCAAAAAATTAGACAAAGTTTGTAGTAAAAACTACACAAAAAATATATTGAAAATTTACACAAAAAATATAAGAAAATTTCCAAAAAAATATATCAAAAATGACACAAAAAAATATTGTAAAAGTTACGCCAAAAATATAGTAAAACTTTCACAAAAAATACAATAAAAATTACACAAAAAATATAATAAAATTGACAACAAACTGCCAACTGATATTTTATTTGTGATTTTTGTTTATTACACTGAACCAAAAACGTACATGTTTTTTAAAATGTTTTTATTAGGTCGCTTTCGTCGTTCTTGTGCCCGGATTTTTGCATTCGATTTTGAACCAACTTCCTGTTGTGCTAGGGTCTTGAAATTTTCACCACAGTTCAGGCCGCGATGACAATGCAATATTATGAAAAAAAAAAAATCCGATAGGCGGAGCGTGGGGCGCTATATTTTCAAAAATCGCATTTATGGTCCGATTTGGCTGAAATTCGGAACATGTATTACTACTATGAAAAGAAATATTTTCCTAAAAAAATTCCGCTAGGTGGAGCTGAGGTCGGGGTAATAACAGCTGAAAATCCTAATTATGGACCGATTTAGCTGATATTTAGCGTGTGTATTACAAATCAATTTCCAAATGTTCAAAAAAAATTGGACCCGCTAGGTGGCGCGTGAGTCGTTCTATTTAAGAAATGCGAAGATCTGTTTTCGGTGTCGATTAATTCGTTTTTCAACGAACTTCCCGTTGAGGTAGAATCTTGAAATTTTCATCATCGTTTAGTTTTCTGCCCCCACGCAATATAACCAAAAAATAATTCCGATAGGTGGCGCACGGGTAGAGATATTTGAAAAGTTTCATTTCCAGAGATTTTGCTTTGGATTTTGTACTAACTTCCCGTTGAGCTGGGGTTTTGAAATTTTCACCATCGTTCAGGTTTCGCTGACAATGCATTATACAAAAAAAAAATCCAAAATATTGCTTTAATTGCAAAAGTCCCATTTATCGGCCTATCTTCCTTATTGCTATCTGAATATTTCGTACACATGCTATAACGGGCATGCTATAATGCGTTTTCAGCGCCATAAACAGCATCGAAATTTCGAATATTTCATCTGCATACATTTAGGCGCAGTCACTGTTGCACAAAGGAAATATAATGTGCTTTATAATGCTTAACCTTTATGTGTTCAAAGAAAAAGTCTTACACTCATGTACACCCGTGGTACCCGGGTACCATACAACAATGAGCTTGAGCTGAACAATGAAGATTACTATTCTTAAGCTGAATAATGAAGATACAATTCGCAAGGCTTAGAAAAGATAATAATTGATGTATATTGGAACGATTTCTCGTCATCCCTTGTCAATTTTGGTTTTGTAACAAACCGGTTTCGGCGATCCGCCATCTTCAGTGTTTCATTTCGTTCTCGATAATAATTAGGTGGATAAAGGTGAATATAGATTCCTTATTTGTAATTTTTTGTTATTTTAATGACTTGTGTAGGTATACCAATAAGCAAGTTTCGATACATTTATGAAATTTCCCGGGTAGAAAATCTGTTAAATTTAGCCTAGGGCCTGACTAGATTTTCCCTTTTAAAATCATGGGCCTGCCAAGGAAAGTTTACACAGGCCCTTATCTGTTTGTTAATGCTTTTTAATAAAGGACCTGTCGGGTAATGCTAATCTAGGCCCTGCCTAGTTTTTCCAAGGCAAAGCCAGCTGAGAAATAAAATAATTCATTGCCTTTCAGTCAGCATTGAACCCGGGCACCTTTACATCACAGTTGTCTTCTCTGTCTATTGGGCTATTCCAATCATTGAAATATTTTCTGCAAATGAACAACTTGAATTAAATTTCACATACATTTAATAATCTATTAAAAAGTGCATTGCCCCCGAGCCAGCATTGAACTCAGGCACCTTCACATCACAGTCATCATCTCTATCCATTCAGCTGTTACAACTCATGAAATTTGTTCGGCAAATGAACAACTTTAATTGAAATTTATAATCGTGGAAAAACTATCCTGGCGCTGGATTGGAAAAACTGAGGTGCAAGGTATGCAAACCTAGGCAGCCCCCTTACAGAATATACCATAAATTGCCCGTAAATTGAAAAACATACGCTTTCCATTCCAGAGCCCTGGCAGGCCCAAGGCAGAATTGTCTATTGTAGGAAAATCTAGCCAGCACCTAGATTAAAAATAGATTTGCCCAGATTATTTTCTACCCGGGTACTTTGCATGTCAAAAATGGACTTAATATAACTCAAGTACTCAGACAACAGGGGCTCAAATATGAGGAAAACAAAGCTTGGAACATCAACACATTGATGAAAACCTTCGCAGGGCTCCAAGCAGGATTTTCGTTATAAAGTGGTACCAATCGGGGATATATTCACTCTGTAAAGTTCCCAAAAGTTTTGCACGTTATTTTCGATTTCAAAAAGTTTTTTTGCGACGCTGTACGAGTGGCTTAGGTCATATCAGACAGGTCATAGATATAAACGAAATTATTAAGAAACTATAGAAAAGCATGTCAACGTCAAGTGTAGATTTCGTGAGATACCTCACAAATTTTGGTGTCCGGCGAAAACATGTGACCAGGCAGTCAATGTGTTACCATATATAGCATTTTCAGGTCGAATGAAACCTTTTTCAAGTAAAATTAAACTTTTTTTCAAATGAAGTGACTTGAAAAAAGTTTATTTTCACTTGAAAAAGGTTTCACTTCATTTGAAAAAGGTTTCATTTGACCTGAAAACGGTTTCATTTGACCTGAAAACGGTTTCTTTTGACCTGAAAACGGTTTCATTCGACCTGAAAATGCTATACCTCAAGCTAAGACTAGTACGCATAACATTCTGCAGCAGAAAGCGTCGAGCAGCGTGAACTCTGCCAATATATGTATGGTCAATACAGTTATACGACAGACGAGTCAATTTATGACTGCATAATTGATGCTATAAAGCTCGTAAGAGATTCGACAGGTCGTTTACTAATTAATTTTAACTAGTTATTTTCTTTAATTCATCTAATGTTTTGATGGCAGTTTCGAGTGTAAAAATTGTTATATTTAAAATAAAAAAATCTATTTAAATGTAAATAAATTAAATTGAATAATGGTTATCTGTTAGATTTATCGTTCTTTAATATTTTTCACAGAAACCACCAAAAGTTAATCTTAAACGCTCATACTAAATGTACAGGTACCCGGGTACGACGGGTGTACACTTAGAGGGGAAAAATAAATAGCGGCTAAAAAAATAAAGAAAATATTAAATAAATAATATTTTTTTAAGCGTTTTATGAGCAAATTAGCTAGCTTAAGGCATATAAGGAGTATCGAACTTATTTGACAACATCTTATAGGAGAAAAACTTAAAATAAAACCATTTGGTTACCCGGGTACCACGGGTGTACACATAAGGGTTAAAAAAGAATAATTTTATTCATGTAACCATAGTCACACCGCGTAAAGCGTGTAAACCCAGAAAATTGCCGAATGTGTAAATGAACTGTAAAAATTTTTATGGAACCAAGTTTATACAAATTCGGTAAACTTCCGCGAGGAGTTTAGTGTGTAAACACCTCGAAAATTTACCCAATTAGATTACGCTGTTCGACATGCAGTTTTTCAAAGCAGTCAATGCACACTAGACAGAAATAGAAGAAAATGCTAAAAAATTGGTCAAAAATTAAATTAATGGGAATTTCAAAATAAAAAGTATTCATATAAATGTATCTATAGCGTTCATGTTGTTGTTGTAGCGAGGTGTAGCCCTGCCTAAATGTCAGATAGGGTCATCCCGAGTGTATTGCTCTTGGCCGGGTCGATATAAGAAAACGGCCCGGGTCGTTTCGGCACGATGGGTACAGCCCAAGTACTGGTACCGTTCTCGTAGAACCGGCAATACAAGAAACTAGCCGTGAAGGCTATGTAGGTCATTTAGCCTTACCCAGGGTGCACCAACTGGGAGGCGACCTACTTTTACACCCCAAATAACTGAGCTGTTAAATGTATACATTTACGCTTTCGTAATATCCAATTACAATCTTAGAAATTTTCACAGACTCACAACTAAAAAGTATAAAATAAAAAATAGAATAAAAAAATATTTTTAATTTAAAATGTTTTTAAAATGAACTAAAAACTGGAAAATAATTTCCCCTCTGTCTACATAGATTCTTCACCACGTAAAGCTTATCCGGAACATTTGTGAGTGGGAATTCCTATAGGTATTAAATAGTACTTGGAGTTTGAAATGTATAAAAACATTTGGCGCTTGCTATATTGTGAAAAGATGTTTTTTTTTAGAAAAGCTCATATCGGTAATAAGATTGTTAGAAATTAATGAGAACCATCTTTAGCGTGCGCCAATGTTTTTATACATTTCAAACTCCAAGTACTATTTAATACCTATAGGAATTCCCACTCACAAATGTTCCGGATAAGCTTTACGTGGTGAAGAATCTATGTAGACAGAGGGGAAATTATTTTCCAGTTTTTAGTTCATTTTAAAAACATTTTAAATTAAAAATATTTTTTTATTCTATTTTTTATTACGAACAAAGTTTCATAGAAGTTCACGCTGGTTTTTCTTAAAATATAAGAAAAAAATCATGGAATATAAGAAAATTTTCTTACAATTTATGAATGAATTCATGCTTTCTGTGGATTTGTTTACATATTTTACGAAAAAGTACTTATATTCTAGGAAATGTTCTTAAATTTCTACGAAAAAGTTCTTTGGAGAGGTTTTAACGAACAATTCTTAAAATCTATGTACTTTTTCATTGGATACATGAACTTTTTTGGTTCAGTGTAAATACGAGATAAGACGGTATTGGATATACGTAATACATGCCTACTTTATACGAACATAAAACGAGTTGAATGGAATCGTTTTATATATACGTATAACTAGGTAACACATTCGGTAATGAAATACGTGATATTGAATTTGACATTGCGCATACCAACAAATGTAGGTATATTTTTTTTTTTAAACAAGTATGAAAGGTCAGTTTTGAGAAACTGTGAATGAAAAATGTCCTCGAAATTAAATTAAAAAAAAATGAACCCCCCTTCCCAAAATTGTGGATCCACCACTGACTGACGTTTAACGATAAGAGGTTGATGAAAGTAACAAATCAGTATGCTAACAGGCAAGGTTGTTGGGTTGCTCCTGGTCCATGTTTTGTTTGATATCTTCAAAACGGATTGAGATATCGAAATAAGAACTACACAACGTTCAGGCCGTCAGGAATACCTTTCAGTTGAAGGAATACCCATATTGCAAAATCAATTTCTATGATACCTCCTGTCACATTTTGCATCCTTAAATATTTTGATATACGTTTTCAGGACTTTTATTACAATACAATTTTTTAAGACACATAAAGTTTTGAAAAAGTTGAAAGATAAAAATTTTAACGGACATTACTTCGATGTCCTTGAAGGATAATTAAAAAAATATATATATTTAGCCTATATTTTAATTATACTTTAAACTAGTAACCACAAATCCACATTTTGTTCTACAATCTTTGACCCTTCAAAGGATATCCTGAGCATCTGGTACAGAAAAAAAATTTAGATTTACTAATTAAGAAGTCCTTAAGGGGTAAGGATACAGTTATAAGAGAAAAACGAGAACATAAGTCATTTAATTAGCAAAACGCAGTGGAATGTAGTAGATTTTACTGATAACTTCAACCGCAAGTCGGCACGGGTTGCCGTGGTCCGAATCGCATAAAACTTTGTCAGGATAGTGTTTGATGCATAATGGTCAAAATAAGGGGGTGTGCGTTTAAATAAAACCACTTTGAAATTTTGGGACACTCTAATATATATGCATAAGTGTGTACAGGCACTTGCATATACATGCTCACACATGTGAAAAAATTTGGGGTTTGATCGCTGGGTGAAATTTAAGTAGAGACTAACCGAAGGTCTAGGATGCGTCCGGGATCAGTTGCTGCAACAAATACCACATCTGAACACTTAGTATCGGCTGAACTGTTCTAACTTGCTTGATCATGTCCCATGGAGAGATCAATTGCGAAAAAAACCGAGCTTTGGGGTGTTTGGATGAAGTTTTTGTCATGGGAGGATCTCCAAAAAAGCCTGATACCACTTAAGAGTAGTGTTCTACGACACATGTGTAAATAGGTATTCGCCTTTTAAAAATAACATGTGAAAACGCAGAAGAATTATAAAAATTAGTCAGTTTTGAGGTGTCTGGCTGAAGTTTTTTCTATAGGGCGAAGTCTAACAATAATTGAAACTACGTAAGAGTAGTGTTCTGCGACACATGTGTGAAGATCCGCCCTTCACGAACAGCAAAAGTTGGACCAACTCGCTTAAACCTTTGAAATCGCAGTAAGAATTATGAATATTCCTCAGTTTTGAGGTGTCTGGCTGTAGATTTTGACATGGGGCGAAGAATAAAAGTACCTGATACAACTTAAGGGTGGTCTTCTCTAACACATGTGAAAATATCTGCCCTTCAAAAGCAGCCAGAGTCAGACTAACGCGCTTTACATGTGAAATCGCAGCAAGAATTATAAAAATTTATCAGTTTTAAGGTGTCTGCTGAAGTTTTTGAGATGGGGCGAAGTCTAAAAATGCCTGATATTAGTTAATGGTAGTGTTATACGGCACATGTGCAAAGACTTGCCGTTGAAACGTAGTCAAAGTTGGAGAAACCTTACAAAACAAGTGAAATCTCTGTAAAAATTAGTGAAAATCCCGAGCTTTGAGGTGTCTGGCTGAAGTTTTTGGCCATGGGGCGAAGTCTAGAAATGATTGGAATTACTTAAGGGTATTGTCCTACGAAACATGTGTAAAGATCCGCCGTTTAAACGTAGTCATAGTTGGAGAAACCTGCTGAAACAAGTGAAATCTCTGTAAAAATTAGTGAAAATCCCGAGCTTTGAGGTGTCTGGCTGAAGTCTTTGCCATGGGACGAAGTCTAGAAATGATTGGAATTACTTAAGGGTATTGTCCTACGAAACATGTGTAAAGATCCGACGTTTAAACGTAGTCATAGTTGGAGAAACCTGCTGAAACAAGTGAAATCTCTGTAAAAATTAGTGACAATCCCGAGCTTTGAGGTATCTGGCTGAAGTTTTTGTCATTGGCCGAAGTCTTATAATGCCTGATATTAGTTAAGGGTAGTGTTATACGGCACATGTGTAAAGATCCGCTGTTTAAAGGTAGTCAAAGTTGGAGAAACCTGCTGAAACAAGTGAAATCTCTGTAAAAATTAGTGAAAATCCCGAGCTTTGAGGTGTCTGGCTGAAGTTTTTGCCATGGGACGAAGTCTAGAAATTATTGGAATTACTTAAGAGTATTGTCCTACGAAACATGTGTAAAGATTCGCCGTTTAAACGTAGTCATAGTTGGAGAAACCTGCTGAAACAAGTGAAAATCCCGAGCTTTGAGGTGTCTGGCTGAAGTTTTTGTCATGGGCCGAAGTCTAAAAATGCCTGATATTAGTTAATGGTAGTGTTATACGGCACATGTGCAAAGACTCGCCGTTGAAACGTAGTCAAAGTTGGAGAAACCTTCTAAAACAAGTGAAATATCTGTAAAAATTAGTGAAAATCCCGATCTTTGAGATGTCAGGCTGAAGTTTTTGCCATTGTCTAGAAATGATTGAAATTACTTAAGGGTATTGTCCTACGAAACATGTGAAAAGATCTGTCATTTAAAAGCAGTAAAAGTGGGACAAACAAGAGAAAGCAAATTAATACTAAAAAAAAAGTTCACGAACTTTGAGGTGTCTGGCTGAAGTTTTTGCCATGGGATGATGTCTGGAAATGCTTGATTCTACTTAAGGATAGCATTTTACGACACATGTGTGAAGATCTGCTATTTAAAAGTAGCTAAAGTTTGTAAAACCCGCTTAAACATGTAAAAGCGCAGTAAAAATTAGTGAAATTTCCCGAGTTTTGAGGTGTCTGGCTGAAGTTTTTGCCATGGGACGAAGTCTAAAAATTACTGAAACTTCTTAAGGGTAGTGTCTTACGATACATGTGCAAAGATCCGTCATTTAAAAGCAGTAAAAGTGGGACAAACAAGAGAATGCAAATTAATAGGAAAATAAATGCTCCCGAACTTTGAGGCGACTGGCTGAAGTTTTTTCCATGGGATGATGTCTGGAAATGCTTTATTCTACTTAAGGGTAGCATTTTACGACACATGTGTGAAGATCTGT
The DNA here is from genome assembly GCA_964058755.1 of Campiglossa producta. Classification (NCBI taxonomy): domain Eukaryota; kingdom Metazoa; phylum Arthropoda; class Insecta; order Diptera; family Tephritidae; genus Campiglossa; species Campiglossa producta. The sequence goes on along the minus strand of CAXKVI010000003.1, from coordinate 94,505,739 downwards.
TATTTAAAAGAGGCCAAAGTTGGGCAAACCCGCTTAAACATGTAAAAGCGCAGTAAAAATTAGTGAAATTTCCCGAGTTTTGAGCTGTCTGGCTGAAGTTTTTGCCATGGGACGAAGTCTAAAAAGCCTGATACTACTTGAGGGTAGTATTCTACAAAAAATGGGAAAATATTGGGTAGTTAAAAGCAGCCAAAGTGGCCCAAATGCGTGAAATTGGTAAACAGAAAAAATTTCCATAGGAAAATCCGCGAACTGTGGGTGTCTGGCTGGAGCCTTGTCACTGGTACGGGTCTAACAACACTTGATACTGACGCGGGGTGGTAATCTACATCAAATATGTGAAAATCATCCATTATAAAATAAATGAAGTTAGGGTCATTTTTTAGCGACTTTGACCCCCGAATCCTAGGCCCTTGTCATAGGTACAGCTTTGAAATTTTTAGATTCTTTCTAGATTCGGGGAGGACTATCGATCGGTATTGGTTTCATCCATTATAAAATAAGTGACGCTTTTAGGCTCAGGGATCTCGCTCTAAAAATAACTTTCCGGTTTCGGCTTTGAAAACGTGATTCCGTTTCGGTTCCGGTTTCGTTCTTCAACATTATTTCGGTTACGGTTACGGTTTCGTTCTGCTTTCGGTTTCCAAATAAAAGCACGAACAAAATAAATTTTACTACTAAAATACTCAAGTACCTATGTAGCTTCGAAATAGGCCATGGTGAAACTTCTCCAATATAATACTTAATACATTTTATTAACGCTATGCATGGATAAAATTTCTGGAAAACAAATTCCTAAAATTAACTCTAGCTTTTTATTAGAAAAATAGTAGATTGGAAGCTAAATGAAATGTATAAATCGTCAAAAACATTAATATGAGTGGTGCTTTCCGAGACAAGCCTGAGCATTTCTTTTTCGGATCTCATAAATTTGTTTCGATTACTTCATTACTCCAGCTTAGACCTTGCTCGACAATCTTCCATAAAAGTTTTCAGGGTATCTGTAAAAGAAGATACTATGTCTACACCAAAAGAAGTGATACATTAAAAAAATTCAAACCCTTTTGGAACCGGTTCCGGCTTTTGAAACGGTTTCAGTTTCGTTCTTTTTCAGATCAAAATAACGGTTTCGGTTTTGAAAAATGGATCGTTTATAATCGGTTACGATTTCGGTTTCAGTCCTTGAAAATTACTGTAACTGTATTCGTAACTTTTTGTTGACTCTCTTGCTGTTGCTTTACATTCTGCAAAACGTCGCAAAAGACATACTTTTAAATATAAATTGCAGCAAATTTTTATTTTACTTCCTAAAATGTTGTATAAAAAACATAAAATGATGATTGTGAATAAAAATACGTAAAAAATTCAAAAATTTGTGGCTTAAAACTAAAGTTTACAACCGAATATATTTAAGCTCGCTCAGAATTTAAAAAAAAAACAACTGTCTACGACGTGTTGGTACTATGATTATTTAGACTTTAGAGCCCATACTCAGTAGCTCGGAGCGGTAGATTAAACCAATTCTCTCATACAACCATTTTAAAATAATAATAATATTAATAAACAATTTCACCTCTCCACTATTCAATAAATTATAATCAGATTATTTAATAAACTATTGATTTCAATGATTTATATATATGTATGTATATCGACAGTCCCACTGCAAAACTCTGTAAGTCACTATTTTTCCAAAAATAAAGTTCTGAACCATAGATCTTTCCAATAGATCATGGACTTGCGCGCATTAAAATGCAGTCAAAATCTGGTTACAACTTCCCGTTTCTTTTCAGTGGTGAATTGTAATAATATCCATATGGTAAAATTAATTCATATGATAAAATTATCATAGTTTTTTCTCTCTCCTGAAAACTTTTTGGTTTTGAACATGCAGGGTTTTGCAGTGTGACTGTCGACATCAGATCAGTATGTCGTCCCCTTTTTGCGTTTTTATCGTAAACGCCAAAAAGCAAATTTTACAGGAGAGCATTTTTTTATTTTTTTTAAATTTTTTTTCATTTATGAATTGGTGGATACGATAAAAAAGAAAGCCATTTTTTGACATAACTGTAAGGATTTCAGTTATGAAATTTTACCAGAAGATGCGCTAAGGGATGATGAACCAATTCCCATTAAAAAGTAAATTTCGAAAAAATGGTGGTTACGATAAAAACGCAAAAAGGGGACGATGTAGTTTAGACTGGGCTGAATAAAAAATTTCGTTTTTTTTTTTTTTCAAAAATTACATTGATTTTATTTTTCAGAAAGGTGAACAAATTTACTGCTAAAATTAAAGATCTTAATATTAAATTCTAGAGGTCTATGATCGCTAGTTGATTTTACAGATTTAGCTACATAAAATAAAATTTTCTCAGACTAGCCGCGTCTAGTATTATAGCTTTAAAATTTAGCATGTTTTTTTCGATTTCCTATTTTTTTTCAAAAATTGTCAAAAATCCAAATTTCTATGTACAAAAAAGATAGATACAGATTCCTTACGTTAATTTAATGGGCTACAAAAAAGGTTAGACAGCTTCTTTTCGTAAAGTTACTTTTTCAAAACTTATTTATTATCAAAGGGTATTTTTTTGCTGATTTCAGAGACGGTAATCATTATGAGTTAAATAATGAAAATCGGAATTTAATTATTATTGTTCAATTTATATTTTTTGGATCAAGGTCATGAATCAATTATAAGAAGGTTTGCTTTTCCTTTGACGTTTATTATTGACACTCCCAATATGAAAATGTGTACGGGTTTCGTTTGCGAATAAAAAAGTAGGAATGTTTTTTTATTTCGTCAGGGAAATGGTAGTAGAAAAATCGAAAAAGGAGGATATAAATTGTAATGCAAATAAAAAATTGCAAAGTAAGCTAACACATTCGACGGGGCCAGAAAAAAGTTCGTTTTTTTCAAAAATTATATTGATTTTATTTTTCAGAAAGGTGAAAAAATATTACTCTAAAAATTACAGATCTTAACATTAAATTCTAGAGGTCTATCATCGCTAGTTTAGATTTCACAGACTTTACCTCATGTTAAGAGTAAGAACTCGGATTCCCTTCAAAAGCTGCATAGCCTAAAATTTTCTCCGACTAGCCGTTTTCTAGTATTCTAGCCTCAAAATAAGTGTCGCTTTCCTGGTCGATTTTTTTTTCGTTCCACCGTGTTAATAGTAATTCGACCGATCGACAACTTGTATTTGATGGTTGAATACAATCGAACGTCAAATCGAATAGGGCATCGACTCATTAAAGCAGTCTTAACCTACATTTTTACTAAAAGGGATAGTATTACCATTTTACTAACCAAATTTAACCAGTTCCAATAAATTTACCTCCAACTCTTTCATGCACACTTGGCTGATGATTAAGAATGAAAATAATATTCTCTAATCACAGAAGGAAAATATTTAAAGTCAGTTATTAATGATAAATTCATCAATTTTCCAAAAGCCAACCTCTACTATTTTTCGAACTAGTACTATTTTAAACTATTTTTTTTACATGATTTTGATAAAAAGCTACCCAGAATGTGAATGAAAATTTTTCAGGGAGCAAGATGGCTGCAACTGACAGAATCTGTCATCGAAAAGCTAACCTGGTATAATTGAACCATGGATCAAGGTTAATTATCATTTTTCGAGCACAATCATTTTACTCAGCCTCGCAGTTCGTCTCTAACCTCACAAAACCATCATAAAGAAGTAATGGTCTTTTTTCCACGGTTAGGGCCGAACATCGGGACCGTTGTTGAATTCTAATATCGGATTCGGATTCAGCCGTCAATTTCCCCCAAGAATATGTATTTAAATTTTTTCCATGTTGATTTTGGAAAATTTTCAAACCAAATTCAATTTCCTACAAAAATATGTTCAGGTAAATGATGTTTTATAACAATATCCCTAGGGATGGTTTGTCGTTTTTATAGCAAATATGAGGTTGTCTGTAAAATCTAAACTGGCGGTCATAGACCTCTAGAATTAGAAGCTTTTACTGTGACCAGCTAGCTGCCTACTCTTCCGATATATTCGCATCAGAGTTTACGATTTTTTATTCGACAACTAACTGCACACATTACGGGTACTCATGTAATCGTGTATACAGCGCGTTAAGCTCGTAAACGTATAAGTTTACCAAATTCATAAATGAACTGTCAAAATTTGTATGGAGCGAAGTTTACACAAACTTCGTAAATTTATCCACTGATTTCGGTGCGTAAATGCTCGTAAACTCAATGCTGTAAAAAAATGCAACCTTTCAAACACAACAGCACAGAACTGTTCGTTGCAAAAGCAGTGAGCAAAAAGTTTTGGCCGACAACTGTATGGTGACATGTACAGTCGAACTTCTTTATAGTGAACTTCCATATAATGAAGTTCTCCTTATAATGAAGTAATTTTGAAGACACAGTTTTTTGGTTCTACTTTCAGTGCATTTTTGTCTCCTTATAATGAATTTCTATATAGTGAAGTTTTCTGTATAATGAACTAATTTTACAGCTTGAAAATCAAGCTTCATACGTTTTTGTCTCCATATAGTGAATTTTTTCAAATATATTTTCGGTTTCACTCAGTTATTTGCAACTGCGTATTCTCAGAAATATACATACATACATACGAAGTGTAATACGGGGAATCCCAAAATTAAAATAGAAGGAGTTCAGTTGTGTTGTGTAATTGAAGTAAAAATGACGCATCGAAGCAGCATTTCACTTGAAAAAAAGCTATTAATTATTAACAAAGTGACTTATTAACAAAGTAACTCTCTAAATGACTTAGAAGCTTTTGTTGAAAATGAAAAATGGAAGAATGTAATTCAAACCAAACTTACTGATTATTTTAAATAAAATTACAAAAGAAAAAAATTAGTTTCTATATAATGAAGTTTCTATATAGTGAAGTAATTTTCAGGTCCCGTGGAATTCACTATAAAGAAGTTCCACTGTATTAACGAACGCTCACAGCCAAACTTATTACTAATTTTACGTTAAGCGAACTAACGTGTTTACGAGGCAGGTGCGTTCATATAACAGGGTGCGTAAACGTATAAAAATACACATTTCGTAAACTTCTACGATTACATGAATACCACTATTGTTTCGAGATCTTTGGCAACTTGCCTATCTGGCGATACAGCGTATGTTGGCTCTCTCACACTTCACTCATTCTTGCACTTTGACTTTGACAGAAAAGTTCAGTATACGTATTTAAACCAAGGACTGAAACCGAAACCGTAACCGTAACCGATTAAAATCGATTCATTTTTCAAAACCGAAACCGAAACCGTAACCGTTATTTTTTTCTGAAAAAGAACGAAACCGAAACCGTTTCAAAAGCCGGAACCGGTTCCAAACGGTTTTGAATTTTTTTGTGGACACATACCTATTTTATTTTAAAAGAGGCTACCCTGAATAATTTTCATGAAAGATGATTAAGCAAGACACTTTTTGACCTCAATATCAAAATTTCGAAAGAACTGAACTATAGGCGAATGAAGCCATCGAAAAAATTTACGACAACCGAAAAAAAAAATGTTTAGTGGCCGTCTCAGAAAGCGTCATCATATTAACGTTCCATTTTAACATTTTTCTAATATAAAAAGTAGAGTTAATTTTTTAAACTTATCGGTCAAAAGTCCACCAAATTTTCAAATTAATGACCACTAACTTATAACATACATACTTATATTAAAGAAAAATTTTTTCCATAAATAGCGAAAGTAATATTTATTACCATATATTGGAGAAAATTCTTCATGAAAACCGGAGTAAAGTTATAAAAATTCAGACTTATTTTGCATTTAGGTACATATTTGAGTTTTGTAGTAGCACAATTTTTTTGTGTTGGTGTTTTTATTTGGAAACCGAAACCGGAACGAAACCGTAACCGAAACCGAAATAAATGTTGAAGAGCGAAACCGGAACCGAAACCGAAACACGTTACAAAACCGTAACCGAAACCGGAACTTTATTTTAATCGGTTTCATACCTTGATTTAAACGAAGCATGGCAAATTGGAGATCTCAAAGTTGAAGCAAGGTTAAAATTTGGCAAACTCTCAAATTTTGCTTGCTTTGACAATCAGATGTTGATGAATTTGCTTAAATTAAAGAATAAAAAGTTGGAGGAAATAATAATTAATTCATTTTTTCTCTATTAAATTAATAAATTAACCAAAACACTCTGAATGCAAGGAAATAAATAACGAAAAGAAATGTATAAAAGAGAAGCGTCAAGGCGTTCATTGTAGCATACCTCTGAAGTTGGACGCAAAGTTTTGAGGTAGCAAATGTCAGGCGAGGTTAACAAAGCTTTATGTATTTGACCCTTAAGCGTGTCCGCACACGGAGCGAATCGTCATAGACGCGTATTAGACGCTACATTCGATTTTTGTACGCTTTGTTGCTGAACACATATATTTACACGAATCGACAGGTGCACGAAAGTCGCAAGGCATGAAAGCTACATGCTGCTCAGCGTATGACAATGCTGGTCGCCAGGCGTCGTACGCTTAGAAAAGAGGAAGAAGAAGCATTTGTTTAAATTTTTCATTTTCGATTTTTGTGTGCCGTGGCTTTGCTTTCTTTTTTCAAATAAAATTAATTGTTTCTTTTGAAAGAAAAATAGAAAATTTGTACAATCGGAAGAAATATGTGTTAATAATGTGCGGAAAATGTATTAATTAATTAAAATGGCAATTTTGACAGTTCTTTGTGTGCTGTTTTTCTGCAGCGCCGTGTGCAGATCTTGAGATGCAGGGAAATTCGTGCTCAATGAAATGACGAGTACGCATCTATGACGATGCGCCTCGTCTGCGGACTGCCTTACACGCTTCAGTTCTTTGCAGGAAAATCAGCGCGAAGACTAACACGCTTCAGTTCTCTGCGTGGAAAACTAGCATAGTTCGCATAGAACTGAAGCGTGTTAGTCTTCGACGCAGTGAACGAAGTGTTCTAGTTTTCCACGCAGTGAACTGAAGCGTGTTAGTTTTCCACGCAGAGAACGAAGTGTTCTAGTTTTCCACGCAGAGAACTGAAGCGTGTTAGTCTTCCACGCAGAGTACGAAGTGTGTTAGTTTTCCACGCTAGTCTTTCACGCAAACAACGAACCGTGCTAGTCTTCGTTGGGAGCGACGATGTATCGTCAGCGTTCGATCCGCTTGGATGATTAAAATGTTTTCATTCGTTAATTAAAATTGTGAACTTTTTTCTCACCTTATACTTATGCACATACATTTGGGTGGACCATAATTTTGTTGGTATATCAAACGGGACAGGCGCGTATCAAAGGGGGTCCAATTTTTTTCATAATAAACATTTTGACTGGAGAATGGAAATGACCTCCCATACAAATGGAATTTTTCATTGAGATCGAGCCCTACCACCTTCATAAAAATTAGAGATAACGACAAAGGGAGGCGTGGCACCTCCCATACAAATGGAATTTTTCGTTGTCCGTATCACTGGAATTATTTATGTTAATGGTAAAATACATAAAGCTTTGTTAACCTCGCCTGACAGTTGCTACCTCAAAACTTTGCGTCGAACTTCAGAGGTATGCTACAATGAACGCCTTGACGCTTCTCGTTTGTTTTCGTTATTTATTTCCTGGCATTCAGAGTGTTTTGGTTAATTTATTAATTTAATGGAGGAAAAATTAATTAATTATTATTTTCTCCAACTTTTTATTCTTTAATTAAAGCAAACTCATCAACATCTGATTGTCAAAGCAAGCAAAATTTGTGAGTTTGCCAAATTTCAACCTCACTTCAACTTTGAGGTCTCCAATTGGCCATGCTTTGTTTAAATACGTATACTGAACTTTTCTGTCAAAGTCAAAGTTTGAGGTAAAGCCAAAATAAAGCTTTATGTAACTGACCCTTTAGAAGGAGATAGGGATATGGATTAAAATAGATATAGGGATCTGGTTAGAGAAACATGCATGGAAAAAATTTGTGGTAGGACAATGTCTGCCGGGTCAGCTAGTACAAAATAAAGCCGGGTGTTTGCGAAGCGCCATCTACTTGTTGCTCACGTAATGCCGTTGCTTTGTTCTTGTGCTAATCTGGTGACTTATCGTTGTACCGTGTTTGTACCAACAACAACTCTTATTAACAGTATGACAAACATTAATATTTATGCGTAAATTGGTGAATTGATTACATAAACAAGTTAAGTAACTTTTAATGAGTTGAAAACTATTTTAAAAAGAAATAATTGAAAAAAAATTGCGTGTAAAACCAAAAATTCTTGAAAATGGATAGAACTATGTATGGAAAGTTTGATCCAGGTGCAAGACAGCCCTATCGAACTATACGAGCCAAAGGAATTCAGCCCGGTTGTAAGTAACTTTTAATTACTATTTCAAACATTTACCCCCATATTCATACAAAATATAAAAGCTTTAATAAGCCGCTATAATTTAAAATTTGTATGGAAATGTCATTTTAAAAAGCTTTATAAACCTATTTATTTTTTCGTGAGTAAGGGGGTTATTCTTTAATAAAAATGTTCAAATAGTATGTATATTTTTTTTGTTTACTCCTTCCAATAACACTGTTGTAGTGGAACAATCCGACAGACATGATTTTGCTCATTTCGAGGAAATTTGGATACGCTCAACACGATTGTTAACCGTTTTTCCATTTTCTTTCAGGGCTGAAAACCGGTTCAGTACCGAACCGGTTTTTAAACCGAACCACAGCTATTTTTTAGTCTTTGAACCCAACCACGAACCGAACCATTTTTTTGGAGATGTATGAACCGAACCGAAAACCGCGAAAAAATGGTTCGGTTCGGTTCAAAATTGGAATAAATTTTAAAGAGTTTCAACTTATATGCCTAAATAAATTTTCCTAAAAATGGCATCACTGGTATTTGGATTAAGATTCAAGTTTAGAAGGTTGAAAGGTAGAAGCATACGCCAGAAAAACATTTTTTTTTTTTTTGCGCTGTTGTCAAAATGCGTTAAATTCCTGCCAACTGCATGCCATTTGCCAGCGTAAAGATGAAAAGAATTTTTCCTTTCGTCATACATCCAATTTCCTTTATCTAATTTCAAAATTTTTTGACTCTTATAATACATTTACATTGCATTTGGCGAAGTTATTTCGAGAATGTTTGTTCGCAGAATGAATTTGTTTGCCGAATAAGATGTATTTAATTTAATTTGACCTAATTTGGTGATCAAATTCAATCTGAACGGACCCTGGCTCATAGAGAATGTCACACTATCTCTTGGAGTCTTTTTCTAACATGAATTGATTAAACGCGGATATAATATTTAAAAAAAACATGAAAAAAATTATGACGCTGTGAAAAAAATATTGGTAGAATGAAGGCCATTTTGGTAGGTTTTCAGTTCGATTTTTGTAGGAAAAAATGTCCAAAGTGGCAACCCTGTTTATAACCCTAAGTTTTCCCGCAGGGATTTTACAGAAATTGAGGCGAACACCCACATAGAAATGAGTTGGTATGTAGTAAAAACTCGTGCACAAAGCAAACTTTTAGGCGGATTTTTGCGCCTTTTAGGTATGCAAAGCTCGCTTGCATATGCTTATAAACTTGGTGTGTATGTTTGTTTACGCATTGCTTGTATGTTTACACCAGAGGCGGTCACAGAAAAGCTAAAACATTTGCATAAGTGTGTAAAAATTGAGTTACTTTTCATACAGTGAGTCCCAAAAAAAAGTAGCCTGTGATATTATAAAGACAAACAAAAATAGTTTTATTGTTGATTTATTCTGTTTTGTTTTTTTTAGAAAAACTTTAATTGTTGATTTTTGGTGGATATATTTTAAAATGATTTTCATAAGCAAATGTATATTGTTGTGCTAAAAACTATGTATAGCGTTTTTTAACACACCTTCGAAATTTACTATTCAAATAATAATTTATTTTTTTTTGTATTTTTTGTTTTGAAAATTAGTTTAATTGTGATTTTACTTTTTTTTTGCATTTTTTTGTTTTTGTTTTTAAAAGTGTTTAATTTTCGATTTTTAGTGGATAGTTTTCAAAATAGATCTTAAAATACGTGTACAGTGCACTTCGGTACCTCTCTGAAGTTGGCAAGACAACTTTTACGAGGCAAAAAAGTAACTAGTGGATAATTTGCCGTAATTTATACGTAAATTATCCGTGAAAACAAAAATTTTGCCGCGGCCGTATTTTGGAAAATATTGAGTGGCACGCCAACTTCATATGAAGTTAGCGTGCCACCCTTGAAAAACTACCTTAGGGACCTGCTAGAGAAAAAATGTTTGCACGTGATTTTGCCGTAAATTAGCCGTAACTAAGTGGCATATTTGGAAAATTAACAAGTAAGGAAGTCTAAGTTCGGGTGAAACCGAACATTACATACCCAGCTGTGCACATAAAATGCTGTTATTCTTTGTTTTGTATAGTTAATGGTGTTAAAATTAATAAAAATTGCTTGACTCATAAGTGGGCGGTGCCACGCCCACTTTCCAAAATTTTGAAAAAATTATGTAAAGAATATGAAAGTTGATGTATGTACCAAATTATATTATTATAGCGAAATCAGTTAATTAGATATGGACTTTTCAATATTTCCACCTCCTTTCAATATAACTTTTATGAAAAAGTAGGCGTGGTCGCGAAGCGATTTCGTTTATTTTCTATAGCTGAATTTACCACAACAATAGTATGTCCTCTACGAAATTTCGTTATACTAGCATAAACTGTTCTGAAGTTATTAAGAGTCAAAATTTTAAAATTTCTTCAAATATACGTGGGCGGTACCACGCCCCCTTTTCAAATTTTTTTATAAAATCGGCCTTAGAACATCTAAATCAATACATATTGCAAATTTTATCATTGTAGCTGCTTCTAATATTGAATTAACCCATTTTATACGTTTTTCGAAATTTTCGATATCGAAAAAGGGGCGTGGTTATGGTCCGATTTTACCCATTTTCAATAGCAATCTATTTTAAACCCAAATAAGTACGCATGCCAAGTTTGGTGAAGATATCTCATTATTTGCTCAAGTTATCGTGTTAACGGACAGACGGACGGACGGACAGACGGACGGACATGGCTCAATCAAATTTTTTTTCGATCCTGATCATATTGATATATGGAAGTCTATATCTATCTCGATTCCTTTATACCTGTACAACCAACCGTTATCCTAACAAAGTTATAATACCCTGTGTACAAGTACAGCTGGGTATAAAAAAAAAATTAATTTTTTTGGTAGTGCACCGCCAACTTCACATGAAGTTAGCGTGCCACTTCTGGAAAACTACTTTCGAGACCAGCTAGGATAAAAACCTTTGCACGTGATTTTGTCGTAAATTATCCGTAATTAATCTGTGAAATCAAAAAATTTGTCGCGGACGTATTGTGGAAAATATTGAGTGGCACGCCAACTTCATGTGATGTTAGCGTGCCACCTTTGAAAAACTACCTTAGGGACCTGCTAGAGAAAAAATATTTGTACGTGATTTTGCCGTGAATTAGCCGTAGTTTAATGGCATATTTAAAAAATTAAAAAAAAAAAAAAAAATTTATAGTGCACCGTCAAATTCACATGAAAAACTACCTTAGGGACCTGCTAGGGAAAAAATTTTTGCACGTGTTTTTGCCGGAAATTCGCAAAATCACGTGCAAACATTTTTTCTCTAGCAGGTCCCTAAGGTAGTTTTTCAAGGGTGGCACGCTAACTTCACATGAAGTTGGCGTGCCACTCAATATTTTCCAAAATACAGCCGCGGCAAAATTTTTGTTTTCACGGATAATTTACGTATAAATTACGGCAAATTATCCACTACTTACTTTTTGCCACGTAAAAGTTGTCTTGCCAACTTCAGAGAGGTCACTTCGGTCCGTTATTAGCAAGAAAGATAGCCAACACGGCGCCTTAGAATGAAACGAAAGACGCACGTAACAACAATTTGAATATCGGCTGTTACAGCATTTGGCAAAAAAAAAACTGTTTCTAGTATTTTTTCCATGAAAAATAAGAAAATATTTGTTTGTGGTTTATACGCAAATTAATTAAATTACGCAAAGTATCTTCCTCAATAAAAGTAGCATTACTGTACGTTTTCTTCTGCGCTCACTGTTATATCATCATGAGTGAAACTGTTATCGCATCATAAGTGAAACAACGACGAACAAACGAAAGCACAACTTCGTGCGTTCCCATCGTTAGCGTTGGTGTTTGAGTTTTAACAATGTGCAGTTTTTGGCAGCCATGGGTTTACACCATTTATACATTGGCCCGTAGTCATAGTCGAATTAGAATAGAGTTTAATCTACTTTAACATGATTCTAATGCTATGGATACACACACGGAGATTATCTCCAATAAATCTTCTTTAATCAGATCCAAATTTTACCCTGATACACACAAAATTGATTAACAGCATTGACAATTACTACTTTGGCTGTTATGGCACCATATTCTTACCTACATCGGCGCCAGTAGGATCTTACAAACCAGCGCGACGCCTATCTGTCAGCTACCCTTAATTTCCTAGTGTTGTTGTCTATTTATGTACAGAGTGTTGCCAGTGAACATTTTTTAAAACTGCTCAAATCTTCTTAATTTTTGGGAGTTTATAATGAAGATTGTGCTCAAGTTAACTCCCAAAAGAGCAGATAATTCGGAATTTGCGCTAATGTATCAGCCGTATAACATAACATAAACATCGTTCTATGTCTGTCATAGTCAACATAAGACCGGTTATAAGCACAAATGTACAATGTTTTGTGACACAGATATGCTATGTTAGCTAGCACAGGGTGATCCTGCCAAAGTTAAAAAAAATTCTTCATACCACCAACCAACTTAATTTCTTTTCATGACTGATTCCTGTTTAATATCATTTTTTTATGAGGGGTCCCTGTTAAATTTATTTTCAGCTAATATGTTTGCTTAGCATGACTATGATTGACCAACATTTTAAATTTCTTTTTAAGTTAAGTGAAGATATTAACTAATACGCGTGTTAAGCTACGACTATGATTACGGGTCATTTTGTTTCGTTTCTAAAAAATTTACTTAATTTAATTATGCAAAACAAAATTAAAAATATACAATAGGGGTATTCTCTCTAAATTGTTTCCATGAAAAACACAAGAATTTAACACGCTATTGTCAAAATTGCGCAAATGCAAGAACAAAAAACACACGCATTTTGATGTTTCATGAAAAAAAAATTTTGATAGAAAATTTTCCAATTTTGACAATAGTGTGTAAATTTCCTGTGTTTTTTATGAAAAAAAAAATTAGAGAGAAGACCCCTAATGATATTTACCTCAGGCCTGCATAATAACGTTATGTTTATCAAAAAAAAATAAAAATATTTTGTTTCCAATTCGTTATTCAAAAGTTTAAACGTTTGTAGATCAACGAAAAGCTTTTCCTTTCATTGAATTCAAAATCGAAATCTCAAAAATTTTGTTTATTTTGATTAGGTATTTCATTGGATTCCAAAAATGCTCAAAAAAATACTCAAACTTCGAAATATCAAATAGAAACGAAATTTCTTGATTTTGGTTTTGATTCTAGCGAAACGAAATTTTTTTAAATATTTTTTTTTGATAACGTTAGTTTCAAAAAAATGTTGTTTATTTTGTGTGCAGCCTTGATTTTTCTGAATAAACTAGAATTTAACTAAAGCTTCAAGTAGTTAGTGTTTTTTTATTTTTTATTTTGTCTATAGTAAGTTTTGCAAATATATTTGCTGTCATTTTTTTTTTTTTTTTTTTACCAAGCGAAGGTCACCCTCGCCGCATGCCCGCTAAAAATCATGTTCTTTTGTAAAATGGGCATTACGTTCATAGCGGGCATCATAATCTTTTCTCAACCACCGTCCCTATAAAAATGCAAAAAGGCAACATTTCCTGCCCTCGCTGTCATAGGTCCGGGTTTTCATTACAAGTTTAAACTTCAGTGCGAGTTTAAACTTAATTTAAGCGGCAAATTTGTATGGGGTACACTCTAGTCAACTTTGTCTGTGGTTTAAACCTGCACTGAAAAACAGGATCATAGACGGTGGGATTATTTGCCCTAACATTTTAAGTGTGCAGCAATTTCACAGGGCAAAGTGAAAATTATATATATCGTTACCGTAATATAGAAAAGCCCTAACTCATGTTTTCTTAGCTCGAAAAATTACTCGAAAAAACTGAATTTAACTATAGTAAACCATGGCAACGATGGCTTGTTCGAAAACACAAATATCAATGCCTGTAATATTTAACTACGATATAGTATAGTACTAAGAATTTAGTTTCGTTCAGAAGTTAGTAATAAAAATCGACCAGCAACTTGATTGATTTCTATATTAGTGTAACGATATGTTGCTTTACGGAATGGCAACATTTTCGTGGAGAAAAGAAAACGCTTTACATTCGCTAGCTAGTTTTCCGTTTTTGTCTATTTTTTATTGGAATGGATTTTATTATTTTCATTGATGAAACTCGATGCCTGGAACCCAGGGTTTGCATCTGGTGGAAGGCATAGGCATCGACGATATGTAGGTAATAAAACACATCGATGGCTTTGTATCAAACGAAAGAAAAGGTTCAGCTTTGAGGTCTTTTTTATAGATATTACACTGTTAAAAAAATGAGCCTAAAATTCAAATCTGTCCTTCGTAAAGGGTGGACACCTTGCCGCGGTACGAGGACTTAAGTCGATAGCCACAGGGCTACGCTACCCTTGTGATTATAGCTCCGCATGGCACTACATCACGAGAATAGTCTAGCCTCTCTGGCGCGACGACAAAGATCTTCCCCTCCTAATCTAGGGTGTTATGCGATACCGTGCCCATTGGACGTTTGCAGCCGGGAGGCAAATCGTGGCTGTACTCGAACGGGGCCTCTCTGATACCGGGTCGCCACGATTTAGCCATTGCCTACAGGGGCAAATTCCCACAAACTCTGTGTGACGGCGTGTGTTGCACTTTACACGTGCAAAATAATCATTTGGCAATAAGTGAGGTCTCAGCCCCAAAATATGCAGATGGATCTACACTGCAATTATCCGAACTATCATGCTATATGGAGTCGTGGTGTGGTGGCCCGCGCTAAGCAAGGCCACAAACCTGAATCTGTTAGGTAAAGTCCACAGATCTGGCATGATCTGCATTAGCGGCGTGATAAGAACATATTCACGTTGCCTCCCTACATAAGAAAATATTGACTTATTTTGAATTTTTAGGATAGTTTTATACTTAATAAGTAATAAAATTTCTTGAAAATTACGCGGGCAGAACGTTTTTGGCGGCGACAGCGAAGATAAGTAAATATGCTCCTAAATTAAGTTTAACATTGCCCTGATATCACTGGAAAAAATGTCTTCAGCATAAGGAAATATTTACTTATTTTGAACTTAAGGACAGTTTTATACTTAATAAACTTGTAAATTGCTTGAAACTAGTAAAATGTCTTTAATACTGAAATGAGTATATTGATTTACTTATGGCACGTAGAAATGTTCTTTTAAACTAAGTAGATTTGTCCTTAAAACAGCGTTTGTTCCTTAAAAATAGAAAAAAATATTTTTTTAAGCCAAGTAGTACGTTTCCTCAAATTAAGGACAATTATTTTTTTTCAGTGTATTTTCTTTCTTTCGCACATGTGTGTTTCCGAAAATGTGCCAACCAAAAAGAAAAATTTGAACATGAATCTAGGCCAAACTTTTTGATACCACTATGTAAGCACGTATGTCACATATAACCTTGCAAACTTTGTTAGATATTGGAACACCGGTTCTTGCAAAACTTAGGTGCTTCCGACTATCATTAATTATGTTTTTTTTGTACCTGAGTATTTAGTTAGCCGTAAAAAAAACATACATACCTTTTAAATTTCATTCAAATTTGTTTCCCCAAAACACAGTTTCTTATGCTCTTTCCGGTAGCAAACAATTTTTTCTCCAAGTCAGAAGGCTTCCAGAATTTAAAAATACATTACATAAAATTTTTATTTACATTTTAGTCTAAGGTCTATCCCACAAAGAACACGAAAATATACAAGGAAAAATCAGATGATTATGTCATCGCACATAAAAAGATAAAACTTGGTCAAGTCTCTGCGCTAACGCGCGTTGAAAAGCGTTATAAAGACAGGTTGCCTTGAACTATGTAATTTTATCTCGCTGTCAAAAATGAAATGTCACGCTAAAGTCGTTTCAGTTTTAAGCTTAAAGTTATCAAAATATCTCAAAGATTAGAGAATACTTGGAGAATGATGTGGGGTATCAACTTGAGAACGATAAAGTTATCTAAAGATATCACAGGTTAGAGAATACTTAGAGAATACTTAGAGAATGATGTTGGATATCAACTTGAAAACTACAAAGCTATCAAAACATTTCTAAGGTTGGAAAAAAATTGGAGAATTGTGTTGGATATCAACTTGTAAACTATATAGTTTTTCAAAGGTTTGAGGAAAAGTGGAGCCATGTTTGCTGGGTTGTTTTGAATTCTACAGTTTTATTAAGTTTTTCACAAAAAACACAATTTGTTACCCGTGCTTTAAGTTATTGTCATCACTGTGTGTTTTTGTTTTGATCTCATTAGATTTTTAATTTCCATTTGTTTTTGGTTCGCGGTCAAAGTCAAATGATTCACCCACCAACCAGCGCAGCATCGGCATGCTGAAAAAATCTCGTGAGCCGATATATTACAGTGTGGCAAAGTCGATTGTAAAGTTGATCTCTTGTCACTTTTGCCGGATAGTTATGTGCTGAATTTAAAAAAAAAAAACCGAATGTCATTCGTTTGTCCATTGTTTGTCAACGTTTGTCCAGGAAAAAAATTCCCTTGTCCACCCCTAGTAAAAAAGTTATTTAAAAAAATTTATGTAAAAAAGTTATTTATTTAAGGTTATTTATTTATTTATTTTTTATTAGTAAAATAGTTATTTTGAAAAAAAAAGTCCGGTGTGAAGTTGGCACCTCCATGTCGGAATAATTAAAAAACAAAATGCCATTCGTTTCTCCATCGTTTTTACACATTTGTCCAGGAAAAATTTTAGTTTGTTCACCCTTATTAAAAAAGTTATTGCAAAAAAAGTTTTTATTGAAAAAAAAAAATCTTGATTTTTGAAGTTTTTTTTTGGTTTAATCGTTTGTCCACCTTTTGTCCAGGATTGTCCAACAAAAATTATCGTTTGTCCAAAGGGTGGATAAACGAATGACATTTAGTTTTTTAATTATTCCGACATGGAGGTGCCAACTTAACAAACATTTTTTTAAAATAACTTTTGAACAAAGGGCGGACAACCGAAAATTTTTGATGGACATACTGGACAAACGAGTGAGCCAAAAAAAATTTCAAAAATCAATAGCTTTGTTTTTTAATAAAAATTTTTTTTTTGCAATAACTTTTTTACTAAGGGTGGACAAACGAAAATTGTTCAGACAAACGTGGACAAACGAATGACATTTAGTTTTTTTTAATTATTCCGACACGGCATATCGCTGGCTTCGTGAGCAAATGTCGTAAGTCCATTTTTTTTAAATGAGATTTTAATGCAAAACGATAGTACAGTTATAAATACATCGTTTTGCATTAAAATGTCATTAAAAAAAATGGACTTACGACATTGGCTTACGAATCCAGCGATATGGTTTTTTAATATTCCGACATGGAGGTGCCAACTTTACAGAGCTATGTATTCTTGTTAATTTTCGGATTTTTAGGACAATGTTTTTTTGGCATGCGAAATTTATTATTCTTGTAGATGAAACTAAATGCCTGGAATGCAGGGTTGCCAAATCTCATTTTTGCCGCTTTCGTCATTTGGGAGGTTTTGAATGCGGTAGATAGGTGGTTTTGCATAGGCATCGACGAAATACCATTATTAACTTCCAAAGATGTTTTACGCCGAGCTTCTCTTCCAATTTGTCCTTTGCTGCTTTTGAATTTTTTTTTAGAAGATTTTCATGGCAGAAATACATTACTCTAACAATGTGCAAGTTAAAAATCGCTAAAAATTTTCCCTGAATTTTCAGAATTTTTTTTGTCAAGGGTGTTGGGTATTTTCTTCCATACAAAGCATGAACCAAATTTACTTTGCATTTTATTTAAAGTTAAATTAACTAGTATGAACTTTGTGCAAACTTTTAAATTTATTTTTTAGTGGCTTCCGCTAGAGAATTTGTTATACTAAAAATGAAAATTATTAAAAACACAGCTTCTTCTTGATTCATCGAACGATATCAAATCTAATTTCAGTGCTATTATTTTGACCGATGCTGTATGTTTTTTATACCTTTCATGAACATGAAATGTGATTATAACTTTGGTCCGATGTTTGTAAGTATGAGAAGAAGAAGAGATGGACCCATCAAGAAGTATACCGAAATGACCAGGATGACAAGCTGAGTTGATTTAGCCATGCCCGTCTGTCCGTCTGCCTGTCTGTCTGTCGGTTTGAACGCAAACTAGTCCCTCAATTTTTGAGATATCTGGCTGAAATTTTGTATGTGGCCACCATTTTGCAATATAGGAATCATTTGTCGGAACTGGCAATATCGAACTAGTATAACATATAGCCCCCATACAAGCGATTGTTCAGATATAAGGTTTTTTGGCCAAAACTTCCGCAATTAAAAAGTTAGAAACGTAAAATTTTGCAACTCGAGTACTTTTTATTTATGTAGTGTATATAGTGAAAATCAACAAGATCGGGCAAATGTAACATATAGCCCCCATACAACCGATTGTTCAGATATAAGGTTTTTTGACCAAAACTTCTGCAATTAAAAAGTTAGGAACGTAAAATTTTGCAACTCGTGTACCTTTTATTTATGTAGTGTATATAGTGAAAATCAACAAGATCGGGCAAATGTAACATATAGCCCCCATACAACCGATTGTTCAGATATAAGGGTTTTTGACCAAAACTTCCGCAATTAAAAAGTTAGGAACGTAAAATTTTGCAACTCGAGTACTTTCTATTTATGTAATGTATGGAGTGAAAATCAACAAGATCGGGCAAATTTAACATATAGCCCCCATACAACCGATTGTTCAGATATAAGGTTTTTTGGCCAAAACTTCTGCAATTAACAAGTTAGGAACGTAAAATTTTGCAACTCGAGTACTTTCTATTTATGTAGTGTATGGAGTGAAAATAAACAAGATCGGGCAAATGTAACATATAGCCCCCATACAACCGATTGTTCAGATATAAGGGGTTTTGACCAAAACTTCCGCAATTAAAAAGTTAGGAACGTAAAATTTTGCAACTCGAGTACTTTCTATTTATGTAATGTATGGAGTGAAAATCAACAAGATCTGGCAAATGTAACATATAGCCCCCATACAACCGATTGTTCAGATATAAGGTTTTTTGACCAAAACTTCTGCAATTAAAAAGTTAGGAACCTAAAATTTTGCAACTCGAGTACTTTTTATTTATGTAGTGTATATAGTGAAAATCAACAAGATCGGGCAAATGTAACATATAGCCCCCATACAACCGATTGTTCAGATATAAGGTTTTTTGACCAAAACTTCTGCAATTAAAAAGTTAGGTACGTAAAATTTTGCAACTCGTGTACCTTTTATTTATGTAGTGTATATAGTGAAAATCAACAAGATCGGGCAAATGTAACATATAGCCCCCATACAACCGATTGTTCAGATATAAGGTTTTTTGACCAAAACTTCTGCAATTAAAAAGTTAGGAACGTAAAATTTTGCAACTCGTGTACCTTTTATTTATGTAGTGTATATAGTGAAAATCAACAAGATCGGGCAAATGTAACATATAGCCCCCATACAACCGATTGTTCAGATATAAGGTTTTTTGGCCAAAACTTCTGCAATTAAAAAGTTAGGAACGTAAAATTTTGCAACTCGAGTACTTTTTATTTATGTAGTGTATATAGTGAAAATCAACAAGATCGGGCAAATGTAACATATAGCCCCCATACAACCGATTATTCAGATATAAGGTTTTTTGGCCAAAACTTCTGCAATTAAAAAGTTAGGAACGTAAAATTTTGCAACTCGAGTACCTTTTATTTATGTAGTGTATATAGTGAAAATCAACAAGATCGGGCAAATGTAACATATAGCCCCCATACAACCGATTGTTCAGATATAAGGGGTTTTGACCAAAAATTCCGCAATTAAAAAGTTAGGAACGTAAAATTTTGCAACTCGAGTACCTTTTATTTATGTAGTGTATATAGTGAAAATCAACAAGATCGGGCAAATGTAACATATAGCCCCCCTACAACCGATTGTTCAGATATAAGGTTTTTTGGCCAAAACTTCTGCAATTAAAAAGTTGGGAACGTAAAATTTTGCAACTCGACTACTTTCTTTTTATGTAGTGTATGGAGTGGAAATCAACAAGATCGGGCAAATGTAACATATAGCCCCCATACAACCGATTGTTCAGATATAAGGATTTTTGGCCAAAACTTCTGCAATTAAAAAGTTGGGAACATAAAATTTTGCAACTTGAGTACTTTCAATTTATGTAGTGTGTAGAGGAAAATCAAGAAGATCGGGTAAATATAACATATAGCCCCATACAACCGGTTGTTCCGATATAAGGTTTCTTGGCCAATACTTCCGCATTTAAAAAGTTAGGAACATACAATTTTGCAACTTGAGTACGTTCTATTAATGTTGTGTGTAGAGTGAAAATCGGTAAGATCGAGTCATTATGACATATGTATACCTCTCATACAATCGATTGTTCCGGTTAGAGATGGGCGCGTGCATGATTTTTGCAACACGACACGACACGGTCACGAAACTGATTTTCAAAAGTTGGCACTAACACGCACGGGGAAAAAATACCAAAACACGACACGACACGCACGAAAAAAATATAAAACTGTATTTCATGGATTTTATTTTGTTTTTGTATATATTTGTAAAGATGGCATGTACTTTGTACATAGCATACACTTATGCATCAAACAAACTAAAGTTTGTGGTGGAGTGAAGTGGAATTAGAAACTTATAAAAAAATATAATTTAGAAAAAATATAATGTGCCAACCCAGTTTGGTAAAAAAAGGAGATCGTGTTTTTTCGTGCGTGTTTTTTTATGGTTTTCGGGCTCAACACGATCACGCACGATCACGACACGAAATCGCATTTTCGAACACGCGCACATGGACACACGCGTGCGTGTTTCGTGTCACGGTAAAAAACACGCACGCCGCCCATCTCTAGTTCCGGTATAAGAAATTTGGGCCATAACTACCGCCAATTAAAAAGTTAGGAACGTAAAATATTGCACCTTTAGTACTTTCTACATATGTAATGTGTATAGTGTAAGTCAGTACAATTGAACACGTATAATATATAGCCTCCATACAATCGATTGTTCCGATAACTCGGATCCTATTATTTTGTAAGTTTTCTTAAATTATAACAAAGATGTGTAATGTGTATAGTAAATATAGTTAAATTGAAACAGGCTGTACTGGGGATCGAACAGTGAAAATCGTGACGCTTATTCATGAAAGGTATATAGCCTTCGGCACAGCCGAAGACAGCTTTCCTTACTTGTTTTACTTTCATTTTATTTGGATTTTATTAAATAAGTAAATTTTTATTTATTTAATTTTTAATTTTTTATATTCTTTTTATTTACCTATATTAATTTTTTTTATATTTCATAAGGATTTATTTAGTTAATTTTAATTTAGATGTTTTATTAACTTTTGTAATGTTTATTAAATACATACATTCAGTAAGTAAAACCATGCAGCGTTTCGTCACACAGTATGTCGCCCCCGAGTTTTGTAGAAAATCTGACAGACAACTAGTTTTTATTTGTCTTTCAGTTTTAGTCATTTTCGATTTTATGCGTCTCTCGTAGTGATCAAGGTGAGATCGGCGGCAATGAGTGCCACATGTCACATGTGCCTTTGTTTTTGTTATTTTTTTAACAATTTTCAGCATCATATAAAGGGAAGGCATTTTGCAACAGAAGCTGCAGCCTGTAGGTAGTGCTGATGTTACCTACATATGGGCCATTCTATATGAAATTTAGCACTAAAATTTAAAAATGCCCACTATATTTTTTTTCTGCTGAGAATGGAAAATAAATATTTTTTTATTTCACCCATAGTGGTCAATATTTTGAGTTATGAATTTTTGAATTTTAGGCATTTTGAAAATTGAATTTTTTCATTATTTTATAGTTCGTGAACCAATTGACGGAATTGGATAAAATAATGAATGTTAGATCTATCTAAACAAACCTAAAATTAAAAATTAATTTTTTTTTAACAATTTGTAATTGAGGAAAAAGAGTATGTATCTTTGAATTTCGTTTTTTTTATTTAATCAAAAATTGGTCTTTTAATAATTTTCAGTAAAAATTTCAGAGTGGTCATTTAAATGGTTGTTGAGTTATACGAAATTATGTGTAACGTTACGTGAACTATTGATCGCAGGATAAGCCAAAATGTATTCAACAAAGTGGGCTTGAATCTGACGTTGCTCTCAATCGGAACCAGGGAATAATGTCAAACAGAAAACATATTGTAACCCACTTGAAAACAATTTTTTTCACTTTTTCACACTTGTAACGTTAAACATAACTTCGTATAACTCAACAACCGTTTAAATGACCTCTTTGAAATTTTTACTGAAAATTATTAAAATACCAATTTATGATTAAATAAAAAAAAAAAACGAAATTCAAAGATACTCTTTTTCCTAATTACAAATTGTTTATAAAAATTTTGTAAAAAAACATTCATTAGGCCAGTCCTAAAATTTGATCCAATTCCGTCAATTGGTCCACGAACTAGAAAATAATGAAAAAATTCAATTTTCAAAATGCCTAAAATTCAAAAATTCATTACTCAAAAAATTGACCACTTTGGGTGAAATAAAAAAATAGGTGTCGACTTATTTTCCACCCTCAGCAGAAAAAAATATAGTGGGCATTTTTAAATTTTAGTGCTAAATTTCATATGGAATGACCCATATACATATTGAGTGAGTGCCTTTGTTTGTGCTGCAAAGACAATAAGAGTTTTTCAGCTCGAAAAGAAATTAACAGCAGAAACCAAACACAAACAATTCAAGAAAAAACGTGGATGCGTGTAAATCCGAGAGAATTCTATCCATTAATGAATATACATATCAAAGATGACTTGATGTGAAACTCTCTCGCGCGCCACCTATCGGGGGTACTGATTATGTGTTGCGACTTGGCAGCACCGCATAATCGAGGAACATCTGCCAGCAGAAGCAGCGAAAAATCTGGTTACCAGATGAAATATATTGACAGAAAACAGTAGGTTTTTTATTTGTCATTTGGGTTTTTAGTTAAAAAGGCGGTAAGAACGTAATAAATAAGAGTATAAAATGCTAATCACAAGGAAATGTGTCGTAGGATTTGCTGGTGGCCAAAGTTTACTTTAATTTCCCTATTAGCGCGAATAATATTGTTTTGAAATTGAGCAGGTATTTCGATGGTAAATTGGTTATAAAAAATGACACATTTAGAGCGCTCTCAGAGAGCGATAAGTTTCGGATCAAGTCATCTTTGATACATATACAGAGGTTTTCTTGTTGCTTTTTGTTGTTGCGCTATTTGTACGCTCACGCAATTGAGTGAGTCTCAAAAGCTATTGAGTGTATAGTTGAGTGAGGGCGTCATAAATGAGTGAATTTTTATGCTCGGTATGCGACCAGCTACTTGGCGCGCGTTTGTGATATGCGCGTTTAGTTGTCTTTGGGGTTTTGCAAGCGAGTTTCGTCGAGGAAAGATATTTTGTGTATTTTTGTTAATTTTCTTTCGATTTAAATTCATTAAAAATACTTTTCTGATAGGTAATTTAGCTGCCTGCAGTTATATAAATACACGCGCGTAAAAACAACACCGAAAACCGTTAAAGCATAATAAACAGATGTTTTAGAAAAAAAAATCAATCAATTAATGTCAATAAAACTAAATTAATTTTGTGTCCCATCATAGGTATATATTCGATTACACATTGACTTATTATAGTTATGACGACTACTGGTTCATGAAATATCAGCTGGCTCATCACATCTGTTCAACAAATTTTGATTGTGTACCGACATGTTTGTGTGTGTGTGTGTGTGTGCTGTGCGAATTTGGATTGTGCAATAGCAACAATTAATTAAAACAACCATTAAAAATAATAAAAGCATAGAAGTGGCAATAAGAGTTGTTTTGCAGCTTAAATGTCAATAACACTTGCAACTTCTTGGTGTGTGCTGAATATAATTATACATACAATTATTTAAAAGTTATTTAAAAAAATATAAGTAAATGTCAGTTATCATAATAAACTTATAATCTTTCGGTTGCAGTTTTATTAAATGCCTCTAGACATTTATATGTAGTTGTGGTCATGATATGGGCTGGGTTGAATACTCACTCCCGAAAAAGACAATCGCGAAATTAATGGTCTATGTTATGATCGGTGCCCCTCGTGAATGGTGGACACCTTGCCGCGGTACGAGGGCTCAAGTCGATAGCCACAGGGCTACGCTGCCCTTGTGATCATAGCGCCACCGGTACTACATCACGAGAGAAGCCAAGCCTCTCTGGCGCGACGACTAAGATCTTCCCCCTCCCAATCCAGGGTGTTATGCGACCACGTGACCATTGGACGTTTGCAGCCGGGAGGCAAATCGTGGCTGTAATCGAACGGAGCCTCTCTGATACCGGGCCGCCTCGGAGAGTAACTATGGCCTTACCGCGGTATGGGGCTCTGCCGCGGCGGACGACACATTCCCCTTACTCTTCCCTTGACCCTAAACTGGCCTTGCCCGGCGAGGGGTCGTACGAACAAGATGATAAATAGTAACAAAAACCCTAAAACTAAAGATACAACAATGTATACTGCACAGCAGAGGAGGAAAATGCTGGAGCAAGCGAGAACGCAACGTCGGAGGACAAACTCCATTTCTTTATCAGCCGAGAGATCGACAGCGATGGCAGCTACGGGTGGATTAGCTCTGGATAACAAGGGGACAATCCCCAAAGTAAGTACCGGTACAAACACAGTGAAGCCAACAACGGCTGATGCTAAAGTCCTAGTAAGTGCCGGTACCGAAACAAAGCCTTTAACGTCTGTGGCAGTGGTCTCACGACCTGGCCCCAGAGATCCAAATAAGGGAACGACCGCGATGGCAACTACGGGTCGAAATTTACCCCAAAAGACATCTCCCAGTCGCTCTGAGTACTTGGACAAAAGAGCGGCCGCGAGGATCCTGAAGAAATACGAGGGTATTTCACAAGAGTGTAATGGAGTGTGGTTGCTAAGTGACCTTGCTCAATCCCGACTCTTGCGTCCTCGTTCGTGCACTCTGGGCAACGGGAGCTACCTAGGCTCGCGGCAGAAAGAGAGGGAGCCCCGGTGGGGCCACTCTGACATACTTGGTTTAAGGGCTCACCGAGGTTTTTGCGTAGCGTCTGTTCACCATGAGGTGCGGCTGCAAGCGGGCGTCTGTCTTGAAGCAAGCGGCTCGCTATATAAATGTGTAAATATTTTCCAAAAACCCCGAAACGGGTTGTGCGCTGGGTTTGGGACCCGCCACGTAAAAAACTTAATTCCAATGAAAACAAAATCAAAGCCTCGGATGAGAACCCCCTTTAATGTTGACGACCCGGCAAAACGAATAAGGCATAATGATTTGGATATTAGGGCATGTACCGGGAATGTCCGGACCCTTTCAAGGGACGGTGCCGCTGCCCGACTGGTTGATGTCCTCGTAGGCGCAAAGGCCGACATCACCGCCCTGCAGGAAATGCGATGGACGGGGCAAGGAAAGACGACCATCGGTCCTTGTGACGTATACTACAGTGGCCAGACACGCGGCAAACCGCGTGGTGTAGGATTCGTGGTGGGAAAGAGACTTCGCCGCCAAGTATTAGCGTTCACTCCTGTGGACGAGCGTCTCGCTGCGATCCGCATCAAGGCGAGGTTTTTCAACATAACATTTATCTGCGCCTATGCGCCGACTGAGGAGACGGACGACGCAGAGAAGGACTCCTTCTACGATAAACTTGAACAGACTTATGATCGCTGCCCCCAGCATGATATCAAAATCGTGCTCGGCGACTTTAATGCCAAGGTGGGCAAGGAAGGAGTCTTTGGTCCTACAGTTGGAAAATTCAGTCTCCACGATATAACATCCCCCAACGGCACTAGGTTGATTGACTTCGCCGCTTCCGGCAATATGGTCATAAGTAGTACCAGGTTCCAGCATAAGCGAATATCTACACCAAGCCACCTGGCTGTCCCCTGATCAAAGAACTAGAAACCAGATTGATCATGTCTTGATTGACGGCAGACATAGCTCCACCGTTCTGGACGTGAGTACACTGCGTGGTCCCAATATTGACTCTGACCATTATCTTGTCGCAGCCAAGATACGCACACGCCTCTGCGCAACGAAGAAAGTGCGCACAGTAACGGAAGGAAAGTTTGACGTCGAGAAGTTGCGCGTGACACAGACAGCTGATAATTTCTCCACTCGACTCTCACACCTGCTAGCAGAGGGCAATCCCCGACCTAACGATGTAACCGAGCAATGGAAGCATATCTCTCACTCATTGCGTACCGCCGCTGAGGCCACTATAGGGTTCTAGCGAGCCCGCAAGAACAACTGGTACGATGAGGAATGCAAAACTGCCTCGAAAAAAAAGGACGCTGCCTACAAGGAGACGTTGCGAACGGGCGCAACCCGCAGTGTATGGCAACAATATCGTGAGGCAAAGAAGGAAGAGAGACGCATTTTCAGAAAAAAGAAAAGTGAGGCCGAAAGGCGTGAGTGTGAGGAGCTTGAGATGCTGGCTGACAGGAATGATGCCCGAAAATTCTATGAAAAGATCCGGCGGATGACGGAAGGTTTTAAGACCGGGGCAAGCTCCTGTAAGGACAATAATGGCGACCTGGTAACCGACGTACAAAGTGTACTTAAATTATGGAGGGAGCACTTCTCCTCACTGCTAAATTGCGAGGGAGACGTCGAACCCGATACCCCAATCCCTGATGTCCGTCAAGTTAGCACTACAACTTTGAAAAAATTAATATTACTATATGGGATTAATTCCCGCTTTTTAACCGTTAACACACCGTGAAATCCAAAAAATTACCGTTTTTCATTTTTTTAAAATAACCCCTAGTAATGCTAACTTGACCGTCAAGTTAGCACTACCACCCTCGAAAACAATTTAATCCGATTCTAAATTTAAAATCAATTGCGCAGATAATTCCCGTTTAATAACCGTACTTAAGTAGTGCTAATGAAAAAAAACGAAAAATTTTTTTTCTCGATTTTTTTTAAAAATAACCCCTAGTAGTGCTAACTTGACGGTCAAGTTAGCACTACCACCCTCGAAAACAATTCAATTCGATTCTAAATTTAAAATCATTTGCGCAGATAATTCCCGTTTAATAACCGTAATTAAGTAGTGCTAATGAAAAAAATCTAAAAATTTTTTTTCTCGATTTTTTTTAAAAATAACCCCTAGTAGTGCTAACTTGACGGTCAAGTTAGCACTACCACCCTCGAAAACAATTCAATTCGATTCTAAATTTAAAATCATTTGCGCAGATAATTCCCGTTTAATAACCGTAATTAAGCAGTGCTAATGAAAAAAATGGAACAATTTTTTTTCTCCATTTTTTTTTAAAAATAGCCCCTAGTAATGCTAAGTTGACGGTCAAGTTAGCACTACCACCCTCGAAAACAATTTAGTTCGATTCTAAATTTAAAATCATTTGCGCATATAATTCCCGTTTAATAACTGTAATTAAGTAGTGCTAATGAAAAAAATTGAAACATTTTTTTTCTCGATTTTTTTTTAAAAATAACCCCTAGTAATGCTAACTTGACGGTCAAGTTAGCACTACCACGCTCGAAAACAATTTAATTCGATTCTAAATTTAAAATCAATTGGGCAGATAATTCCCGTTTAATAACCGTAATTAAGTAGTGCTAATGAAAAAAATCGAAAAATTTTTTTTCTCGATTTTTTTTAAAAATAGCCCCTAGTAATGCTAAGTTGACGGTCAAGTTAGCACTACCACCCTCGAAAACAATTTAGTTCGACTATAAAATTAAAATTAATTGCGCATATAATTCCCGTTTAATAACTGTAATTAAGTAGTGCTAATGAAAAAAATTGAAAAATTTTTTTTCTCGATTTTTTTTTAAAATAAGCCCTAGTAATGCTAACTTGACGGTCAAGTTAGCACTACCACCCTCGAAAACAATTTAGTTCGACTCTAAAATTAAAATTAATTGCGCATATAATTCCCGTTTAATAACTGTAATTAAGTAGTGCTAATGAAAAAAATTGAAAAATGTTTTTTCTCGATTTTTTTTAAAAATAGCCCCTAGTAATGCTAAGTTGACGGTCAAGTTAGCACTACCACCCTCGAAAACAATTTAGTTCGACTCTAAAATTAAAATTAATTGCGCATAATTCCCGTTTAATAACTGTAATTAAGTAGTGCTAATGAAAAAAATTGAAAAATTTTTTTTCTCGATTTTTTTTTTAAATAAGCCCTAGTAATGCTAACTTGACGGTCAAGTTAGCACTACCACCCTCGAAAACAATTTAGTTCGACTCTAAAATTAAAATTAATTGCGCATATAATTCCCGTTTAATAACTGTAATTAAGTAGTGCTAATGAAAAAAATTGAAAAATGTTTTTTCTCGATTTTTTTTAAAAATAGCCCCTAGTAATGCTAAGTTGACGGTCAAGTTAGCACTACCACCCTCGAAAACCATTTAGTTCGACTCTAAAATTAAAATCAATTGCGCATATAATTCCCGTTTAATAACTGTAATTAAGTAGTGCTAATGAAAAAAATTGAAAATTTTTTTTTCTCGATTTTTTTTAAAAATAAGCCCTAGTAATGCTAACTTGACGGTCAGGTTAGCACTACCACCCTCGAAAACAATTTAGTTCGACTCTAAAATTAAAATCAATTGCGCATATAATTCCCGTTTAATAACTGTAATTAAGTAGTGCTAATGAAAAAAATTGAAAAATTTTTTTTCTCGATTTTTTTTAAAAATAACCCCTAGTAGTGCTAACTTGACGGTCAAGTTAGCACTACCACCCTCGAAAACAATTCAATTCGATTCTAAATTTAAAATCATTTGCGCAGATAATTCCCGTTTAATAACCGTAATTAAGTAGTGCTAATGAAAAAAATCTAAAAATTTTTTTTCTCGATTTTTTTTAAAAATAACCCCTAGTAGTGCTAACTTGACGGTCAAGTTAGCACTACCACCCTCGAAAACAATTTAATTCGATTCTACATTTAAAATCAATTGCGCATATAATTCCCGTTTAATAACTGTAATTAAGTAGTGCTAATGAAAAAAATTGAAAAATTTTTTTTCTCGATTTTTTTTAAAAATAGCCCCTAGTAATGCTAAGTTGACGGTCAAGTTAGCACTACCACCCTCGAAAACAATTTAGTTCGACTCTAAAATTAAAATCAATTGCGCATATAATTCCCGTTTAATAACTGTAATTAAGTAGTGCTAATGAAAAAAATTGAAAAATTTTTTTTCTCGATTTTTTTTAAAAATAAGCCCTAGTAATGCTAACTTGACGGTCAGGTTAGCACTACCACCCTCGAAAACAATTTAGTTCGACTCTAAAATTAAAATCAATTGCGCATATAATTCCCGTTTAATAACCGTAATTAAGTAGTGCTAATGAAAAAAATCTAAAAATTTTTTTTCTCGATTTTTTTTTAAAAATAACCCCTAGTAGTGCTAACTTGACGGTCAAGTTAGCACTACCACCCTCGAAAACAATTCAATTCGATTCTAAATTTAAAATCATTTGCGCAGATAATTCCCGTTTAATAACCGTAATTAAGTAGTGCTAATGAAAAAAATAGAAAAATTTTTTCTCGATTTTTTTTAAAAATAGCCCCTAGTAATGCTAAGTTGACGGTCAAGTTAGCACTACCACCCTCGAAAACAATTTAGTTCGACTCTAAAATTAAAATCAATTGCGCATATAATTCCCGTTTAATAACTGTAATTAAGTAGTGCTAATGAAAAAAATTGAAAATTTTTTTTTCTCGATTTTTTTTAAAAATAAGCCCTAGTAATGCTAACTTGACGGTCAGGTTAGCACTACCACCCTCGAAAACAATTTAGTTCGACTCTAAAATTAAAATCAATTGCGCATATAATTCCCGTTTAATAACTGTAATTAAGTAGTGCTAATGAAAAAAATTGAAAAATTTTTTTTCTCGATTTTTTTTAAAAATAACCCCTAGTAGTGCTAACTTGACGGTCAAGTTAGCACTACCACCCTCGAAAACAATTTAGTTCGACTCTAAAATTAAAATCAATTGCGCATATAATTCCCGTTTAATAACTGTAATTAAGTAGTGCTAATGAAAAAAATTGAAAAATTTTTTTTCTCGATTTTTTTTAAAATAAGCCCTAGTAATGCTAACTTGACGGTCAAGTTAGCACTACCACCCTCGAAAACAATTTAGTTCGACTCTAAAATTAAAATTAATTGCGCATATAATTCCCGTTTAATAACTGTAATTAAGTAGTGCTAATGAAAAAAATTGAAAAATGTTTTTTCTCGATTTTTTTTAAAAATAGCCCCTAGTAATGCTAAGTTGACGGTCAAGTTAGCACTACCACCCTCGAAAACAATTTAGTTCGACTCTAAAATTAAAATTAATTGCGCATAATTCCCGTTTAATAACTGTAATTAAGTAGTGCTAATGAAAAAAATTGAAAAATTTTTTTTCTCGATTTTTTTTTAAAATAAGCCCTAGTAATGCTAACTTGACGGTCAAGTTAGCACTACCACCCTCGAAAACAATTTAGTTCGACTCTAAAATTAAAATTAATTGCGCATATAATTCCCGTTTAATAACTGTAATTAAGTAGTGCTAATGAAAAAAATTGAAAAATGTTTTTTCTCGATTTTTTTTAAAAATAGCCCCTAGTAATGCTAAGTTGACGGTCAAGTTAGCACTACCACCCTCGAAAACAATTTAGTTCGACTCTAAAATTAAAATCAATTGCGCATATAATTCCCGTTTAATAACTGTAATTAAGTAGTGCTAATGAAAAAAATTGAAAATTTTTTTTTCTCGATTTTTTTTAAAAATAAGCCCTAGTAATGCTAACTTGACGGTCAGGTTAGCACTACCACCCTCGAAAACAATTTAGTTCGACTCTAAAATTAAAATCAATTGCGCATATAATTCCCGTTTAATAACTGTAATTAAGTAGTGCTAATGAAAAAAATTGAAAAATTTTTTTTCTCGATTTTTTTTAAAAATAACCCCTAGTAGTGCTAACTTGACGGTCAAGTTAGCACTACCACCCTCGAAAACAATTCAATTCGATTCTAAATTTAAAATCATTTGCGCAGATAATTCCCGTTTAATAACCGTAATTAAGTAGTGCTAATGAAAAAAATCTAAAAATTTTTTTTCTCGATTTTTTTTAAAAATAACCCCTAGTAGTGCTAACTTGACGGTCAAGTTAGCACTACCACCCTCGAAAACAATTTAATTCGATTCTACATTTAAAATCAATTGCGCATATAATTCCCGTTTAATAACTGTAATTAGTAAGTTGATTTTAATTTTAGAGTCGAACTAAATTGTTTTCGAGGGTGGTAGTGCTAACCTGACCGTCAAGTTAGCATTACTAGGGCTTATTTTTAAAAAAAATCGAGAAAAAAAATTTTTCAATTTTTTTCATTAGCACTACTTAATTACAGTTATTAAACGGG